>ANCB02000010.1:0-424558 GCA_000331835.2 Trichoderma hamatum GD12
AAAAAAAAAAAAAAAAAAAAAAAAAAAAGCTTTCCGGTGAGCTAAAGACAGGGGCCAGACCGCCTGAGACATTCTCATATTACTAATATGATCTAATGCATCATGTTGTAGGAATGGGGTAGCTTGATATTAGGATGTCCGCTTTCATATTCCTCACACTCAGCTTATGCACAGCCATCATCCCATTCTACCTAAGAATACCTCCCATTTTGCTGGCTGTGTGTACAAGCACAAACAAGTGCTGTCTAATGCAATTACCTACTGAAACAACCTATCATTTTTACTACAGTAATCAACATTTGAGTTAATATTTTAAGAACACCTATCCTAGAGTATTATTGGTTACATCGGATTGTCACATAGGGTTGTTAACGTTATCATAAGCAAATCCCATTCTGTAAACCGAAATCTCAAGAAACTCACTCTATAAGAAGAATATAGAATAGGCTAATGCAAATCGATAGTCAATCATAAACATCCTTCTTTAAAACTATATAGACATCTTTTCTCATGTCCCAACATTTGTTCGCGGTTAAGGGGAAACCATGCTTTGGGCAAAACCCTTAACAAGACAAATTCCAGAAGTTGAAGCTGTATACATGGTCTTTGGATTGAAGCCCCAATGCTGCACCAAGCAACTTAAATCTTCACTCATGCACTACATTTCCGCCCTCATCCTGCCAACAGTTTCCGAAATGTGACTGAATTTAACACCAGCCCAAGGTAGTACAGCAACAGCTTTGACAATCAGAACAGGGATTGGCTGGTTGATCACTTTGACAACATCCTTCTATGCAAGAACAAACTTGTCTCTCTGCAAGATCTTGTGGCGATTCAACTTGCACAGCAACGGTGGTAGCGATCATGACCCCTAGGATGAGCGATATGACACGCATTGTTTCGTAAGGAATCGGTTAAATGAGGGGAAGTTTTAAAAGCTTGTAGTTTAGCAATTGAAGTTGGAATGATTTGAAGTGCGTAGTGAGGTAATTAATACGAGGGAATCATAGCCTACTGATTGTACTTATACTCTGTCTTAGGAGCTAGCTAGTAAGAGCATTACAAAAGTTATGGATTAGAATAGTATCAATTTAGTTGCCACCATGGGCACCTTCCTTAATAGCTATTATTAGATAAAAAGACAACACATATTCTGACGTGTTCTTGGTTCGTGATATTTCCAACCAGCAACAGAGTCAATTTGAGATGTGTTTGAGCGATACTTTCTAGATTGAGTTTACAGGGGGGTCCCCATATTCCAGTCAAAATATATTTCTGTTTAGTATACGCTAACTGTATCAAGGGGAATTGAATGATTAATATAAAAATATAAAGACTTCATAACAGACACCTATTTCTGTTATCATTCCTTATTGAAGCTAGTTGTAGTAGTGTAAAGTACTGGTCCCCTATTTACGAGCGGTGTAATAGGGCCATGCTACTATTTTCGCTATTTAAAAAAGTAAATATACTTTGATGAGATTTGCGGCTGGCTTTCTGGATAAGGAAGGAAATTAGGTTCATCGGTTAAGCCGAGCTTGTCCTGGTGCCTTTGGATGGAAAGAGACTCATTTTCCCTTTTTAAATATAATAACCCTAATAGCTGCGGCAGAAACTTTGTCATTGAAAGAATGAGGCCATGTCGGTTAGATTGAATGACTTCGTGACTTGTTCTCGCTTCATGGTCCTAATAGCGTTCTGGTAAGCTGAGTTTCTGAGGATGGATTTATATAGGCGTAAGCAAGTTTAAAAGTGCCTCCCCGACGTGTTACTAGGCTAATTCGGTGAGCTTGATATTAAAAGAAAATCTTCTCTCACTCTTTATTGCACTATATAATTATAAATAGATACACCGCAATGAAGCGGTCAGACAAGTTCTAATGTGAGATCTACTAATACGGAACATCGGCAACGCAACTTCACTCGGCTCACAGCCCGCATAATGCTGAGTTTTAGTATTTACTACCTTACTTACATATGCTGGTAATAACCTCGGTGTAGACCCATGCAAGCTGCATGAGAACCAAGACTAAATGAATTATAACATGTGGTATATTGCTGCACCTCTCGCCCGGGTGGATAGAAAACGGTGCGTTACCTCCGTTTGCTATCAGTTGTGATTTAGGACGATGCTCTAATTAAACAGTGCCTTGAACTCCATTCTCTGAAAACAGAAGTAAATAACTCCAGTTCTTCAACGCTCCTCCTCAAAAATGGCGACTTTGCTCATTACAGATGATCTCACGGAATATTATCCATCGACTCTCATCCCGATGTTTAGCCATTTAACCTTTAGTTTCTCACTCTCGCATTACCATGGCCGTTATATTTTGCCTATCCGGACAAGCAGGAGTCTCAATTAAGTACTTATAGGCGGAAAATAATATAGCCTGCCATACGACTAGCAAGGTGTTGTCCATAACAATGAATTTTTCGTGACGTGTAATTGTAAAACCTCGAAATTATCCGACACTCATTTCGTTCATCGTTTGTAATAGCCCACGTATTTCCTGTAAAGCCACCTTATTTCCATCAAAAACTAGCGCTTACTGGAAACTCGGCATGGAAGTCCAGTAACTAACTATTATTGATTTGTTTGCTCTCTGTACTCCGCAGCATAGCTCTCAGTCGCTACAAGTAGTGAGAATGCCCACTTGTTCACATCTTTCTGACGCTTTTCCTCAGCCCATAAACCCCTCAACAGTTACAGTTATACTTTAAGATCCAAGTATGGAATCTTTATCACCAACAACCACGGATGCCGATAAGCGAGAAGTTCTTGACCTATGCATTCGAATTCTCGAGAGCTTAAAGGTGCCTGGTGCAGCAGGACGAGATCAAATGGTATCCACTCTTGCCCCATATGGAACTGCATGCCATGCCCGAACTATGGTAAGTATTGCATTTACTTTGTAATGATGATACGACATTTTCTCTCTCAGACTTGAGATATTCACAATAGGAACTATGATAGGTAAACAAGGGCTTTGAACATGAACAATTTCCACTCGGCTTTGCAGGCCGTATACCGTGGGACTCGATCAAGGCTGGCGAGCTCGAAGAAGGGCTTGATGGCGAACCTACGGTATTAATTGATCGCGACCTTGCTATGGTTTGGACGCCGTACTGGTTCACGCGCAATGGTGCTCTTACCCACCTTGGAACTAATTGTTTTACTCTTATAAAAGCAGCCTGGGATGAAAACTCGCCGCAGAAAGTGGAGTGGAAGATTTGTGGTCTGACCGACACTGCTCGGCCTCCAACAGATGGAGACAGGACACGGCTTGGGAAAGAGTAATAGAGAGAATCAGTCGTTCAAAGTTCATTGATTGAACATAATCACGATAGGTTGTTTTATTGTATAGATTTCCAACGATGCCAAAGTTTACTATGTTGATCATATATGTCGCACATGGTTCCGCCGACTATAAATCATGAGGATACTATGGGATGGGTAAGCGCGATAAGCTTTATCCTCAACAACAGTAGTCTTGTCATTGCAGAGGCTGTGAGGAAAAGCTTACCAGGTGGAATTCGTGCTTCGATCAAAGAGCCACGAGCAATGTAGAGGGAGGTTTGAACCATCGTATTGTTTGCATCAAGATCAGGTTCGCTAAGATTGGTCGGCAGCTCGGTCAGTCACTGCATTCCACATATTCCATATGTTCCACATGTTCTCAAAGTAGTCTGACGCAGATTTCGTCAGGTACATCATCAGACTGGCAGCAAAGCATCTCGGTCAATGCTAAGTGGCGGGAAGACACTCAGAAGGTGTCAATTCCGCTCCTGTGGCACCTACTACTCATGCGTGGCAATCCCAGAGCCCTGCGGCCCCTTGAGACTCAGCCGGGAGATTCCATTCGACGAGAATGGGACCAGCCGTTGGGCCACGGATCGTGAGCAGAAGGTCTTGCATCTCTACATTGCCAATCTCCCCGTCCGTTCCGACTTGGATGAAGACTTTGGGGTTGCTGTAGCACACAGGTAGTGAGCTGAGGCTGAAGAGAGAAAACAGCTCTAAAGATATGGGTTTCCCGCTGATTCATTGGAAGTTGATTCAAGGAATTTCGTGTCAAGTGTAGCTGAGTGTTGGAGATGACAAGACGGACCGTAAATTACTGGGCCGTCCTTGCGCCTATTCTTTGCAAGAATCTGGATGTTGCAGCGTCCAAGGGGCGTGGCGGGCGGTGCATCTCAATCCAAAACTCTTTCGTCATTATATCGTGTTCCGGCGCTGTCAGGTTGCTAACCATCCATTCGGTGTTACCCACTGACTCAATATAAGGCACGGGACGTGCAACAGCCTTTGCTCGTATAATATCCCCACGCAAGCCCATGAGCCATGGATGCACGGCTGAGACTGATAGTTAGAAAAGCCCTTTACAGTCCTAGGGGAGAGACTTCAAAGTCCTAGGGGCAAGGCTTACCACTGACATAGTCATGCACAGTGACAAATTTGTTGCCTGCGGAAGGTGTAACTTTGATCTTCAACCCTCTCTTCCTGAGCGGTCTATCGTCTCCGCAACATCGAATGAGAAACTCAGTATCCGAGTCCTCCTCCCAGCTGCTATCTTCATTGGGTTCATTTGCGTATGGCCGGTCTTCATCGCTGAGATCTCCATAGGTGACATACTCGGCGTCAAATTCAGGTGCAGTATGGTCCCTATGCCATGCTAACCAATCAGACTCCCATTGGTCAAGGTCGCGTAATGAAGCCTCAACAGAAGAGACCTTTGGGTCGGTCAGGGGCAGCGATGAGATCTCATGCCAGGTGTCACTACCGCTGCCGCTGGTGTCTGGTCTGAAGAAAGGGTCAAGCTCGCCCACACTGCGAGCAGTCCTCATGACTGATATTGCAGAAGGGAAGATGCCTTCTAGAGGCCAGTAGAGGCGCTTGGCGGCGGGAGAGAAGAGGACACGCTCCTCATTGCTCCGAAGCTCCTCAAATGAGGGGTATGTGGGCTCAGCCGGCTGGCTTGACTGTGCAGCTGCCATGATTATATGATGAAGCTTGTACGACAGCTTTGTTTACTGGAGACTCTAAGCATTTAGTCTATATGGGGGGTGCTTAAGGACCGCAGATTTATGGGATGATATATGTGCTATTATATAATAGGACCACAGCATGTACCGCGGCTTGATATTATAGAGCGCCGTAGGCTATAAAGATATGCAATAGAGCGGTATTTCGCCTATAACAATAAAAGGTAAAGTAGAAGACAGCTGACGTACAAATACAGCGCCAAGTTAGTGTGAAGATGGGAATGCATGTAACTCGGACCAAATGCCTTTTATAGATAGCAATTAGTTAACCTCTGTGTATTGTATTCGCGTCTTCTTTATATGAACTTAAAATTGAACAATTAAATTAAATTGCTATTAATGACTATTATGGTCTGAAATCACTTAGCTCTATTAGGATAGATGTGACAGATTCAACAGATTAGAAGAGGAAGCGCTAAGGTTCATATATATTTCGGAAATTATCAAGTCTTGACTGATCAATCAAAATAGAAGTCTTCTTCGCTAATTTATTAATTCGTTTATGTTTGGGTGTTGTCTTGAAATTTTTTATTCATCTACACATAATCTTGATGTTGACGGTTCTTTCGAGAAACGTTACCGACGACGTTCAAATTATACTTGCACCATAAAATCCAAATCGTACAGGCGAGTACTAGAAATGCGAGCTCAATAGAAACTTGAGATTTTGGAACGCCGTCTCTACCATGGGACTTCTCCATATGGCTCTTGATGTTCATGGCAACAAAGCTTACCCGCGCCTCACTAATACACAGCATGTGATAGGACAGCAATGGCAAGAAGTTGACAGTGGCAACGGTGCTGTGAGCCTATGGAATAACTATTCAAAGCATGACATGTATCTCTATTCCTCGAATAATACCGCCATGCCAAAGCGATCAATGTTGTCTTATAGAAATGACAGTAATCGATCACAAATATGGTTCTTATATCCTACTAGCTATGTACAGCAGTCATTGGACAAGATAATTTCCGATGAACCGCATCAATATATTGGGTTTGAGGATGTATGGTGAGAAATAAATGGGCAAATTAGTTTCAACATGCTAGGAACCACAAGCGTAATGTCATGGCTGGGTTCTTGCAAGAAGAGTGACAGAGGGCCAGGTGAGGCCAAGGGGCACCTTTGTTGCTAAATAATAACTTGGTATCATAAGATAACTATCTATATCTTGCCCGCACTCTAGGATAGAAATGCGAGATTTAGTTACTATAGAGATGGCATTTTTCATATGCAGTTCTAGCTTATAATTATTAAAATATTTGGGAATGATAGTTAAGTTCACATTAGGACGTATTTCCTTACCATCAGATGCGATGTATAATAAACAAGTCCTTTTATTCCCACAGATGATAGATCGTTATCTTCCATAACTGAGCTAGCTCTCATGATCCGGAAGCCAGGAACCTTCCACTTGTTTGGCTCCTTGAATTGGTGCCATCCAACTCGGTCGATTCTTTGTGAAAAGCTCGACATGTGCTTTACCGTCTTCTATAGTTTCCAAATCATCAATTCCGCCAATCATCACTGAGACCATTTTGTCGCTGAAGGTCGAGATGCGATATAGCGTTGAACCGCAATCTCCGCAGAAGTAACTCGTCATATTATTGCCAGTGGCTGCTTGCTTGGTATATGTTTTGAGTGTTCCCTGAAGTATCTTCATTCCGGAAATAGGGAGAGCTATGTTGTTGGTATTTGTAGAGCCAGAAAATTTGCGGCAGTCAATACAATGACATCGCATCTGAGAATAATTCAATTAAGTAAGACAACAAAGGAGAGAAAAGCGATATAAATACCTTTACAGAAATATCGCCCTCAAAAGAGACGCGATTTGCACCGCATAGACAGCTTGACTCGAGCATAGTAGTTGAATTTAGCGATTCCAAATGTAGAATTTGTATGGAAACCTTAACTTGCGAGGCTTTGTGAATTGTGGTAAAGTTTGATGCTTAAGATATTAAATTCTTCAAGAAGAGACTTTGGCTATATTTATAATTTAATCTCATTCTTACTTATCACGTCTAAGTATAGTTTATGAAGTTACCGAATAGTTAACCGGCTGGCGGCTATGGTTATTAATTGGAAAATCATGGCTATTGCAGCGAGCGGAGATTCGCTAATACGACGCCGTTGTTTTGGAGCTGGATGCAAGGTCTGCTTACTACCGCCACCAACCAATGCCGTGTTACACTACCGTGTTACAGTACAGCGATCGTCCCCCATGGGCAGCCCCAGCCCAGAAATCAGGATGTCGGGGGATCAGGATGTCGGGATCTGGAAGTCGGGCAACCTGGAAGTCGGGAATCTCAAACAGGACAGGGAAGATCTTCTTAATCTTGTTTTCTTAGATCTAATAGCTGTAGGGATCGGGTATAGGAGCTGCACGCATCTGCATACCCGCACGGCTAAGCGGGCGGCTACCAACGTAAGCTGATATCTCTGATTGGTTTTTGCCTATAAACTCCGACATTGCATGGTTCGGATATAAACGCTCTAATCCCCTAGGCCCGTAATTCGTAATTATTATGATACTCTGATCTAATTTTATAGATTCTGCCAAGATATGGCGCGTCTCAAAGATCAGATACGAGACTATGAGGATCCACTTACCACAGCAAGCCAGTATCACGCCCACCTCTTAACAACACGATACTACATTACCCGCACAATGCTTCCCGGCATCATTCACTAATACAAAGACCGGTGATAAAATAGATAATATCCATATTGTACTATGTAAATCCATTAAAGCCGAATCAACCCTTTAGTTGAATAACTTGTGTATTCAATTTATGATTACTCGCTTAGCTTTCTGTTGCTTGTCTCTTCAACACGGCCCTTAAGAACTCCTTTATTCCTTCTATTCTCACTTCATTAATACCCTCTTGATCTTCATCTTCTCATGCCATCATATTACCCAGAAAGCCGACTTAGCTGGCGGCAAAGGTAGACTTGGCTCGCAATTTCGCGCCGAAGAAGTAGATCAGAGTGGTTCCAATGATACCCGCAACGCTAATACCGGCCAACAGAGAAACACCCCTTGCTACTCCCAGATTGACAAACAATGGCCGGGCGAAAAGCACGGCGCTACCAGCAAGAGTTGATCTCAAAACACTGTTACCAGCAAAAGAGAGGCAGCATACTGCGGGTACGACATTGGAAGATAAATGAACAACGACTGCATGACGATAAATTCTCCGCAAACAAAGAGAGCAACGCCAGTTAAGCATACGATCCAATGCACTGATTCCCTGGCTATCCATGCAAAGATAAACATACTAACCGGGAGCAAAACCGAGCCGAAGATCGCCGGTACAAGTCGGTGCTCTTGTTCTCGTAAACCGTTTTTAATATTATCCAGAATCATATAGAAATAGAGGTACGAAAAATATGAGAATAAAGCGGTAGTACTACTGATAAGACATGAAACAAAATGCAAGTCCAGTCTCGCCTTCGTTAAAGCCATATATAACTGGGAAAACAAGCGGAAAGACTTCGAAGAAGGTATAGAAAATCGCATAGAAGTATGCCGTGTAGACATGGATGAAGAAAATAGAAGGGTCTTTAAGCATAATCTCGGTCGGCCGGATGAGGACAGTCTTGACAATGCCGTATGTGCTAATGTGTCGTTGATTAACCTCACTTTGAGACTGCAGATTGGGGTTGCCAGTCAGCTTGCGAAGACGGCGTCATGGAATGAAGAGAGGTGGTTGGCTTCAGAATGCCATAATTGGTGGGGGGTTGTAACGTAGAGAGAGGCTTGATGCTATAAATTCCAGGACTCAAGCAATACCTACCTTGAAGTTGAACCGTGTATGCTTGGGGGATATCATGTGACTCAAGATGAATTAATTTTATTTCATACACAAATAACAGCTTAGACTATTCATATTCCGCATCCTATGCAAACACTCTTGGCTTGATATAAATATTAAGATCTGGCTTTTGCCAGAGTGTGTAACATTGGTGTTCCTCATACCAATTTTTGCTATCAGGGTGGAGACTGATGTCAAAGTTCCACAAGATCTTTGCCATAATTAAGCGCATTTCGGCATATGCCAGACTGAAAATAGTTAGATTAATCATCGATAATTCCTTTGGGTAGAGACACTGACTTCTTTCCTATGCAGTTTCTGGGTCCGAATGAAAATGGCTGAAGCGCTTCCTTGCAATCATTCGAAAACCGGGCATCGCCAAGCCATCGTTCCGGAATAAAGGAATCGGGCATGGCGAAATTCTTCTCGTTATGATATGTTGACCATTGCCAAATCCCCAAGATAGTCTATAGATTTTATTAGAGCTGGCCAGGGAGTATCTTTGAGTGAAATAAAGCTTACATCTTCTGGGACATACTGTCCGCATATCGTGTCGCCACCAGGCTGTGCTCTTCGTGGCATGGAAGCTGCGACAGGAGGGTACATGCGAAGCGTTTCTTGCAGCACAGCCATCATATAGCTCAGCTTCTGCACGCTAAGAAGATCAATCTCAGCTTCGCTTGAAAAGCTTGACCTCACTTCGTCTAGCGTTTTTTGCAAGATTTCAGGGTGGCTCAGTAGCATATATGTGACTCCAGATAAGGTCGTAGCTGTTGTTTCCGATCCGGCAATAATCAGTATACTTGCATTGTCCACAAGTTCAGGATACGAGAATTTCTGTGAAATATTAGTAACAGATATCAACCAAAGGGTTAACCTTGTAGAAGCCATACCATGTCACCCTCCTTTTTAGTCATCACTTCCATAAAATCTGGCCGAGGGGTAGTGTCAGCCAATCTTTTATTAACCTTCTCTTGTGTGATTTGAAAGTACTCCTGAAACTTTCTGCGTGCTTCCTTTGGAATAAGAAATTGAATCAATCTTTCCCCAAATGGGAACCGGCGCAAAGCGTTATTGATGGCGCCCCCGCGAATTCTTTGGAATACCAGTGATACCCAAGGGTGGTAGTTGGAGTTTTGTAAGCAACCGAATGGTTCCCCAAAGGCCAAGTCACCGATGATGTCGAACGTCGTCCAGTTATACCAAGATGTCATCTCCATAGGCCGATTACCATTGTCACAGGTCTCTCGTAGTCGGTTAATCAACAGGTCGACATAGCCTTGAATAAGAGGCTGCTGGTCTAACATTGCCTGGGCTGAAAATCCGTGAGCCAGGGTTCTCCTCATTCGAGTATGGTTTTCGCGGTTGGCGCTGATGACACTGTGCTGTTGTGTCTTCCAGAAGATTGGATCTTTGCCGTTCTCTCCCTGACCACGTTTTCTATGCCCCATGATATCATTCCAGGCGGCAGCATTGCAGTAGGCCAACTCGTCGGGAGCTACTCGCACAATGTCTCCATAGCGCTGATGTAATTCCAGGATTTTTCGGTGAGACATGCCAGAGAAGATCATTCGAGTGTATGGGATCCGAGTCGCGGCCCACAGTCGAGGACCTGGGTACTTTCGAAGGGGATGGAACCAGACATTGTAGATTGGGATTGAAATAAGGTATAAAATTCCCTTTCTCAGCTATGTTAGCCCGAATGCAGATATCATGGCATAAAGAGATTGAGGACGTGGCGGAAAACGAAGGTTAGGGTATACTCACAATAATAATGAGCCACAGCACTAGAGCAACCCCAGGCGGCAGCGTAAATAACAGAGCCTCAGCAGCGAACAGCATGGTGATGCCACTGTATATGCCTTGACTACTCCGTATATTCCCCGAGTTTGACGTAGGTTTGTCGTCCCAGTGGAGTGGAGAGAGCGAACACTTATGTTCTTATATCACTTTCGGATACGACTGCAAGGGTGTAGGTAGTCAATCTATTGCGGGGCCTCTGCGGAGACCCGATTCAAGTTTTATACTCATTAGGCAGTCAATCACTCTGCCATGTTGGAACTTGTAGATTGCAAACCCCGCCATTCTACACAAGATAGTATCGTACTTAATAGCCGGTGGGCCTAAAGAGATTGGCATTTCAGTACCTTGTCCCTGCTCAGAACATAGTTCACAATGATCTCGGATCAATCGTCGACAAATCATTTACCAAGGCCAGACTACCGATTTAGAGAGCTTCACAGTGTTGCTCACCGACTGCTTGGTAGCTTATTACGCAATTAGCCCCAATGACGTTGCAGAGAAAGTGGCTTCGTATAACTAGGGTGCGTTCAACGGCTCTGCCATCTGGCAGACTTTAAGCTAATGAGGGGCTGTTCCATGCTGCATTCCAAGTGCGCTCGAGTTCGAATGTACACAAAGTTTGCGTTTAAGCGCCATAAGCTGCCATTGTTGCGCCCGCATCTCGGTTGTATACTACGGTAACGCCGACACAGAAGCAGACTGATCAACTATACTCCTAGCGGCGCCAATCATGAGATAAAGGGTGTCTCTTATTGACGCTACTGCTCTGTCTTTGAATCACTGGCGTAAGGCCTTGGGCCAACCAAGGATGCAAAAGTGCTGACCCGCAAAGGTTAGAATGTTTCACTCCATGTTCACATTGCTCCTATAGAAGAAGGGCCATTGTAAGCAAGGGAAAAGTGGACCATTAGTGATTTTGCTCATTTTTCGTTTAGTTTGACCGAAACCATTCGTTTGCGGTCAACGAAGAGCTGAAAAAAGAGTTTCGGCTAGCGAAAGCCGAAAATGTCACAGCCTTGTCAAACGAAAAACGAAACGGTTCGCTTTGTTTTATAGCGGAATGGAAAATACAACATTGCAGCTTATACTTTAGTAGCTAAATTATAACTAGGTAGTAGTAGATACGAATGGCATATGGAGTACTTCCACAACTGATAGAAATATACTCGATAACGCGGGCATTTCACGGTGGTATATGTGGAGTCTGAGCCGATCTGGCTTCACATGCATCGCCGTTGCGAGCCCACCTCCAAGTTTAAAGGTGGGCCGAGCCGAGGTCTCGCCAACTAGAGTGGAGTAGGTGCGCATCGATATTCTTACACGCAATACAGATAGTCTAAGGCAAGGAAGCCCTCAAGTCAGCGAAACAGAGGAGAATAGTACTATTTGACAGGTGGTGCTGTGAGACTTGTATAGTTCAACTTGGTGTAGTCATCCCTATTGGCCTTCGGGTGGCTCTGTGTCTTTAGGTTCGATTAAAGTAGTTACGCCACGTCTGACCGTCAGAAATTAGCTGAGAACAAAGCCGAGTAACAAGTAGCGTCACAAGTTGCATTTTATCATCACGGCTATTTATGGCAAGAACTAGTCCTTCTTCTTCGACCAATATAGACTCGCGGATAGCATTTCTGCTTATGCTTGTGCGTATCGTGATCTCGTCTGACTGTCAATGCCTGTCTTGCGTCGCATGTTGCGCAGCATGGCAGATCAACTTGAGAGGGCATATGTTATATTTCCTTCTCTTGAAAATGTCGGTATACCCATTTATCCGATTTAGATTCTCTGAATAATAGAGAATTGATCCTCAAAGGCAGATGGGTTGATATGAGCTCCAGTGAAAAACTCCAGAATATATTGATCTCTAGTTCCTGCATAGCTAAAATGCTACCCAACCCCGCTTTCTGCAGGCCAAACTCCTGAAGGATTAACATGCAGCCAGCCTCATAACCATGTGCTCTAGAATTGTTGATCCCAAAAAAAATTTGACATATAAGAATTGACCTATCTTTCTATGAGAAGAGTTATTGTTTCTATATTCATTAGACTATTTAAATTCTATTTGGACTCAAAGGTTATTTGTTCCCAATAAGACCCTAGCTGGTAAACCGGAAATGTCAAATCCGAAAGACTGCATGATTGTATGCATGTGCGCCACATAAGGGCATTGCTGCGTGGGCTTTTCTCGACGAGATGGTGATGTGCCGCGAGACAGTCGTATACATGATAGAAACTCTTACCTGGCGGGCAGAATTGGGAAACATCACATTGGTATTGCTAATAATATAATGCGTATGGCAGGGATGATTTTTGCAAAGCTTCCGTAACAGATAAGAGATTTTCTGCGTCGCTTTGCTAATAGTAGAACCAGTTTGATGGTAGGCATCTGCAGTGGTGCGCCTACCAGAAATATGACATGCGGCTAGAAGATCATGTTGTTGGGGCGCCTAGCAATGAGGAAGGAAATATATTCCAATATAACTTCAGGCAAATAATCCTGGACCACTGTTTCCAGCAAATGGAATTTTTAAACATTTCATCAGATGTCTTAAGAGGAGCTGTTGTTAGTCTTTGCGCAAAGTATGAGTTAGGTGGTCATAAACTCGCCGATGTATTTCTCAATTGGTCCGGTAAGCCATAAAGCTCTCTTTCTAGCTCACTAGCGCTGACCGTTCTTAACGCACTGTCAAAGTCGATGAGAGTTGCTTTGCCATCATGAAGATCCCTAACTGATGCAGCTTTGATAAAGTCAGGCGACAAAGACTGAAGTCGTTGGGTATCGAGTGGCGGCAGTCGGCAATTCGATCCATGACATACCCAATAGCCCTTTATTCTTTAATCAAATGGCCAGGAAAACTAGGACCGATTTTTTGGCCGTCTATCCACTCATGCGCCATTGTCTCCCTTTTCAACTGAGGTACCTCCCACGGCAACCGAGAGAATGTCACGATAATCATTAAACTAAAGCGAGACCAGGTGGCTTCATAGACGTTAGAGCGGAGGATTTGTCCCAAGCGGGATCTGAGTGGCACGCGAAGCTTCATGATTCTTAAGAAGGGAGTCTTCAAGACGACAGCAAAGTAAAGGTTTCCAGTGGCGAGGTTGCGGGAGATATGACCCTCGTTCCAATCCCCAGAGAGAAGAGGCGGTATCAAGGAGACCATGAAAGGACCAAAGCACATATCATCACTGTCATACAGGCCGCCATCTATTGCGATATACTTGACTAATTTGTTGACAACAACACGGAACTCGCTTACGTTTTCTGGATCAACGCTTGACTGGAGAAGGTGAATGATATCCATACTGAAAGAAAATAAACCTGACAATACTTGAGCAAGGGATGCCAGAAAATTCTTTTCGAGTGCGGATACAACTTGACACTGGTCGTCGTTTTGAATTCCAACTGAGTTGCAGCCCTTGTAGATATCACTTGGCGCCGTGCGTGCCTTTTAACCCCACTTGGAGGTCCTTCATCAGTGAAGAGAGCGATTGTCCAGGCACAAGATGGAAAAAGGTGCGAAACAATGTTAAGTGTCTAGTATCTAAAAAAAAAAAGTCTAATATCTAATATCTTATCAAGTGTGTTGAATTATAACGACGGCTATTTCAACCATACATAAGTGCAGAGCTACCCAAATACAACTGTAAGCGAAGAAGGTCTTGAAAAATATCTATTCGACAATGCATTCATCCCATAATAGATATTTCTCGCATTCAAATCTCGTTCAATGAATTTTCGTATAACTGCTTTCTTCGAAGTAATCCGCTGATTTCTCCAGGATATTTCCAAAGAAACCAAGCAACAACCAAGAACATCGGCAAGGCATCAAGGCAATAGACAAAGACCTCCGTAGTCAGCAAATAACCATTGCCTCCCTGGCAATACTCGATAAGACGGAAAATGTTCCGCACAATAATGAGCGCACTGGCAACATATAGAGCGTGAAGATAGCTTTTCCATTTTATATCTGGCTGGTAACTTCGAGAAGTCGGGGAGAGCATCATTCGACGGTGAAATATTAAAGTTACCACAACGAAAAGTCCAAACCATATCAGCTGCAGCACGAGTCCGCCGATGATGATGTTATTACCCAGATCGAATTTTGATTTGTCCGTCTTTGCAGAGGCCAGCATGCCACCACCTGCAAGAATGTTAGATATATCTAGGTGAAAATAGAAAATGGACTTGGAGATTTTGAATCGTACCACCACCGAGGAGAAGAAAGCATATAACATCTCCGCAAACAAATATCTTCGTAAGCCATGTTCGTCTGATAATTGCATATTTTTCTCCATCAACGACCTCGATAATTCGTCCAAGACTCATATAAACGGAAGCTGCGAATAAGGCTGGAGCCAGCAAGATGAATAGCGTCTGGACAAGATAAGGTGGCTCCGTCCAACATCCTGGCTTTTGATTTGCTGAAACTGCTCTGGCGGCGAAACCAAGGACCTCGACTATTATGATTGGTTAGCCCATGTCTCTGGTAAGTAGCACCTATCCCAATAGATCACATACATAGACATCCTATTACCAAGGGGATAAGAAACCAAGCCCTCGCTTTGATCATTCGAAATAAATGACCAACGAATGCTAAAAGGAAGACTCCCGTGAATATCCCTGCAGCAGCCAGAGACGGGACATATTTGTAATAGGAAAAGGATGCCTGCTGCCAGTTGGGGTTGCAGCTATCACCGTCACTCATGTTGCAAAATAAATACGCCGGAAGAAGTGAAAGAACGGTATAAACAAGAAAGATAGAGCGCAAAAAGCAAAGTAACGAGCGTTAGAGAAAAGAATATTTACTCTGAAGTGTGAAGGCATTCACGATGCTCCCACACTATTAAATACCAGCGCGATGGAAGACATCTCCTATTCCTGGAGGCTATGCTATCTGATTTTCCAACCCGATACGCGCGTCTTTCAGATATGATACTCAGCTGTCAAGAGATAGGTCGGGATTCGGGGCCAAAGAAGTGCACGCTCCTGACCACGTTTGACCAAAAAGGCCCGGCATTTGTTTCTACATATGTCCGTAATATATGGTGCGGTAGTAGCCGGCGCCTATTTAGACATCGTATCGGTTCCTGACTAGCCATGCCCAGCTGTAAGTCAATACATACTCGCATGGCTTTGCTTAAAGTGGAATAACTGCTGACGCCAGGATGGAGGCGCAGCCAATCTGCCTCCACATACAGTAAATGCGTTACAAGATACGAAGCAAGAGCTTAATATGACTTTAAAACCCTTTTTATTGCTTAGGTAATTTTATGCATCGTAAAATCGTACGTTTTCTTTTATTAGCCCGTTGGTGCTGCCTCACAGTTCTTGGATCATAGATTAGTAATGGAAGTTCAAAGTGTAGCAAGTTCGCGCCGCATATTCTCTTCTCCTGTCAAAAGACAGAAAAATATATTTTACATCAATTGCAATGAAAACTACTATTAAAGGGAAAAAAATACTTTCCATTTCACTGTCTTAATTAAAATAGCAGCATTCCGCATTCTACCACTGAGCGCAGCAACATCACTGCTGGCCAAACTTCATGGCCGTACAATGCCCCTGGTAGCAAACGGGATTCGCTTACACGGAATCCCTAAAATCAGCGGGTTGTGACAATTAAAAAACTGGAGGCCTCGCCATGCTAGTACGAACTTATCTATAGTACAAAAGCGATTCTACAACAACTGTGATGGGTCTAGACTTTTTTTTTTTGAAACATCGAGTAGCTTCCTCCCTTTCATTCAAGAGGCGGTTGACTCAACTCTCATCCCTGTTGCCCACGATGCGTATTGCTCATAGCTAGGTAGATATTGCTATCAGCCCCCCTATCGTAGCCACCGAGAACGCAATTAAAGTCGAGTCGTGCAGTCTCGTCTATTAAACGATAAAGGCCCAAAATGAAGAATTGGAACGATGATTCTAATGTTTGTCAAACTTGTGATAGAAATAGCAGAACTTTCTACAGCTGTATATTTAACTATTTTTCTACTTGAGTCTATAATTCTTTATTACTAAACTTTTCCAAAATCTTTCCGTAATATCACCTTTACTTCCCTCTCTTTCGTTCCCACTTACCTAGATAAAATGACAAGCACAGGACGCAAAGTGAATAATACACACTACCTAATTATACTGACCGACATGATTGGTAAGCAAGAAACATGACAAAGATTGGCCTTGGGAATTGATTAAAAATTGGAGCAAGGCTGCTTTCCAATATTCGCTCTGGTCGAAATGCAAAACTTGGGTGTCAACACCATAGGTCGTCTTTTCCATATACCATTGCCTCAGACTTGCGCTAGATTTGTGAAGATTGAGATCACTTAGTCCTTGGCCTTTCCTTCTAGCTTCTCATGCCGCTAAGGCCTGTAAGAATAGTGGTACTTCTTGGGCGTCTTAGCAGCGCTTTCTCTTTTAGGCTTTGCCATTTGTAACTGCGTGATTCCCATTCAACCCCCCATTTTTGTGTCGGGTTCTATGAATAAACAATCAGTATTTAAAGTACACTAAATGCCACACTAACTTCAGCTAGAATCTACTCACAGATTACTCGTAACGGGCAGAGAATGCTCATGGAAGGTACCCATGCAGGGTGGGCCTTTGCAAACAGTTGCGGTTCGCTTGGTCAAGTTGTATCTAATGTGTGCCAATGTTGTCTGAGCACCCTTGTATGGATAATCCGGCACATTCTTCACTGTGCAGTCTTCCATATGTTGACAAACAGAAGAAGGAAGCGACAGATGATCACAGAACGCCTCAGTAACCTTCTCTGCCGTCAACTGGTTATTGTTAAACGGTCGGACTCGCTGTGCAACTCTCACGGCTCGGAACCAGCTGCTACCACCGGGATAGCGATCATTCCATTGGCTCGCTTGGAATGACTCGCTGATGAAGTGATTTGACCCGACGATAAAGTTGTCTCCATTAGAGGGGTATCCCAAGTGAACGGCGCTGGGCGTAATTTCCATGGACATGACAAAGTTGTCTGCTGTGCCAACAATAAGCTTATTCGATAAATGCCTGGGTGCATTTCTAACATTTATAAGCGCATTGGCAAAGTTGACATTGTGTAGAAATTGCCGTCGTACAAGAGACATTGGTAGCAGTGGCTGTTGTTCGCTGCCGGGAGGCAAAGTCAGATCAAGCGGGAAATAATCTTCGGTCGACATGAGTGAGCTCGCGCAAACTCCAAGCCCAGCAGAGTTGAAGCCTGAACGGCCCAATTGGCCGGCCTCAGTTGTGACGAACATGACGGGGAGGTCTTCCGACGGGTCTGGGTGGATTTCTAGGTAGACAGCCGTATCTTTAAGGAAGACATTGGCCGACATGTCCCAGTTTTGAGCCAAGATCACGTCGCCGTTTTCCGTAGACTCGGCAAGAAATCCTGCCGTGGTGCATTCCTGAAGCTCTTGTATATCTGCCGGCTCATCGCTAGAAGCATTGTTTTGAATACCATTTTGAGTAACATGACCATTCACAGCTTTAGAGGTGTTTGCTGCCGAACTCGATTTTGTACTCGGACACGGACGAATAGTTGCTCCTCGGACCCTAGCAAGATCGTACCGAGCATTCAGAAACAAGATTTGGTCCAAGTCAACCTCAGCACCATCAGCAATGCCTTTAAGCTCAGGTAGCGCTTCAGGAAAGTATTTTTCTATTCCTGGAAGGTAAACCTCCTTGATGATACGTAGAGATATGTCCCTAAGGTAGCGAGAGTTAGCAAACGCATGCATCTAAATAGCCTAATATAGACTGGGGAGGACACGAATCAATTCATACCATGGCAGTAGTTTCCCTGGCTTGTGGTAATGAGCAAGGCTATCGACAATCTTTTGCTTGGCTTGCTGTCCATGGGTATAGCCGCGGTCGTACGGCAGTCCCCTGAGAACAATATGCTGGTAGTTCGATGTCGATGTCATAATGGGCTAGTGCTGACTTGGCGTCTTGGCTTGCTGTTGGAGAAGAAGTTCTAAGTGCTGGCTATTGGTCAAAGACGCTCCAAGATTCACCAGCTCCCAGCCAGGGAAAGGTGACCTTAATGTAGCCATGCAGAGCTTTGCCAGATAAGCGGATAATTTGATACAGACCGGCGTTACGGCGTCTTCCGAAGATATCGAAGGATATATCACGATCTCGGCTTGGCTACCAGCTGGAGGACTAGTTCGTATCACTAGTTTATGGTAGTATGTGGTAGTTTTGTGGTAGTTTGTGGGGTCGGCATAATTACTCTTCTTGGTACTCATGGCGAGAGGCGTCTTGTCTCCGCCCCCGCAACGGGTCCATGCAGCGAGTTTGTGGTGGGTGCAGAGATAACGGCCTTTTTGCTGCTTCTCAATAGTAGCCAAATTGTTTAAGAAGGGCTCGATCACTGTCATGATGATACGGGTGAATAGGATCAGCAAGACTGGGCTTTGTGAAGCTTAGGAATCTTACGATAGTAGAAGTTATGGATACGGAAAAGCGCGTCATTGGCTCGACACACCACGATCATGGACTTGACGTGGAAGAGTCAGATGGTGTTCACCATATTGGAGACAATGTTTTCATCAAGAAGGCACAAACAGATCATGATGATGCCCTAGACTTTCTCCAAGCCTCGGGAGATCAAGCTTTTACCTACACAGACAAGGAAGCAACTAGCGTTCGGTGGAAAATTGATTTGATGCTGATGCCACTCGTAAGGATCACAAATACTCAGGGACTTGGAGTTGATATACTGACTATCGGGTTAGTTACTTGGAACATATACACTGAATTTTCTGGACAAGGGCATTCTTTCCAACGCATCAGTCTTTGGCTTGAAGCAAGACACGGTAAGTTCTTTACGCTTGCAGTTCTCGAATAATATTTTAATATCATACTTTTAGAATCTGGTTGGCCAGCAATACAGCTGGGTTGCCAGCATTTTCTACTTTGGGTATGGTATACTATCTACAGGTATATTGATAAAAGCAAAACTGACTCTTGGTACATAGCTACATGCTCGGACAGCCGGTCAACGCCTATATGCTTCACAAAGTGCCTATGGGCAAATGGCTAGCCGGTAATGTATTTGGATGGGGGGTATGCATTTTACTGGCAATCACGGCCAAAAACTTTGCAGGCCTCGCTACTACGCGCTTTTTCCTCGGACTTTTTGAGTCTGTCAATAACCCAGCATTTGTGCTCATCACCGCCCAATATTATACCCGCAAAGAGCACTCTCTTCGTGCGTGCATATGGTGGGCAGGCAACGCCGTTGGATCCTTTTTTGGAGATCTCATCGCGTATGGCATTGGACATGGCCACGGGCCGCTCTCGCCGTGGAAGTACATGTTCATCACATTCGGAGGCTTTACAGTCCTCTGGTCTGCAGTCTTGTTGTTGTTTTTACCCGATTCGCCTTGGAAGATGAAATTTCTAAATGAGAGAGAGAAGAAGATTGCTGTGCTGCGCGTCATGTCTAATCATACTGGAATCAGCGCCTCGCATTGGAAATGGAAACAAGCACTCTCCGTTCTTGTGGATCCCCAAGCCTGGATATTCTTTTGCATTGCATTTATCCAATGCTTACCAGGTGGCGGCTTGACAGCTGTAAGTATCATTGCCCCCATGATTCAACTGTTTTGTACAAGCAATCTCCCCATAAATGTTTTTTCCCCTCTTATATACGCTGCCTCCTTTACATTCGAGCATCCTCCATCCTCCACAATTATACTATTGATAATCAAAGTGATGGCTTGTATACTGATAGTGATTTAGTTTAACAAACTTATCCTAACGGGCCTTGGATATACCAACCTCGAAGCTACAATATACTCGATGCCGGAACATGCTATTCAGCTCTTTGGTGTTGTGGTTGCGTATGTTCCTCTCTACCTGGCTTGATGAAAGCGTAGGGCTAATAATACTAGGGGCATTGCTGGTTCCTACCTGAAAAACTTTAGGTGCATCGTTATTGTGCTATCTAATATCCCCCCTTTGGTTGGTAGCTTGATTGTGTATTACGTGCCGGCTTCCGACAAATTGACGCGCCTAGCTGGTGTTTACATTCTCTTTACAAACACAATCAGCTATATCATGGTGTTGAGTCTTGTTGCGTCGAATTTCGCCGGAATGTCCCGCAAGACTAGCGTTTCAGCTGGAATATTTCTCTCATATTCAGCAGGAAATCTCGTCGCTCCACACCTCTTTATTGACTCGGAGGCACCACTATATCCTACGGGATTCAGAGGGATGATTGCTTCGTTTATAACGATAATCGTCTTGGCCTTTGCTCTCATGGGGTATTTGATTGTGCAAAATAGAAAACGCGATACTATGTACGGTAAAGTTGATCCAAATGCCGTACAAGAGGATGATTTTATGGATTTAACTGATCAGGAGTTGCACTATTTCCGATATGCCTGGTAAGCATCTCTAATCGGTTTGCGTTCATTTGTGGGGCTCGACAAGTCAGAACATTAGTCGTGAAAGGAATATGTACATGTAGTTAGGATGCTTAAAGCCAAAGCTCAAGGAGCTGAAAATATAGTGTCTATTTGCTGTTGAACATCCATACATTCACATCCCCCTTAGCTGGCCGTACTTGCTCAAAATATGAAGCTAAAACACCTGTAACATCCTAATGTCCACACAAACCGATAACGGTCTACAGAGTATGAACACTGTTTGTAAATACTGTTCCTGTTGTTAAATGTATACACGTAGTAACTGTGCTCATGCTTCTATGGCTGAAAGGAAATTGGCTCGGAAGCTGCCATAACCCTGATTCTGTAGTTTAAAATTTCCCTTTGTTTGCCAAGATTTCTCTTATCTCGTAATTGTATACGAAAATAAAGTTAAAGCCATTAACGCTGGTGGTTCCAGTCAATAGATTATCCAAAACAGGGGACTTCAAACTGAGTCGGAAATTCAAAGAGGGAGGGGAAATGGCTCCATACACGTACTGTACAACCACACGCGCTAGCGTGGCAATGGCCACCAGCTAGCAGCAGCCTCTAAAATAGCGGCTGCCCCCCTCTAGATACAAGGACTCGCGTGAGCTGGCGTTCCGATTCTAACAGCATGAAGAGAGACTCCTAATTCGTGGCAATGGATCACACTCAGCGTAGAAGCTTTCACGGTACGTCGGATTGGGAGCGACAAACATTACTTAACCAGGACCGAGCGACACTGAGAGGCAGACGGGATAATCCTGCGTGGCTAACCACTAGGAGCAGGATGCATGACATGCCGGAAACGCAAAGTCCGCTGCAGAGGAGGCAATCCGTGCCAAAACTGCGTCAAGCTAAAGGCAACCTGCGTCTCATCGTTTGATAGTAATCTTCGAATGTCATCAGGAGATCCTCGAAACAGCCAAAAACGCGAGCTTCCAAGCACGCCTCATCAAGAGCAAACGCCACCCAACACGAAACCGGATGCTTCTGGGGAACCCAGTGACAATCAGCAGCAGTATAGCCCACCCGAGTTAGGCCATTCGCTTCCCTCGGCTACCTTGAATTATATGAATTTGGACAGGAAATGGCAAACAGGACCAAATTCTCTCCCAGAAAATCCACTTCCACAGCCGATACTGCACTCTATCAATTATGATCTGGGCTTCGATAACAGCCAACCGTCTGATGGTGACCTCATTGGACTTAATGGCTTTCACATCTCAGGACTTTCGGATTTTGATTTCTCCTTTGATCCCATGTTTGACAAAGACATAGATTTCCCTAGTTGGTCAGATGCGGCACTCACTATAGACATCTTAGACCAACCAGCCACTAACAAGGGAAATGAGATTCTGACGGAGAGTGTAGCTTCTTCAACGTCAAACCGCAATAAACGTTCCAGAAAAGACAGTGCACCAACAGAAAGAGTTGAGACTCCTCCACCACACATGAATCAAGATGCTGATTATTTGGCTCATTTTGAGCAGTGGATTACTAGCTGTGGCTATTCTCTCAAGGAGGATGGCAAAGGAAACTATCTTAGATTTGTCCTCGACTACGTTCAGAGTGAGCACTGTAGTACCGAATCACCTTTTCGGTACGCTGTCTTGGCTTGGACAGCCAAGCACTTGGACAAAATCTCTGTATCTCACGACAAAACATGGAAGTCCTATTATGCTCGAGCAATCGAAGGTCTCGGCCGCCTATCATGCTGCGACGACTCATATAAAACTTCAGAGACCAGGTCGACTCCATCCAGCGGCCAATCGGCCATTTCATCGAAAGCAGAAATCACGATAGCCTCTTTATTGTTCCTTTGCAGATGCGATGTTTTAAATGGCGATGCGACTTCAATACTTCATCGCTTGGGTAATTTCAAGGAGCACTTGACATGCCATCTGGACGATGGTCCTCTCTCTGCCTTGGCATGCAAGTTTCTTTTATGGTTATGCTACATCGATGTTCGCCTGAGGATATTCTCGACTCTGGCACCGCCGATCAATAATGGCAGAAACACTCCTATAACCACACTACTTGACGCACTTATCCGTCATCCCAGTTACAATCATATCTTGTCCCATTCACATTCTTATGGATTCGAAACTTTTGGTCAGACTTATCCGCCTGAAGAGTTGGTCCAAGATGTGAAGAAGATCCCTATTTCTGTACGAACTCATGAAACATTCTGTCTCATTTCCAATATGCTTCACTATAGATCATGGAAATATCTGGCAGAGCAAAAAGCCGATTTTTCTGCACACCGGGAGCTAGCAGAAGCTAAAGAAGCAGCGATTAACCTCGATATACGGCGAATGGACACAGAATTCGATCTTGCAATAGCAACCAATCCCGCTGCAAATGCTTTATGCAGCGTCGTCACGGGCGTTGGTCATAATGCCAATAAGAGCAATCCCACCAGCCATGCGGCTAATGGCACCACCAATTACAACTCTCTTCCCCTTACAGCATCATCTTCAACTGCCAGTCTTGGTGCTACTTCTAATGATCGAGCCTCATTGCAATGGTTGTCTTGCTATGCAGCATTCTTGGCAGCCAAAGTGCTATGGTCGCGATTTCTATACACTACTATCCGAAGCGATTCAACTGCCGCGATAGCAACGAGCGGTATACTGAAGATTGCCCTACGGCTGCGGGAGATTCATCGTAAGGGCAGATTGGCTTCTTCAATAAAGATACCTCGATCGATGCTGTGGCCCCTGCCTGTCTTCATTGCCGGGATAGAGACGACTGATGAGATTTACGCGGATTGGATATCGGAGTTTATGGATGAAATGGGCTCACCCATGAACAATGCGGCGAAAGACCGTTGCAATATTGTAGAGCATAAAGGCGATTCGACCGAAGATAAGACGGGCAGTTTAACCGACCAGAAGCTAATATTAATGCTCATGGAGCGGGTTCGAGAGAAACAGGATATTTTGGGTTGTCGTGTAGATGTTCAGGAAGTTATGAGCGAGATGAAAGGTGCTGATGATATATTTCTATTATAGGGCCCAACCGCTCTTTGTATGATCACAGAGCTACTTACAGGTATAATTATTAATCTGGTTTTATGTCTTCGGCGATGCCCCATTTCGCCTTTTTTTCATGTCTTTATCTCGGCAAAAGCGTCTCCAGGTAATACAATGGTGGGTACATATATTCGGCATCTGTTATAAATATTTTCCGATGTTTACCGATGTTTACGACGTTGAAGCTTCAATGCGAAAGCGAGGCAATGTAAGACAATGTTTTCATTAAATTAAAAAATACGCCACTATTACTTTTTACTAGTTACATGCTCATATTCTTTTCCTAGATCCTATATTGCCGTTCAAATCCAAAGTTCCAAACTTCAGTTCGACGTTTTCCTTCGGATGACTCTTTAAATCCAACATGTTGAAACACACTCGGCTCTAGTGCCCATTTTACTAGTCCACGATCCTCTGTATAGCCTTCCAAGATCATATCTCCCGGGAAGTCGTATGGCGGGTCTCTCAGCAATGCTTGAAAGCCTTCCAAGTGTCTCTGAGGAAGCACAAGTCCTTGGGCGCAGCACCCATAATGTGGCATCTCTCGGGCTCCATGGTATTCGCTTAAGCCGAATGGATTCAGTCTATTAGCAGATAACCGACCAGAGAGGAAGTAAAGAGCAATAAGAGCCGGCAGCCAGAGACCAAAGATGAGGGCTCCGAGATAGCGCTGAGTGTGCGGCGATACACCCGTTGAAAACCCCTTGCGCATATAGTATTGCCTCCCAGTCAGGAATACGACTAACATGCCAGCGTATACCAAGAAGATAACCTTGGAGTAAGACAGCCACTCTTCGTTGTTCCATCCCATTAAAATCTCTGAGTAAAACAATCGCAAATACATCCATTCTCTCTTAGTTTCTTCGGTCTTTTGTTCGACGAATGCCAAGCCTTTTTTGAATCGAGGAAACCAGTCTCGCAGTGTAACAATATCATCTTCTACCAGCGCAAAATATGGATATTCTTGTTCTCTGCAGGCCTCCACCAGCGCCGAGTGATCGAGTCTCATATTCTCCACACGACCATCGCCACGGATGTTTCCTTCTTTCAAGTCGAACGGTATGCGGCGATATACAGAGCTTCCATTGGGAGGTTCTCCATAGAGGAGAACTTCATCAACAAGCGGTTCGAGCCAGCTTTGGCCATACGCAAAGTGCTTCGTGGGCGTTTTATCGGCAAGAAGCACAACAATGCGAATTGATGCGCGCTCCTCTGGCGTGAGAGTATCGGATAATGTAGCAACGGTGGAAGCTAGGAACGACTCGGTCGTGCGATTGATGCTTGGAATGCCGATGCATAGCAGCTTCTCGACCGGCTTGATCGGTGTGACTCTAGCAGGTGGATTATGGATATATGCGTCTGCCTCGTCAGTCCTCACGCTGGAAAAGCGTTGCCTGTAGGCTCGCTCGGCATTAAAAAAGATTGAAGACGGATCATCATATGAAAAGAAAGAAGAAAAGGCAAACAGAAGAAGCCAAAGAATACAAAACGCGGCGTTAATGCGAGCGATGGACATCATTGCGGTCGCGTGACACAAGATGATGCCCGCCAACGCCACGTCAACTCGCCCCTTGAGGGTACCGCTTATTTAAGTATTTTTATAAGCATGAGACGGATTAATCGGAGAATATCTTTTTTCCTGTAATCTTGGCAAAAGGATCTCCATAAAGCACAAAGATTACGAGGTTTCTACCAGGGTGTTTTAGCCGATAAGTCAGACTGCAGGCTACTCGGCTCCCTGGCTTACTTATAACCTCAAGGCATACTCGCACTTTGCTCATTTTTCACTGCCAGCAGTTTATGGCTTTGATCTTGAACACCCTGCTAAGCGGACTGTATAAACTCTCATGCTTTGGAGAGACGTCTATTTATCGCATTGACCCAAGTGGCTAACAACCACTAGTTTTGAACAACTTAGCTTATTCTCAATCAACTGATGCACACAAAGACAAAAAAGAAGATGCCCATCATTTATCAGCCTTTCGCCACTGCATTTCTTCCCATGAAGGTTATCAAGCTCAATTGAATCAGGTCAATTGGTGGCGCAGTCAGATTCTGGAGACAGTAAACTGGGGTTCCACGGATAGAACGGCAGGACAACCAACAGCAAGACAACCAACAGCCAAAAATTGAGATTAGGTTGTAAATCTCTTTATCAAAGACAAACGAGCGGTTGATTAATAATCAAATGGAGAAAAGATAAGTCGAGTAAATTGTAGCTGTCTATTTATTTATTTCGATGCCACATTTATAAGGAAAGCAGGGGTATATAACATGTCGCTCTACCTTCAGCAGATGCTGACCATGTCTAGAACTCAGGCTCCAGAACCTATGCGAGAATTATAGAAACGATACCTATGTTTCGTAAACAATATCTTTCTGCTCTTTTTTAGTTTATCAGTACAGTAGTTTCGGGTTTTCTCTTACTTAATGGGATGAGGGCTTGCGTCAAACATAGCTTTATTAATGGCCTATATGTATATTCTGCTACCTATTATATATTTAATCCTTCGTAGCCCACACCAACCTCTTCCTTGCACTCAATCTCCAACGACGCGCATCCCCATCAACAATATCATATCCTTTGACCAGCTTGCGCTACTACGAGTACAAATAGTAGAACGAAACATGTCGAGAGAGAAAATATTCTTTTCCCCTTAGGCCCCAATGTCACAAGGGAGTGATCCACAGCAAAATCCAGCGTGAGAACTAAGGGCTCCTTGGAAGTCAATATGATGGCAGCCATCAGCAGATCTCCAAAGCAAAGCGTTAAAGTTATAGCCTCCGGGGGTTGTTTCAAAGAATCTGTTTACCGGTTAATTTCTAGCGCGTATTGTTTCAAATGAAACTTACTCAACTGTGCATTTCGCCGATACACACCCACTGAATCCATCATGGAGCTCAACTTCATATTTAGATCCCGTGTTATAATCGAGCAAGTCTATGAATTGATATTCGCCGCCCTCGCTTTCGAAAATCTGACTAGCTGACAGTTGGCCCCAAAAGGCGGTGGCCGAGCCGCAAAACGCAGCAATGCTGAGAAAAGCGTATGCCTTCATGGTGAAATAGGTGAGCCTCGAGATTAATTTGATTGATGAACCTGGGAAGAGTGGTGATTTACAATTCAAAGAGGTTCCAACCGCCCTCTTTATATATTTTGGAAACTACACATTCACTAAGAGGAGGTACAGTGCTCGGGAAAATAATCCCCCTAAATTATAAATAAATCTCATTTAAATAAGCTTATAATAATTCTTGTAAACACTTAGTACCTTCTATCTACGTTAAAGTGTGAATCCCATGATTCAAGTTCACACACAATAGTGCTTATACTTCTTAGCTGCGCATACAGACTCTGTTTTCGCCTCATACCCAGCAATTTCCAAAAGCAGAATACTCCTACGAACATTGTGGCGTAGAAGAAACATGTTTCGTTAGATCGAGCCTAACCCACATAAATAGCTCCTTTTCAATGAACTAGCGCTGAATGTACCAAGTCGGTAATGGGTTGCTAGATATCCCAGTAACTGCTTAATTAGGCAGGCATTAAACTCCCACTCTGCATTCGTCTTTTTTATTTTTTTATTATTTTTATTTTCGCTAGCTAAATGCTGCGCTTATGATTACTTTTGATTTTATTGGCTAATAAGCCTTAAACTATTCTTTTTTAAAACAACTTTACTACCCTCACCACTTATACCCCGTCGGCTAGAATCATGAGGCGAATATATAAATGTATACGAAGTGCGCGGATTAAACACTACTGCATGCCATGCATTTCTTGTATATTTCTAGTATACCTAAGACAGAGGTAACACTATTCTCAAAGTATATGATATTTAAAAAGGACCTAATGTTTATGGAGCTATTTGCTTGTCCTTTAAGATAGCTAGTCTCGGCATATAACAACCCGAGCCATCGGGCCACAGCAGCGAGTAAGGCAAACAGCTCGAGAAGTTCAGAGCAATACAACAAACCCGCAGTCAATGTCTCTACCAAAGAATATGGTTATGTAAACTTGCGATCGCCAAAGGAACGTTGCACCAAAGGTCGAGCGACAATCCAGGAGCATGATAAGCTAACGTTACAATAAATTCCTAAAGTTGTAGAGCGAATCTCTAAGTTCATGGAGTACTCTTTAAAAAAAAATGCCT
This sequence comes from Trichoderma hamatum GD12, assembly GCA_000331835.2. Lineage (NCBI taxonomy): Eukaryota > Fungi > Ascomycota > Sordariomycetes > Hypocreales > Hypocreaceae > Trichoderma > Trichoderma hamatum. The sequence goes on from ANCB02000010.1 coordinate 28,271, forward strand.
ACGATACCAGTTCCGGTCTACCTTACGGAATTTTCGTCCTATCCAACCAATCACATCTCAGAATCAACTGCTCATAGATGGAGGTAAGAGAGATCAGTTGTATGGATTTGTCTCCGCTTACTATTACCTTTGATCAAAGCAAAGCCTATTCCGCACACATATCGGATGAGAGCTTCGGGTGGTGCCCATTAGAATATCTTGGCTACATGCTACAATGTAGCCTTGGTGAATATCATACACTTTGCACCCCACTTCCACCTACAATGCCGCGGATTGCTTCAACTGCACGTTAGTTTAAAAATAATGCTAGATGATTTGTTCTTGTGATGGTTTTCTTTTCCCGTCTTTTCATGTACCGACTATTGACTTTCTAGTGGAAGATATGCTTCAAACCCTGACAAATAGCCCTGTTGGATGGCATATAAGGCTAAGCAACGGTGCTTTGACTGGACATGGCGTCGAATACACGCCATCTCGAAATCCACGAGACGGCACCATTAATCTCACTATCTGGCTCAACCACGAAACCCCGGTAGCAATGGTGGGAAGCGCGGCCATCGGCAAGCCTATAAGTATTGATGAAACGACGGCTATTGCTTCTGGAGTATGGGATAAAGTTACATCCTTGGTCTCGCTGCCGAATCGCGGTTTCAACATTGTTACAACTGAAATAGTAGTAAAAATGTTAGCGCTCAGGCAATAGTATAGATTAGTTCAATATACGACTTTTTCGGAGATATTTCCAAATAACAAAGAATAATCTGCATATCGAGTTCATATCTCCCTCTCGGAATCACAAAATTAGAGATCTTATCCACTCTAATTTACTCAACAGTTATACGGCTGATATTGCCTATAAAAGATAAAATTATGCAGTCAAATTATAGGTAATATGGATCTAAAAACACTTATTTGGTAATCACTATAAAGAAAAGCGCGAAGCATGTGGATAGAGGAATGTAAAGCGCAAATGAGTATGTGTTTATAAGCCACTATGTTAAGGCCCTATCCAATAAGGAAACAGCGCCCGCGTAGCTCAGGGGTAGAGCGTTGCACTCGTAATGCAAAGGTCCATAGTTCAAATCTGTGTGTGGGCAGCTTTTTTTGCATGTTCTTTTTGCTCCACTAGCTTAGAATGAATAAGTAAATAAGTAAATATTTTATCATTTATTCGCTTTTTCTGTTTAAAAAAACATTGTTAAAATTGTATTTTTGGTCGGTATTGTTCATTTTGAGCCCGTGTTTGATGGATGTATTTACATGTACCGGGTTGCCTCATGCGGGGGCTTTTTTCCTAAGCTTTAATAGCTAATGGTACTGATACTTTATAGTTGTAGTATTATGATTCTATGCCATGCAAATATTGGCTTAGCTTTTTAGATGAACTGTAAAATAAAATTAATTCTTTACAAGCATCAGCATTATCTATCACAATTTGATATCACCGCCTCCATCTAAGTAGGCCGCCAGTTAAAAATTGATCAGCGTATTTAGGGTATCACTACAAAATATCTAGCAATCAAGTTTATCCTACCAGCACTCTATCCAGTTTTTTCATCCTTCTTTTCAAATCTCTCCGCTGGCAACCTTTCTAAATCCTCGCCATCATGAGCCGTAGCATCGCTTTCATGGCCATCCCCTTGCCCTGACACATGTTGCTCTTCACTGCCAGCTTCTACATCGTCGTTAGTGGACTTTTGATCGCGTCGCAAGTACCATTTGAAAAAGTACACCAAAATCTGTGCCATGAACACCTTTTCGCTCAGTTAGTAACAAGAACATTAAGAGTAAGAGGAGTTTAAAAAATAAAAATGCCTGCTCAGCACTCACCTGTTCAATCGTGTAAAGCAACACTGGGATCGTAATAAATGCCCTCGTCAAGTCGTCGGCCTGGTTCCACATGGCCGTCACCAAAGGAATACCTAGACTCGTTGTCTTGGCTGCTCCGCAAAAGCAAACTGCAATAGTCTGCTCTTTAGACATATTTTTGACCGAGAATATCCGCTGAGCTGTCTCCGGCAGACCAGATTTGGCGACGCGCGGGTTAACGTATCTGGCAAGGAATTGAGGTGGGCGGGCGAGGTAGAAGCAGATGAGGGTGAAGATCATATAAAGGCCGATGTTGATGAAGACGTTGAAAATGACATCGGCTTTCGATAGCTTGTAGAGAGCACCAGTGCCAAATGCGCCTGAGAATGTCGTCCTTCTCGTCTTCATTAGCATAACGAATCATCCAAAGTTATAAATGCAGCATCTCCAACTCACCATACGAGCAGTATCAGACACACGCTCGGTAGTTTCCCCAGCATCGTCACTCTCAAGATCTTGGCCACCAGGTCTCCTTTCCACCACCTCACCGCCTGGCCTACTGTCAGGGGCAACAGGACGCTCAAACCCAGCTGCTTCGCCACGTTGGCGTACATGTCTCCCAGCGTGCTCGGGTCCGCAGGTCGCCAACTATCAAAAACAGAGTCTCGCGGTATGAAGCCGTATATAAGAATTGGCGTGAGAAATGACCCAACAGTGTTGCCAATGACTACGGAGATGACAGCTGCAGCTTCATCGCCTCCGGCTGAGCGTGTCATAACGACATTAGAAGCAATCGTAGTGGGGAGGCAAGACAAAGCGAGCATGCCAAGCATGATGGGGATAGAAGGGGTGCCATGTTCGAGGGCACCAGCGGCGAGACAGATATGTATAAAGACTAATATTGCGCTTCATATTAGTCCACTTCAACAGCAAACATTTGTCTTAATTATCGTCATTGGAGAAAGCAATGTCAAGATTCCAACTCACCCAGCATAAATACTGGGATAATCGCAAAGCTGCTGCCTTGGATTATCACATGTAGTCTCCAGTTTGTCAGATTCTGCTTCAATTTTTCCGGGGGAAGCTGTAGCCCGTTGATTAAAAAGATGATGGCTACGGCGCCATATAAGATGCTGTACTCTGACCGAATCACGCCGCCATGCTCTGCAACAGCTGTGTTTGAATAGTTAGCTCAATCCTCTTTTTTGGTATAGGTCATCGTGGCCAAAATCTTCTCTTCCACTCCTACTCTTCCACTTCTTATCCAAATCGCGGCAACCCTCGTTTAAAATATAGTAATGCAGGGGTAAAAAAGGACAAAAACTCACATGGAAAGAAACGCCCCAACACACACACCACTGCAAATCCAATAAGCAACCACTGTGCTGCTATAAAATTAAATCCTTTGCAGAACCAAACCACCGCCTTATTTTCGCGCCAACTTCTATCCGTTGCCATCGTCTTCGTTGCCGTCGTATCCATTGCTCCCAATCACCTCTCAGCAAATATTACCAAAAATGCGGGTATCGTGGTATATCATAAATCGTCAAAAATTGTTCCAAAAATAAAAATGAACATTTCTATACCAAACAAATGAGCGAGGGGAGGGGGATAAAAAAGAAAGATGGCAAAAGACAAGGCGAGACAGCTAAATATGCGCCTCGTAGGTGAAATAGCTAGACACCTTAGCTAGCTCTATTTCTCCAGCCACCCACACAAGCGTGCGGAATCCAAAAAAGCTTGCGAAATTGAGACCGCGCAGGAATGTTGGGTCAGAGAGGGCAAAGCGCCGTCTTATTACCGGATATGCTGAGCGGGTCTCGTCGGCCGATCGCTAGAGATATCTGCCGACACCGCCATTACGATAAATAGTAGGTAATAGTAATAGTCAGTAATTTGAAGCGGCCCTTACAGCGTAGTGGGATGATGCTTGAGAAATCTGCTGTAAGCATAGCGATAACGGAAAGGGGGTGAAACTTGGAGGGGCAAAAAAAGCATCAGATTCAGCACCAGACTTAAGGGGGCGGAATGAGATATGGGATTGGCATACGATGGCGTCACGTCGGCATACTCCGTGTTAAACAGGCAAGGTAAGGAGACGGAGTCTATTTCTGAAATGCTCGTAATAGATTCAACTCAAAACATTAATAAATACTGCCACTATTTCCTCAATGTCGAAACCCTTCGTATCCTTGCACGGTCAAGACACCAGACTATATCTACACCCATTCATCTTTTTTCTCCCAAGCAGTGATAAAACATCTAATCATCCAAAAGCTGTTTTTTGGCTAACCCTTCAAGGGGCAGCGACAAGCAAGGCTAACCCCAACGCCGTGCGATGCCTGTGGTATCAACATAAACATTCTCCCAAACAAGATTCGGGAGATAAAATCGTAATAAGAGGCCCTGCTCTTTCGTGACGGCTCCATTGGTCGTAAGAATATTAAGTAGAAGAATAAGTAATAGAGTAAAAGAATTTTAAAGCATGCATTTTGAAAAAGAAGGGGAAGGCGAAAAAAAAAGCGTATATGACCCCATGGAGCCGGTTTATGCGACAAGAACTGGTGCTGGTTCCAGTGGCAGAGCTGTCATTGATTCGCCAGCACCGGTACTACTTGGTGCCGGCGCAATCTCAGGGTCTGGAATTTGTATGTCCAGCTAGCGGGAAGTACTTGTTAGCATTGATAGTCAAGGTTAATATGCAGCAGATGAAGGGTAATCTTACAGTCATGTATCCCGTGCGGCGGAGCGAAATCAGCTTTGGGGGAAGAACTCCGTCTTCAGAAGACATTGTCTTTTCTTTTTCTCGATTCCACTGTTCAATCCACACTTCCAGGTTGTTGAGTCGGGATTTGATACCGGTCATGCCAAAATCATCCCACAACCAGCCAGTTGCAAGCCCAATAAATGCGTCAAGCATATTTCGAGGGTTGTAGGGATCAAAGGCCGGTATCAGCTCTTTGTTGAGCTTATCAATGATGCGCCGGAATTCAGGTTCAGGAACCCCGGCAGGATCCAGGATCTCAGGGTAAAGATTTGAAAAGGTAGGAGCCAGGTCGCCTTGGAGAAGCCAATCGCGGCGGATTCGGATTATCCGCGTCTTGGCATACTCGGCAGAGTCCGTTGGTACATGGGGATTCAAGTGAGGGAAGCATGGATGCTGTGGTCCCCACGACTCCCCCAGATCTCCTTGGATCTCTTCACCCATGATAGACGAGTTAGACGATGAGATTGCAGATCCTATGCCGTCCCCCATAGAGACGTTGGAGAAGCGATGGGAGTCCATCACATCCGGCCCTCGCTCCAGATCTCTGGAGTAGGACCGCCTGGATTCTTCGTTTTCAGGCATCATGATGCCTTTCCCTTTGTCAACTCCGGGTATGTTCGCAGGCGGCGGTGATTCACTGTCGCTGCTGGTTCTATTTGGAAAGTCAAACCGAGTTGGAGATAGTGTTTGGGAGCGTCTCTCGTCGTACGACGCGCGGACAGACCCGGGTAAGCTTATTCGTTTATTATCCGTTGTATTCAAATCGAACTGAAAGCTAAGCGGGGTTGACGTGGAGTGCCTCGCCTGTATATGTTCGGTGAGGGTGAGCAGAGGATAGTCGCCAGCGCCGGTGATGTTCGGGTCCGCGGTGTTGGTAGAGCCGTCGAGAGCTGGATGCTGCAGCGGTACTGGAGGACCAATCGGGGTTGAAGGGCGCCGCCTGTGGGTGGAAAGCCTGGGGGTCGAGTTGGTGGGATTCCACAAGCTGGCAGACGAGAGGCGCTGTAGACGGGTCGGATTTGCGCCTGATGTCGTGAGGTTACGAAATATCGAGCGTCGGGCCTGCTGATGAAGGGCAGGATGATGTGGCGATACAGGTTGCGTCACAGCAGCAGGCACCTTGGAAGGACTGGAGCGAGCAGGCTGGTGAGAGGCAGGAACTGAGGCGACGGCGTCTGCGCGAGTGTCTGTCTGCACGCCTAGGGAGGGCGGGTCGGTGGTTGAAATTGCCTGGAGCTCGTATGAAGCCGTGGGAATGGTGGGAAATGCACGGCCGCTGGGACGACCGCGCTGCAAGAAAACGGCGATGCGGTCGCGTCGGCGCTGGAGGATGGCGAGAGCAGCGCAAAGCTGCTACAAGGCGAAGCTGAGCGTAGCCTTGGCCCCAAGAACGACTGCTGCAGAGCTGCTGCGGCAAAATATGCGATCGACTCTTCCGCCGTGGCCGTCGAGCGCAATGCTGAGTTGGAAATGCAAGGCCGGAAAGCAGATGCTAGGAAGGGTTTGGCGTCGGCGCCGTTTTCGTATTGGCTAATCAGGGGCGTGGTCTCAAAGGGGCTAGCGCGGCTGGTCAAATCTCTTGCACCGCAGCGCGATTGCATATTTATCGATTGCTGCGATAAGACAGAGAGCGTGGGACGCTGGCGGCAGGGCAGGGCAGGGCAGGCTTTTTAAAAATCAAAAGAAATCAAAACCCATTGTTGGCGTCACGACGGGCAAGTGGATGTAAAAGAAAGGGAGGCGAGAATAGAAAAAGAAGAGGCGGATAACGAGCAGAGAGAAAGAAGCGAACAAAGAAGCGAAAAAAAAGAAATTAAAGCTCTGGATCGCAAAGGCTAGAATCTGCGCATCGAGAACAGCAACGAGATGGTCTGTGGTCAGGGAACCGGCTTGACTTTATCTGCGTTTGATGCTTGCCCGGCTGCCAAGTTTAGCCTTTTGTCGTTTAAACCCATGCAGCATCTCGAGGCTCAGGGCTTACTGTACGTGCCTTGTGTGGTCCACTGCAAGTGAGCGTTAGCTGGAAGAATGCGGCATGGCTTCGGGACCCTACGCCTGTGGCGCTCAGCAGCGCTCAGCCAGCCCGCAGCTGAGCGACTGGACTCCTAGTCAGACTTGGATTTTGCGCTGCTCTCTAGGGCTAGGCACTCCGAATATGCACTAATTTGGCTGTTGGCCTAGACCGTAATGCTCAATTCAGTTCCCACCGTTCTACCAGCATTGCCAACATGACAAACCAACAGCTCAAGATCTGCAGCGGCGTCTTGTGACATTACAGCAAAGCCTGGAACTGCCCTCTGGTGGAGATGCCGACAAACGTAATTTTCATCTACTCGCGGCATTTCCGAAGACACGGAACTACACACGGCATGGATTATGCAAACAAAGAATTCCACCACCTTGATCAGAGTGACCACAAGCACTAACAACACCAATGGCTGTTCCAGCTTAGTATATACATACCTACCTATGCATTGATTAATCAGGTACATGCTAGTAGACGTGGCAGCAGCAGACTATAAATCCCTTGCAGAGCATGGTTCTATCACGACAAATATCGCCCCCATCCGACTTTCTATACTGCAAGGCTAGAAGCAATCAGCGAAGCAGACAGGGTGCCTTGTTTGGTGCCTTGTTTGTGTAGAACAAAAATAGAACATGAACTATTGACTCGATGTCATGAAGCTTGGCAGCAACACCGCCTCCAGGGGCCATCAACTGTTGGATCTGGCAAATTCAATCGGGTCTCGCCTGTCGAGCCCGTGCGGAAGAGGAAAGATTGTAATCTCTTGTGCTTGCCATCGATCTTATCATCTTGAATAGGGGGCTAGACAAGCCGTGCACTTCCATATTGCATGACCCGCTGTCAGTGCTGTGCCCCCATGCAAAGGCCGGGCCCTTGATGGCAGATCGCAGAGATAGTACTAGTAGGCAGTATGCTATTGCATTTTAATCCCCTTTTAGAAGAACATCCTAGCCAAGGCTGGGGATCGTATTCTGGAGATTGCCTGGACTGTTCGCATGACGGCGATGCGGATTACCTCCCTGCTGGGAAATTGCTTAATGCGACTGACGGTGACGTCGCCCAGGGCGGGATGAAATTAAGCTGTTGGTGCCAGGCGGCTGGAAAGCGGGGCGCGATCTCTGGCAACTGACTTGTCAGTCTGCCCTGTTGATGGCGCTTTGGAAGCAAATTCGAATACACGTGCGAGGCACCATCTAGGCCAACTTTGTAATATGAGTTGTTGCTTTACACGCGGTGGCTGAATATCTAGAGTGCTGCCAATGCGGTATAGTTGCTACTGGTGAGATTGTTGAACCAGCTCACTGCATGCACATGTCCTCATAAAAGCAAAGTAAAGAGCACAGATGAGATCCTAAAACACATAGCACGAGAGACGGAGATGGATCATTAGCCAGTTGGATTTGGATTAGAGATCCGAGAAGTCTATACCACTACTTGATGGCCACGATAGCCTCATTCACTCCTTCAATTACAGCGTGATTTCGTCATAGTAAGCGCTTTAGCGCCCTGTCATGGCGGAGCACATCGTCCAGCGAGCTCTACAGTGGAGACCATCTCTTTCTAGCTATCGCCGTCATTGCCATCCAATAGTCGGCCGAGCACTCCGTAAGGAATGTAGAAACGATGGACAATTATTACCATTATTTCCGGAGCCTGCGGATAGGTGGCTGGCTGAGTCAACATTCGAAATCAGAATAAACATCAATCGTATGCGACATTGAATTTTTTCGAGCGCATCGAGCTTTGCTGCCATTTCAGAGCCAGTGCGCTGTCACTCATCTCACCTGCTGCGGCCCGCTATCCATCACCTGCCAAAACCAGCACAAGCCCGCTGTACCCCAGATTCTAGCCAGCCCAGCCACGCGGGAGCGCTAGTCGGTAGCAGGGGAAACCCGCTGGAGCTGATGGACGGCCACTGAAGGTTGCCACCTCAAGCTGCTCGAATTCCTGTTGACGTAACGACGCTGTGTCGATCCAGCGCATACCACCCACCATTTTTCCCACAATCGACCCAGTCCTCTTCCTCCCTGTTTACCGCCTAATGGCTCTCTGCTGACATCCCGCACAAACGTGCATAACTTGACCATGCCGGCGGCAGCAATGCCAGATGACGGCCGCCAGGCGTCGACGGCATCGTCAGCTAAGCCTGGGGTCGCTGCAAGCTCCGGCGTCAGCCTCGGCCACGGTGGCGGCAGCTCCAATGTCAACAGCAACGCCAACACCACCTCCCCTGGACACTTTATCCGCCGTGCCAAAACCTTCGACGAGCCCTCGATGCGGCTTGGATCCATGTCGCGACACTTTTCAGACTCGTCGTCCGAGGCGCTTCCCCGGAGAAGCTCCAACTTTTCAGAGTATAGCCTGAACGAGGCACGCGACATCCTCAACCCTCGTCCACACGCTCAGGGCGAGCCGCTGTCCCATCACGAATCATCGCCGCTGGCTCTTCTGTCACTGGCCTTTGCTTTTCTGCCCGCCCTCGCCGGAGTCGTTTTCCAGAATGGCACCTCTGTTGTCACCGACATTATGCTCCTGGGCCTCGCCGCCATATTCCTTCATTGGTCAGTGACGCAACCTTGGTAAGTAGCGGTGATATTTTTTGCCACTTTCTCCCCGTAGAAAAAGGCACAAAGGAATTCATGGTTTTATAGGCAATGGTATCACGCGGCACAAGAAGTCCGTCTATTCCAAGAAAGCTCGGTCAACATATCCCTTGAAGAAGACAGTGATCTCGACTCCCGGGGCAAATCCCCAAGTACTAGTGCACCACTTGACGATGTGCCCGAAGAGAAAGAGGGAGATGAGATGGATGACTCGAGTTCGTCAAAGAGAGATGCTAGGGAGAAGCAGCAGATGACAGAGCAACAGCAGGTTGCTCTGAAAGAGCTCTACCGCCATGAAAGCCTTGCGCTTGTATCATGTTTCGTACTGCCACTGCTTAGCGCATATCTCCTACATTACATCAGGGGGCAGCTAAGTCGGCCATCTGAAGGACTTGTTTCTAACTTCAACTTGACGATTTTCCTATTGGCAGCTGAGCTGCGTGTACTGTCACACATGATCACGCTGGTCCAGTCTCGGACACTACATCTCCAGAAGATTGTCCACGAAAATCCCTTTGGCCAGCAGGTCGGAACCGAGACGCTACTAGAAGAGATGCTAAGAAGGTTGGAAAGGCTTGAATCTCGTTCAACGTCCCAGGACAACGAAATAGCTGGACACGGACAGACGCTGGACTCGACCGCAGCAACAATTAGCCGAGATGTTCGAAATACTATTCAGCCAGAGTTGGACGCCTTGAATCGAGCCGTTCGGCGGTATGAGAAGAAGGCAACACTGCTCCAGCTTCAGACAGAAGCCAGATTCTCCCAGGTACACGCTAAACTGGACGACGCCATTTCTTTAGCCGCCGCTGCAGCAAAGAATGCAAATCGACGGCAGAATCTGATCCCTTGGGTATGGAAATGGATCGTGGCGATTGTAACATTTCCTTTCAAGGCCCTTTTGGAGATACTCGCCCTACCTCTGAAACCCATTGTCGCATTTGCAAATAGGAATAATCAACCATCCGCCGCGAGTCTTCCGCCTTCCAGGAATAAGGCGGGGAAGTCGCCTGCATCGTTGAAATATAACGGCGATCGAGTACCGACGAGACTAACCAAGAGATGATGAGATGCTTGTCAATTATGGCTTTTTTTTTGTGGCTGGGGTTTGCTGGGTTTCTTTTCTTGTCTTATCACTTTGGTTTCCTTTTCTTTATTTTCTTTTTTCGACAGGCAATCTATGCTGTTGGCAACTTATGAGCATGAAAGTCTGGGTTCAAACAAATTACACTGAAATAGCATTAGTACCACGCATCTTTATCACTCCAAATAACACGCTTTACTTGGCAGCGCCATTGGTAATCATTAACTAATGTTGCAATAGAGTTTTCTCTGCACATATATATGAAACGCTGGCTCTTCGTAATGATTGATTAAGTGGCATCTTTAGCACAGAGGATAAACTTCATCGCCTGCATATTTAGGTGTTTATAGTAGCTACCTACCCAGTAGCTCTACCAGCCTCATTCATTGTTTACGGCTGTTTCGTGTCCTGCTTAGATATGACGCTGTCTTCCCCTGCACACCAGTGTCTCTTTACATCTTTAATAACGCGTCAGCAAGCTATCCCAGACTATCCCAGACGCGCGCACGGCAAAGTGGTGTTGTTGACATCTGCCGCATTGGACCCGCCGATCTGATTGCTGATCTGATTCTCGACCTTGGCTAAACAGGTGGATAATAGCGGATTATTGATTTCCAATGCGCTACAAAGCACGCTATCGTCGATTTTCATTAAGCTTCTCACGTATTAGTGGCACGTGGACCTGAAAAAAAAAATAGAGATAGTTCTCGGACTGTCCCAATTTGGTATCTGGCCCAGAATTCGAGGCACAAGAAAGGCAGTGCTATTGTATGGTATGCTACTACTACTAGTAGTAGGTATTACCATGTAATCTTTACTGGTACATGTACTACGTATTACCCTGCATGGGATGATGGTGAAGATGTTCTTTTGAGTTCAACCACATTGCGCGCTACCAAGTATACTTTGTGCTAAAACTATTTGTTTTCCTTCATTGTTATGAGCAGTTATATGAGCGAGGACATGTGCAGCGGGGATTTGGCGCAAGACCTTGTAGCTTGGCAACATGGGCCTTCTCCAGCAGTTCCCACGATGAGAGAACTGTAATAAGCCCGGTTGATCTGAATGGAAGCTAATTCTCCTCTCGTTGTCCGACAGTGCATACCTCTTACTTGAGTGTATCTTTTATGGATCAATGAGCTGAAGCTGAGTGCTACGTCGACATCGGAGCTGAATATCTTGTGTTATGATCGTACGTATTGAGTCACGGGGCCACAATACGATCCTTTCGTATCATTAACTAGGTACTATTTTCGGTGTTGGCCAAAAAACACATTTTTTGCGTCTTACACTGCCAAGCAGTAGTAATATCAGAGCTGAACGCTTATAACTGCGTTTACTTTGCACGTGTGTAGCATCACGTTGCTTGTAGCTGCAGGGTTGCACAAATCCGATTTTGCCCGCGCATGGTAAGGTTTCACCATGGACGGAGATGTGCACCCAATTGATCACTCTGAGGAGCCGGGGGGAGGCGTTGAAGAGTCGATTGCTTACTGCACGATCGCGAATACAGAGAAGGTTTCACGGGAATACGGAAATCAACGTGGGAAGTAGACCGGGAGAGTTGAGTTGTGCTGGTGCACCGTGACGGGCCAGTCATCTGCCGACTTTGAGTCACGCCAACGGAGTGGATCTCTTAATTTCGCAGGCCGAGGTGGCGTGGCGCATCAGAGGCTGCGTCCCAAAGGAGAAGAAGGTTTGTCTTGAAGCAGTACCAAGGATTGGCTGATGGTGTCGTGTTGGTGCCCAAGAGGATGCTCTGTACAGCTTTGTACTCCGTATATGCACTCCGTACGTACGAGCACATGCAAGCAAATCCTTGGCTACCGGCGAGTGTATTTCTGGGTGATACATGAAGATCAAATTGCGCGTAGGCGAACTTCATGCAAGGGAAAGGTGTAGATTAGCACTACGATAGGCATGATCGGCCATTCTTCCCAGCGCATCACCTCATAGGTTATGTATGTACAGCGTCTTCTCGGGGGCGGAGTAATAGACGCTCGATGATAGACAGCTACCTATAGACTGGCATGGTTGCGTACGGCAAGCTCTCTCTAACAATGATGTAACCGTTTGAACCATGACCTGACTATGCAGTAGTCTCATCGGCACTCCGTGGTTTCCGATGGGTGATGAGACTGGGATGCCACCTCCTAGTGTAGTAGTGGTACTACTACTAGTGGTATTCTCTGCATCCAACAAGGAGGTGCCTGGTTAGACAACTCGACAACTCTCATGCCCTGCGTCGTAGTGCCTCAAGTTTGGCTACGCTCGGGGCCATGGATGGTCAGCCACGGAGAAGATACCAGGATTTCAGCACGCAAGAGGCACTCTGTTGTTCGCACAGTTCCCCGTACTAATATGGTAGTGCATTGGGGGCTGGCGCATTATACGTCAGCATGTGCTGCAAGGGAGAGTAGGTATTCAGCTTCTCTTTTCTTTTTCTTTTTTTTTTTTTTTAGTTCACAAAGCACGGCATAATATACAGGATTCGGGAAACGAGCCAATGACTGCATTGTGGCAAGGGAGTAGCAATGCGGAATGACTAGGTATTTGCTATTGAGGATTCTCACTCTATAGAGCTTGTAGCGCAGATATGTTGGCCGGATTTCATCAAGATGGTATCAGATGGCAGGAGATGTAAAGACAGATTGCGGCTAATTGTTGGCATCTAGTCGGCTGTTATATCCAGAAATAAATTGTAAATCTCCGTTTTATCCTCCGCTGGTAAACATCCGTCCAGCTTGGACTGGGAAATCGGAGGATACCTAGAAAAACCTCGAGGGCTGGCCAAGCGCTATTACCATTATGAGGTTAATGAGACGCTTTAGGAGCCCGTAGTATGTCGTACTACTGCAGTACAATGTACCGAGTGCGACCCTACCTTGTGGTGAAAAAAAGAAAAGAAAAAAAACTGTACTAGCACTCGATGTTCTGCCATGACGAGATGGCGCAGTAGCTATTATTTTAGCGGCCACGTTCATGTGCTCGAGACCGAAGAGATGATGTTTCCTAAGCCAGATCCATATGGACGGGTGGAGACAGCAGCAATACAAGAAAATCTTGCTTTCCTTTTTTTATTTTGAGCGTGTCGTGTATTATTAAAGCAATTTGGAGGGAGCAGCACTGATGCGCGTATCCAGCCAGCTCTTGGCCCAGCCATGGCGGTTTTAGGCTCTGCGCCATCCTGGGCCTTGGCTGGCTGAAAGCGGATGGCACCGCGCCCGGCTGGTTCCTGCCAAACCCCGCTCGGCGGCCAAAGCGCTATCCTGCCCCTGGACGACAGGTCGCTAAGTCGCTGCACAGGTACCACTGGACAGCGCTACTACCACTAGCGCCCAGCACCTGCGGTAGAGCTTGCGGTAGCGTGGGGCGCTTCAGGTACTTGCGGATACCTCGCTGGAGCAGGCAATCGGATCCAGGCTGTTCCTGCATGCATCTCTGCCGAGCCGCCTTTTCTCTCGTGGCCCCTGCGCCCGCTCACTTTTCCCTCTCGATGCCATCCAGCGTCAGATCGGCTTGTGATGGGCATCAGCTAACCCTCGTTGCCCGCGCCAAAGGAGCCGAAAAATGGCCCCGAGCGTCATACAGTAAATACATTCTCAGCAGGTCTCCGGGCTCCTGCACGCCCTGCATATCATATGCATGCGCCAGCGCTACGCAGCACTCTTGGTGGCACCGCCTAGAGCGAGCTACGAAGCTTTGCTTTTTCTGCCTCTCCAGCCCTGCATCCACCGCTGCAGCCGGGAAATTGGCCCAACAGCCACGCGCCATGGCAGATGCCCACCCGTCGATTGGATTGGATTGGGTCCTGGCATCCCTGGCAGTGTCCCGCGATGCCGGGCTTGATTTGACTTTGGCACGGTGCCACGGTCCGGAGGCCAGGCCCAGAACCGCAAGCACTAACAGACGTGGCCGAATGCTGTGCTGATCGAGCTGGAGTTGTCCGCATGCAGGTGGACGAAGCTGCAAAACCAAGCTATTGGGCCGAGATGGGGAAAGGCAAGAAAAACAAAAAGAGCTGCTCTTTGCTTCTCTCGACCTCCCTCCCCTCTCTTCTCGCCTGGTGACATTGAAGCCCGCATGTCTCACTTGATCTTGTCATAGGTCCTGGTTATCTGGCCAGCTCCCCCATTGTGCATGGCCCATCCCCTATGCATGTGAGACATCGTTCTTCGGTCTTGGGAGTCTTTTGGAGCTCATCTGCCAATCCCCTACTGTCATCTACAAAACGTGTCTCAGCTCGCGCCAACTATTCTTGGTTGTATACGGGGTTCCTCGCAAGCCTGTTGGGTATTATATCTGCCTGTCTTCATGTAATTAGCGGACCGGGGCTTCTTTTATGATTCTACCTTTCTTTTCAAGGCCCTTCCCCCTTTCTAATAACTTTTGCTTGCCCCTCTCTTTGCCGTTACGCTCGGATGAAGCTTCACGGCCTGCGGATATAGCTGGGAGCATTTCCTCATACTAGCGGCTTCCAAATCCACCGCTGGCGGTACCCACGTCCGAGCAAGCACAGCGAGAATGTTAAAGGCTATGAGGCTGCAGGCACTCGTATGCCTTTTCCTGGTCCTGCAAGTGACCGCCACGCACGACTTTTATCCATTGAGACGAGACGATGCCTCTCCTTCAGCACCCACCGCTTCATTTTCTAGGCCACAGCAAAGTCCACAGCCCTCTGCTACCAAAGAGCGACACGACAACAGCAAGCAGACAGACGCCCCGAAAGATTCGACCACCACAAAAGCCCCTGAGAGCACTACAGCATCCATAACACCAACAATTCAGACCACGGCCGCGGTTCCCTCAGAAAGCCCTTTAAGTAATTCAACCTTGTTTGAGCGTAAGAATCAATCTTCCCGCTGATCATCTCAAGTTAGCTTGCTGACATATAGACTGGTAGCAACGATTCCCGCCGGCCAGCTACCCCTTCAGCCCGTCGTAACTCCAGGATGGGGCGTTGCCGGAGCCATTCTGTTACTCACCGGAACTGTCTATACCATTATTGGACTCAGAAATCGATGGATTAACTGTTTCTTCTCGACCGCCTATCTTACCTCGCTCGGAATCACGGTTCTTGTTATCTATCTCATGAATGTCCCTGTCCGTCTGGCTGTTCAGGGAGCATATGTCGTTGCTGTCACCATGTCTGGCTGTGTGCTAGGGGCAGCATCATTGATCTTTCAAGAATTAACCGAAGGTCTGGGATGTGCTCTGGGAGGCTTCTCTCTTAGCATGTGGCTTCTTTGTTTGGCGCCAGGAGGCTTGCTTCATGATACGCTAGGCCGAGCAATTTTCATATCTTGTCTTTCTGTCGCTGGCTTCGCCCTCTACTTTAGCCGCTACACCCGAGACTGGGCCATGATCATTCTGATGTCTTTCGGTGGCTCAACGGTAATCGTATTGGGTATTGACTGCTTCAGTAGAGCTGGGCTTAAAGAATTCTGGGCTTACATCTGGAACCTAAATGGAGATTTATTTCCCCTAGGCGCAGATACATATCCTATTACAAAAGGTATCCGAGTCGAGATCGCCGTCATCGTTATCATCTGCCTCATTGGAATTGTTTCCCAGATGAAGCTCTGGAGAGTTGTTCGAGACAGACGCGATAGAAAGGCTTTGAAGCTCGCTGAGGACCAGAGATGTCTTCAACAAGAAGAAGAGAATGTCGGTCGCAACATTGGGCAGCAAACGGCACGGGAACGAGTTGCCTGGGAAAAGGTCTATGGAGGCAGAGTTCTTCAAGACAGCAATGGTACGAGCACTGCCTCACACTACTCATATGGCACCGACAGCAACAGCAATAGTAAACGACAAGCAAGGGTACAATCAGAGTCTCTTTACACAGAATCTAAGACTGATGGTATTGAGATGACGGAATTGTCAGATTCAAGTGTTGTGCATGCTGGGGCAGATGGGCTCATGTCCATGGAGATGGCCAAGGAAGGGATGATTATGGTGCGAGTAGCTGCAGACGAAGTAATGGAGACGTCAAGCAATGGGGAAGTCGAAACTACCGAACAACAAATCGACACCATCTCGGAATCAGGCGCGGAAATTGCCGACAGCGATAGAGCTGGCTCACAAACAGAGGTGGGCAAAGAGAAGGAGATCTCCCGAATAAGCTCAGAGGGTAGACGGAGCTCTCGGCAGAAGAATATGACGCCCGCCCCTGAAGTAATTCCCTTACCATTCAAGACTCCGACAGAAGATGACTTGAAGTCTATTGGCGATCGGTCATCTGTTGCGACATTTGCTGATGACGAACCTTTTGCATCTGCAACTCCCCTCCGAAATTCTCTCGTCAGAAGAGTTTCACAGAGCTCAGCAACGCTTCTCAGAAGCTTATCTCAGCAGAGGAAGAAAAACGTTTCTCCCGAACACCAGTTGGAGACTGGTGAAAGCTCTGAAGATTTGGTTGAGCCGGCAGCCTCCGTCCATGATGATAGCAGATCATCCTTGGCGGCAACTGTCGATTATGAAAGCTTGAGTGATTATCAGAACGATCATGATTCAATCAACGATGATGACACCCGAAAGAGCATCGAGATTACTGCAGAGCTTGGAGAAGCCGAAGCAACTCAAAATCCAGAGGCGACGGAACTCGAGACTGCAGACGCTCATGATATTGAGAAATCAGAGGACATTGAATCTCAAGTAATGTCCAAGAAAATTGCGGGCGATGAAGCCATTGAAACGAACCTTGGGCCAAATGAGAAACGCGATGGCGACGAGTCAATTAAAGAAGACTCAGATGCCAAGGCTGGGAACGCAACTGGAGAGGAAGAGGCCTCGGCAGCTCACGAACAGGAACACACTGCAACCGCAGATAGTATGACGGAAGGTAAACTACCCGAATCTACCGAAAAAACCAAATCTGTTTCTTCAGCAACTTCAATCCCAGTGAACTTGACAAAAGATCGACTACCTACATCCATGTCAAAAGCTGCCCTTTCGTATAGGACGAATGAGTGGGCCAAACATCTTGGTCATGCGGACACTCCTGAGCCTGACGCCATTCATATCGAGCCATTTTCGTCTGAAACGGATATGGAAGAAGTCCCCAAATATGTCGATATCGAGGATCTTCAGATGAACATTACTGATGGCACTTCATACGTCTCCTCTCAGCAATCGGACTCTGGATCAACACAGGGGGCCTCCATTCAGTCAAACGCAAAGATAGCTAAGAAGCAAGCACGTATTTCTAATATCATTGTTTCTCCGGCAGAGTCTGCGGATGCCATGAGCCCCAGCGGAAGCCCTAGATCGCCACCTCTTGACATGGCCGGTCTCCAGCCAGCCGCTGTAGCCATTCGACGTACATCTTCAGGGTTTGCCCCGATTGCCGAAGAGCAAGATGGTGTCCAAGCTAGTAGGCTATCACCCGAAGACAATTCTCAGCAAGATGGCAACCAGCTGAATCCGGCACCATTCCGGCCGATAGTGCCTCGTGTTGTGTCTTTTTCGAACCCCCATACTCTACTCGGTCAGAGAGAATCTGTCTTGCGGAGTCGATCACAAGGCAATCTCGTCTCCCACGTAACCGACTACAATATTGATACACAGGGATCTGTTGCTGACGCAGACTCCCTCCACAACTATCCTATAAATCCTCGAATGCTAAGCCCTGACCCCGATGACCTTCCATTGAGTCGACGAAGGGAGATTATGCGCCAAAGCACTAGGACAAACTTGACGCCATCAAATTATCTGCCGCCTTCCAACTATAGGTTGAATCGCTCAAGCAATGGAGTTGAAGTTTCCGGAAATACGCAGTTCAATTCTCATCAGCCGAAGAGAATATCTTCAGTTTCTGCGATGGCTCAAGAGACAAGACTCGCCAACTTCCGACATTCGATAGCTAAAGATCTTCAATCAATGACTCCTGGTGTTCCTACTAATCTCGGCCGTGAGACTCCTTTTGCGCCAACGTCTACTCTGATTGATGACATGGATACGCAGCGTATAGTAATGATGGAAAGGAGGGAAGCGGAAATGCAGCGGAAGGAGATGCAGAGACGAGAAAAGGAGTGGAATGACCGAGTGTTTGATGCTCGCATGCGGAGCGGCGATCTATTGGACGCGCACCGTGAAGTTATACGGAAGATGCAGAGTTCGGCAAAAGATGCATGATCTGCCAGATAATGGACAACGGCATGGCAGCACCTGAAACTCTGTTCAAACTTCTATTTTCTTGATTCACTTTATGGACGAAATTTACAATGCTAGAGATATCAAAGGTCCATTCGTTTTATGCTCTCAATTTTTACTACTTGGGAATAAAAAGGGTAATTGTGGTATGACTCTTTATAAAAGAGCATCACGCGGCGTGGTGGTGGATAAGTGGCAAAGACCATTACCTAGCGGTACTCATTAGAATTTAGAGAGACAGATCCATATCATAGCACATGAGGGTTCATTTATAATACTATGTATATATATATATATATATAAATAAACAAAAGGAACAACTGGCTAAATAGAAAGTATTGAATCGAAATATCGATCGAAAGATATTTTCAAAGATCAAAACTGGTTTAATAAGAATCTTCGTTTTCAGAGTAGAAATGGGTAACCTTGTCCTTCCACTCGCAATCGGCAGAGCAACACTAAAGCTCTCCCTGTCTATTAAGCTGATTTGAGGCGGAGGGGAAGAGCAGTGCTAGAGGTACTGGCGTGATAGCAGGATGATGTTTGCCCGTATTGTTGGAGGGAGATGTAGGCCGCGGCGTAGAAGCCGTTGCTGTTGTTGCATAAGGAGTGGAGAGCCGAGATTCTTCGTCGGGCCAGACAGACCTCTGGGTAGGTTGATGACTGAGTAACTCCATGGGCGCAGAAGAAGTGTTTTCTCCGGGAAGCTTGAAGAGAGATAGCTTGAAGGGAAGAGAGAAATCGAGACGGGTGCAAAAGAGAAATGGGTTCCGAAGAGTAGGCTGAGCATGAACGTCTTGGTTGTGGACGGGTAGTGATGTTGCTGCTGGGGTAGGCTGCTGGGGCGTTGACGACACTTGGTTGGGCGGTATGCTTGTCATGAAATTTAAATCTGAGGGAGCTGCGCTCTTTTTAGATGAACTGGTAAAGAGTCAGCCACTATCTGGGCCCAAAGAAGATGCAAATCAAGATCAATTTACCTCGTAGACGTTGCGTGACTACCGTTCGATATGGAGGCCAGTATGCGAGCATCTGGGTCATACTCTTCATATAATCGTGGGAACATTTTCCCAAGCCCCAAGTATAGGAGAACCACGCGGTAACAATTCATGGCGTCTTTGGTCATGCCAAAGAAGATGAATATCGGGATAGTCGATGCGATGGGAAGGTAGCACATATTCATGTATGACCAGTGCAATTCACTACTCGTCAAGTATATGATGGTGTCCCAGGGTATCTGGCCCGGGCCATGGTGATGGATGGTGTTGAAGTCGAAGGGGGCGAGAGCTCCGGCAATTCGTATATTGACGATGGCGAGAGTTACAATAATGGGGAAGAAAGGGACGAGAATGGAAACGACCATGAGATAGAGGCGGCGGCGGGCTCGTTGGCTGCGTGCGTGGGCAAGAGGGTTGTTGGAGAGAGCAGACTCGGTGGCTTTGGAGACCTGGCGGTATCGCATGTATATGAATACTATGGAAATGGAAAATACAATGTTAGTAGATGCTGCTGAGGGTAAGCTGCAGACGTTGTTGGTGGCTGGGCCGTGTTGGGTGTTGGTTGTGCTTCGGCATTTGGACTTACTAGCGTAACCGGCAGTGAGAAGTGCCACTATTACCGGCAGGAAGATGTCAAAGACCATGTATGGCCACGAATGAGAATTTGCCCAAGAACATCCAGTCAATGTTCCGACAATGTACCGCTGCTGAGTGAGAGGATATGTCCACGCGACCTGCAGAAGCGGCAGTGGGAAGATGACGAGAGCCTGGATAATATTTCGCCATTTCCTCTCCTTTTTAGTGAGGGGGCTGGCTCTCATGTTTCCAATCTGGATAGCCAGGTTTCGCATGATGGCCAGTAGACATGTGTTGTAGAGACCGATGCCGAAATTGCGCACGTAGGGGTCGACGTCGCAAAAGCCATAACCCGGCCACCAGGATGCCACGTCGTCGTTGTGCCAGATGAGAGCATTGACAACGTTCTGGAAGTTTTGCACCTCTACAACGAGGATGAACATGACGGCGGCCAACTCTCCGTTGCGATAGAGCAGCCGGAGAGGGACGAGACAGACGATGTTGCCGATGAGAGCGAAGACGACGCGACAGATGAGGTTGGTCATGAGGGATGGGCTGGTGAAAACGTCGGGGGGCGGACCGGGCATTGCGATTTCGGGTGCACCACGAGGGGCGAGATTGAAAAGCGAGTCCATGACGGTGACTTGATTCAGTGTCACCAACACCAGTATGAGGATTTGATATCGTGAGACAAGAGACACTTGAAGTGAAGGGGGGATATGAAGATGATGATGATAACGTAGATGGCGACGATATAATTGAGAGAAGAAGAAAGTAGAAGAGAGAATATCACTGATGATGAACAGCAAGCAGAATACTTTTTTCAAAACAAACGGAGAAGAGATGGTTTCATGATCAATAAGCTATTACTGAGGCATAGAACGAGCAGCCAAAGTGAAAGAAGCCCGACAATTGGTGATCTATAGAAACAATAAAGGCGTCAATAAAGAAACACACGGGGGAAAAAAAAGCAGTTGAGGATACTTTTATTGCTAGAAAGTCCTGCATAGAAATTAAATAGAATAGAATAAATGTCTGTCCCCTCATACACGCATGCACATCAGTGCATCTTGAATCACCCAAAAAGTTTCCATTTCGTCAGCCCTGGCAAATTGGATGAAACTATTGCCTGCTAAAGGAACGAGCAAACTGCAGCAGACTTGCCAGTGAAGTAGAAAAAAGCGGACCAGATATGCGATATCCAGCCTCTCTCGTCTCGTCCAAGTAGCAGCCACTTAGTTTCCACTGATTGAGGCATGATCCCCTGGTGCCTATACATGCCAAAGCGCGAGCAAAGAAAGGAGAGAAAAGAAGAGGTAGTTTTGTGGCTGCATCGCGATATGCAGGCAATCACCAAGAAAGCCAACTGGTTGGTGGTTTGGGTTTGGGGACTGTTTGTTACTATTGGAGGCGTTTATTGAGGGCTCGATTGAGCTTCTATTGATGACCGAATGAGGCAATGCCCCGTGCGCAATGGCTGGTCCCGCAACCTTCAGCGGCAGCGCGCGGCTACCCGGAATTCAGGGCCTCTGCTGCGTAAAAAGGAGGAAAGTGAAGGCAATATGATTAGTAAAAGCAGTAACATTGTGTTACGGCTGTGGGAACAGTGTCGAGACAAATTTTGACCGCTGGGGATCATGGTGGGCGGTCAGTTTTGTGTGTTTTGACAAGAGGTGGTTTATTGTGAGCGAGAATTATCGTGAGTTGTACGGAGTACAAAGCACAAGATGGGGTCACAAGATGGGGTGCGTGTAGCGGTAGAGCGGGGGGGGCTTCCGAAAGAAGGCAGCAATAAGGCAGGGAGAGACTGTTTCTGGATATAATTTGCTGGATCATAGAGACACACAGACTTGGAGATGCCCGTTTAGTCTGCTATTTGTCCTGTTTTGTGGATGGTGTTTATGAATGAAGTCTAGCAGGCTACAGTGACTTACACCAAGCCGGGAGCTAATGGCACTGGCGGGCCCTGCCGTAGTCAAGCTACGCTGAAATAGCTACAGTCCCTGGCAGAAAGTGTTAACACCCTGTCAGGTCGCTTTTATTTTCACACTAGCCCTATTAGGTAAAAAGCCAGCGCCGCTTTATTTTTGCGTCTGCTCACTGTAATTCTAGCGCGGAGTATACTATGCTATAGTGGAGTAAGCCCTATATTTTAGCGGCTTGTTAACTAGAGTGTAGTGGTCAACTTATTTTTTCTAAAGCAGCATAAAAAATTATGCTAAATTTAGCTAGGCTAGCTGGCCGCTGACCTGACAGGGTGCTAACACTTTCTGCCTCCCACTGTAGTCACTCGGGAGTAAGCAGAGGCGCTGCTTTGACGTTGCCACTTTATATAGCGATATGCTCCTCTAGAGGCATATTACCAGGAACTATCGTGTGTTGATCCCTCAATCGGGGACAGGGGAAAGTACCCCGCCGCCCAGCCAATCATTGCTCAAGGAGCTATGGTGCCGGCTTAATCTTATCGCGTCCTGACGTGACCCAGTTCTTTACAGCTTTGGAGAGCAAGGGAGGGGACCAAACAAAAACCAAAACTGTCTGAACAACCAAAAACTTGTAAGCTTTTTTTCCCCCTCGACTGCTGTTTTCCCTTTCCTTTCTTCTTTTTTCCAATCGCTAATAGTATCATCAAGCCGCATCTCCAATTCATCAACCATGTCGTCGTTCCTTTTCCGCCGCGCCACCGTCGCCACAGCCGGAGCTGCCCGCGCATTCAGCACCACTTCCCCTCGCTCCATCGCCCGCATCACCATTGTCGGCAACCTGGCCGATGCGCCCGAGGCCCAGGTCGGCGGCACTGATCAGAACCCCAAGGAATACATCAGATACGCCGTCGCGAGCAACAGCGGGAGCAAGGAGAACCGCCAGACCAGCTGGTTCCGCGTGACGGGCTTTGTCGACGGTCCTCGCAAGGACTTTTTGCTGGGCCTGCCCAAGGGGTATGTTTTTTTTTTTCCTGTTGAAAGAATTCCGGTGATTAAGGGAGAAGGAGAAATACTGATGTTTGGTTTCCTTGAATAGCACTCTGGTTTATGTTGAGGGCGATGCGAGCATCAGCTCTTACCAGGATTCTAACGGACAGACCAGACACGGCCTTAGCGTTGTCCAGCGTAAGTTGTCAATCTACACCAAGCTTGCTAGGCGTTTAGACTCTCAATTTACTAACTGCGCGACACAATTATAGGCAGCATCGAGGTTCTGAAGCGCCCTTCACTCCCTGAGCAGGGCGAGTAAAACAGGAATAGTACACTGGCTGGGCTTGGCTGCTAAGGAATGAGCAATGGATTCTCGCTGGGTGTTTGGCGAATAAGAGGCAGGCGGGTGCTTGCTTGCTATGTAACTGTAGTGTTGCCTGATGATTTGATGTATGATTTTGATGCGATAGATGAACTCTCGGCTCTCCTGCTTTGGCCACTTGCGATGCGATTCTCCCAATCTGTCTATAAGCTCTACGTGCTTGCAATGATTGTATTATATATCCAACTTTTACTTCATCTTCGCTTCATTAAACTAAAGTAACGCTGTCCATGCATCCGTATCCTGCAGCTACACCTCCCTCCTCGCTCTGGTCTCCCTTTGTACGAAGCAGATATCCTGCGCCCTCGTTGTGGAGCACCTCCCCAGAGCTCTGATTCCACACGCAGGTGCCATAAACGCCCAATTCGCAAATAATACCACCTTCCTCTAGGTGGCCATTTCTGAGGATGATGTTTGATACGGGTGGCGGTACAATAAGCTCCATGAGTATGTATGCGCCCCAGTGTTCCTCCGGCAAAGTCTTTAGGAATTCTGGAATGGCGCTTCGGTAGATGTTGTTGCCTCCTCCCTCTCGCTGGGGTTTGAGAACGTATGCCTTGCATAGTTCGGGATCTTGCGCCTTCTTTCGTGCTTCTAGACCGGCTTCAGACGTGTCCATGGGGTAGATGTTGGTGAACGTCTTCCAGAGCTCAGCGGCCGCAGGGGCAATCTTGATGAATTTCCCGAGAACAGATGGCGCAGATGAAGGTCGAGGAGTGGCGAGCACTTGTTGAACCTTTTTCGTTCCGGCCAGCTGAGTAAGAATGCTAGGGCACTTGATCGCACCAGACCGCTCTAGGTGGTACCTAGCATCCCAGGCTGTCTGGTCAGGATAGTCGTTGGTGTGGTAGCCAGAGCGCATGTAAATGACGGCCACTTCAAAGACCTTGGATGGATCGCGAGGGAGGTGGTAGAGGAGCTGGCGCTTCGGTGTATCGGCGAGGGTGGTGTGTTTGAGGATGTCTGAGAAGGCAAGTCTGAAAACTGGTATCGTTGGTGATGACTGAGTGACTTGGTACTCCAGATGGCGCTGATCAAAGATGTTGCGCTCGCCGCCCTGTACCAGGAAGATGACGCATTTAGAATAGCCCAGTTCAGACTTGGGATAGGCGTTGAATGCTGCTTGGATGCCACCTGCTAGGCCCTGAATGCTTTGGTTATCGGGGAGATTGAGTGAGTCGGCAGGCAGTGCGTTTTGGAGCAGGGGATATTCAGTAGCTGCCAGAAATCTGTACGTTTGTTGATTAGCTTCTGGTGTAAAACATTTTGAGATAGTACTGACTTGTGCAGTTTTGATGTGTAAGCTGAGAGGCCGCCGAAGGATGCGGCGATGGTGTTGAACTCGACTTGTTTTATTTGGACAGTTGGGGGAGAGACTGCACTGTCCTGGTGAACCATGTAGTCTGACCTGAAGAGGCCCAAGGATAAAGGCTAGAATCGCAGGTAAGAGTAAATATGAAAGCTCATAAGGGCCCGTTTTGAGTGAGTGCTGTCATGTATATACCTGAGTGTAGCCCTCAGCCTTGACCTTGAGATGGACCTCCCATAGGTTGCGAATGAAGTCATCGCCATTTATGACCCTTTATGAAATCATGTTAGTTCGTCACTGGCCCCTTGACATGGTTGCTACTTACTCATTGACAGTTTGCTCCAGAAATGCCTCGTCACGGCTCACAGCTGCATACAGCTCGTTGTAAGTCTTTTGCACAGCCTGGCCCTGCAGGAAGCACTCTCGCGGGAATGGGGTGGGGAAGAGAGTGACTGGGACGTTGATGGCCGTGATGCCAGCTGGATCGATTTCAGTCGGGACAACTGCAGGGGGCGACCGCACAGCAAGGCCGTTGGCAATGGCCCAATCTTTGACCGTTTCGACGAGGGCTTCTTTTTCAGCTTCTTTCAATGGTGGGGGATAAGCCCCGCTCGTGAGAGATGCCATTAGTAAGAATGAGGCAGCGAGAGTTTGTAAAAGGAAAAGAAATGAGAGAAAATGATGTGGGAGGCCTCGCCCAAGAGATGGCACCTGGCTTGCGGTATTAGGGTGTTGGTTGGATTGTGTAAGTGCAGCCAACTGGGTTGTGAAGATTTCGTGAGTGGTGGTTCTGTAAGAGTGAGAGGTTGAGAGATCGATATATTCTTAGTGCGAGATCCCACAGAGGTGGATTATTAATGGCTTTCCGAAGTACTCCGTAAATACATTGACATTGTTTGCGCCCTTGTAGATTTTCAATGCTAAAAGAACCTATTCACACATCTCCGATAGCTGCGAATAATGAAATCCACGTTATTCTAAAAAATTGCATAACCTTGAGAAGATCGCACGCAGACAGCACTATTTCCTCTCCTGCATCAACCAAGGTGTCATTGGAGCCTCGCCTCAATACAAGCCGCACACACAATGTTCGCACAGCCCCAACCCCCGCCGTCTTCGCCACATGTCGCCTATCAATCGTTCTATCTAGGCGCCAAATGCCCCTGTGGGTTCACCTCTGAGACACCCCGGGCCAATTAGCCGCAGCTGAGACTTTTAGCACTGCTAGTAGTAGTAGGATTTTTCTTTGACTCTCGAGGTCGCGAGATATGGACAGAGAAGAAAGAGAAATACTTGGGAATATTTAAACAGCGCCGTTGCTGCGCTTGCGGCGATCAGGCGAGAGCAAGGAGAAGAGTTGATCCGTGCCTTCTTCTAATCTCTCTTTTTTTGTTCATATTCTTTGTACTTTTCCTGCGCGCTCGACGGTCACGTGAAGTGGTGTTCTCTATTTCGTCTGGCAGCCGACAGTCCCAACGAGACGCGTTTTTGAGCATACTTTTTTCTTTTCTTTTCAAGGCCAAAAACTTAAAAACTGGATGCGCTGAAGCTGTGCTCGTGTTGTGCCGATTTAGCGAGTCTGCGGATATTTGATTCATACGAGCATTGCATTCTCTCGGCTCTGTTCTAGGCTGCTCCAGCAGGGCACTGTCTCACCACCTTCTTTTTTCTTCAGCCAGAACGCAGTTGTTCTCGTATATCTTCTGGTTACTAGAAATCAGCTGCACTCTTTTTCTTCCCTCATACTTCATATTATACCATCTTATTTACTTTCATCTAATTTACTTCCATTTTTCCCATCTCGTTCCTAATGCACATGCCGCTTCAAGCTAGAGATATCCTAGTAAGTCTACTCTCGCTCTTCCATGCCATCGCTCTTTTTTCTAGGGCGACGTAGGCCATCCCAGACTGGATATCCTTCTTCTCCGACGAGTCATTTCAAAGAAACAAAAGGTTGCGATACTTGGGTTGCTAACGCTTCGCAGTGGATCCAACCGTGCCGCCTCTGAGCGCGAGTCTGGCCCAGATGGGCAGTGTTCATCAAAATGATCCGTTTTTGTGGGATACAGAAACTCTCTCGAGGGAGATTTGTTCTCAAAACACCCCATGGATAAAAAGTCCAGCTGCGTTAGCTGCAAAGCTGGTTGAACATGATATTGATGGGCGCACCCTGCTCACCTATGATGATTTACTTTCCAGGGCTGAGCTGATGGAATGTCTCAATATGACAACGGCCCGAAGCAAAGCAGGATTAGCAGAGACCATTCACAAATTTCGGGCAAGAAGCAAAGGTTTTCGACAGTGGAAGAGAGACTACTTGAAGGAACAGTCCATGCTTTTAACTGACGATGAGCAGAGTGACTTGAAAGCAGAGCTCTCACCTATACTTCCTTTGAAGCGATGTTTAGACCCGACGCCAACTCCAAACGCTCATGGCACCTCAGCTCCACATGATCCACAGGGAGTAATTGAAGAGCCGTCAGGAAATAATCAGATCACTCAAGTCTCAGATGGCGCTCTGCTTGAGCCGGACGAGGATTATCCAATGCAATTGAATGGCGATACAGATTATGCTACCATGGTCGATCCTGCCAATGGCATCCAATCTATCACTTCCAAAGATTATTCTCATACTTCAGCAGATGCTCGGGTCAGCGAAGAACAATCTTGCAAGCGAAGGCGCCTGGTGCCGATGAATTTGAGCGCAAAGCCGTTGGGCGGCCCAAGTTCCCTCACTCTATTCCAGCCTCGGTCCTTTAATTTGATGGAAGCAGCCAAGACACTGAGTGAGAACGATCAGCTCCCAGTCATGGAACTCCCTTCAAAACATTCCTATCTGGGGAGCAAGGGCCTTGGCCGTCAAACTATTCTGTCTCCTATTGGTGCTCCAATCCACCCTTGGATAAACCTTGGCGGAGGCGGATTTGCGATTTTGGCTCCAAACCATACAAAGCCTCCTGGGCAGAGGATTGCTGTCAGTCGCATACTGCGGAAGCATTTTCTCAAAAATTCCCGGAAAGAAGCTACGATGAAGCGCGGATTTATTCCTCTGCCATCGTCAACGCCCTCTGACGGGAGTGAGTCGGTCATAGACTTGGATGACCTGCCCGATTCGTGGGATGAAGAGACACAGAGAGAGATTGATGAAGAGCAAGCAGAAATTGCAGCAAGAGAACGTGAAATTGCACGCTATCTATCGAGAGAACGCGTGGAGGCCATTCTCAAAGATGAAATAGCCGCTATGGAAACAAAATGGAGGGAAAAGAAGCTGCCCAGATGCCAAAACAGAGCTTATAAGTACTGGATGAAGGCCAAACGAACAGAGGGGATGAGAAAGACGATATTCAAGACTCAGAAGGAAGCGGAGAAGCTCGACAAGCGGATCAAAAAACAGTGTACCGAGATACTCGATATTAAGTGGAAAAATGAGAGCGAGCTCCGGGCTCTAGCTGCCGTTATGGAACAGAGCTTGGAAGACAAATTAGAAAACATATGGCTCGTTTCGCTTTTTGAGAGGCGCGACCCCCCACCAAAGCCTTTAGGTGTTTCGAAGCCGAAATCTTCAGCAGTAAAGGCGCGTCTAGGGTATTCCAGTGAAGAACTATTGTCCAGTTCAGATGAAGAAGAATTCATCATACCTGACAACGACCACGATACGACGATGATTGATGAAGATTTTTTTAAGAATGCTCCCGCGTCACCACTACGACAACATGACCGCGAGGCAAGCTACCCCCTGTCTGAAGTTGACGCCTCAATGGTTGTCGATCTCACACAGGTGGAATCTTCAGTAGAACCTCAAGACCACAGAGCGGCAATCGAATGCATTGATTTAACAATATCTCCAGTTAAGAAAAAGGTAGACGAGGCCCCCCCTCTCATTAAGGAAGAGCCAATCGATTTGATAGGAGAAATACCGCCTATGGATCAACTGGAAAGCTTGGAGAAGATTGGAGAGGCTTCTGCCAGGCAATGGACAAAAGCAAAAGATCGTTGGAGATTGGTTCTCTGTCTGCTATGGAAGCTTATGCAAGCTCGCCGTGAGCCGATTCTCCGGCTGATACAAGAAAATACGGCAGAGGAGGCCTGGCAGGCGTCGATAGGCTTCTACCAGGCAAACCCCTTTACCAATGAGTCAGACATTGGAAAAGATGAAGAAAAAACCACGGCGTTTGACCTCACCAAACTTTTCTTGAGCTACTCTCAGTGCCGCCAGTACACAAATGGCCGGGTCGTAGCTTTGGATAAGAAAGACAAAAATCGACTCAACCGTGCAAAGGTTTCCTTTCCGACTTTCCATGCTTTTATTAGAGAGTTGGCTCCTCAATTTCCGCAGAGTAGCCAGATTTACAGAACCGATGCCTTTGACGATGAAATTGGACCGGATGATCTCGATGAGCACTCAGCCAGTATTACGAAGAGTCCATCAAAGCCACGCAAACGCGTAGCCAAAGAGATTGTTCAGAACAAAGAGGGCCTTGAGCTCCGAGAGCAAGAAAAGAAACGCGCTGAGGAGTATGAAGCCCGCGCAGCGAAAAATTTGAACCTCGCTACGCTATCCACTACCATAACAGAGGGTGAAGCACGACTGATAATCAACGAAAGTAAGCAAGATGATCAGCCATTCATATATATAAGTCGAAGCATCGGAGATCGCATAAAAGACCACCAGATAAAAGGAGTCCGATTTTTATGGAATCAGATTATTCTCGACGCAAAGCGCCGTCAAGGCTGTCTCCTGGCGCATACCATGGGGTTGGGAAAGACAATGCAGGTTATTACGCTTCTTGTGGCTATATCCGAGGCCGCCAATTCGGCTGATGAGTCAATAAAGGCGCAGATACCCATTGACTTGAGGGTATCACAGTCACTCATTATATGCCCCGCTGGACTGGTTAACAATTGGCTTGATGAAATCAAGACGTGGTCACCCGAAAACTTGCTTGGTATAGTGTTCAAGGTTGAATCGGCACAAGGCAAACAAGAACAAATTTCAACAATTGAAGACTGGGCACAGTATGGCGGTGTTTTGGTTATTGGGCATGAGATGTTCAAAAGAATGCGGTCTGCAAACGACAGCATTGACGAGATATTGAAGAACAAACCCAACATTGTCATTTGCGATGAGGCTCATATGATGAAAAACTCTGATAGCCAGCTCCATCTAGTCTTCCAAGATTTTCACACCAAAAGGCGAATTGCTTTGACCGGCTCCCCGTTATCTAATAGCGTCAAAGAATACTATTCAATGATAAACTGGGTGGCGCCAGGGTATTTAGGCCCCAAAAAGGAGTTTACGAGTATATACGCAGACCCCATTGAAGCGGGATTGGACAGTGACAGTACTCGGTATATGAAACGGAAGGCCCTGACAATGTTGGAAGTGTTGAAGATGACTGTTGCACCCAAAGTGCAACGAGCCACTGTCCAGGCTGTCAAGCATGAGCTACCCCCAAAGTATGAATTCGTCATATTTGTCAAGCCAACCCCTCTTCAAGAAAAGCTCTACAGTATATACTTGAATGAAATAGTGGCTGCATCATCAAATGCGATGGTATTTAATCACATACAAAAGCTGGGAATCCTCTGCAACCACCCTCGCTGCTTCAGGCAGCAGGTGCTGAATCAAAAGGCAGCATCAGTGACTTCAAAGGTGGCACAGCAGCCTGTAAGAAGCACAAGAGACGAGGAAGTAGACGGCGAAAGTGAGAGTCTTGATCGCTCAACCAAATTCCCCCCGAATATGATCTCGACTGTTCTTAAGGAGACAAACGGGAAAGATATTGCGAATCCTGAACTTTCGCAAAAAGTCGCGCTCCTTCTCGTGGTTTTAGACCAAGCACGTGTCGTGGGAGACAAAGTCCTCGTCTTTAGTGACTCTATTGTAACATTAGACTACCTTGAGGAGTTGTTTAAGCAACAGAGGCGAGCAGTACAGCGACTAGACGGTTCCACACCCGTGAGCAAACGGCAAAGCATGGTCAAGGCTTTCAACGATGGCAGGGCTGGAGAGTCGGAGATTTACCTCATCTCTACAAGAGCTGGGGGGGTAGGCCTCAACATACAAGGAGCG
This sequence comes from Trichoderma hamatum GD12, assembly GCA_000331835.2. NCBI lineage: Eukaryota > Fungi > Ascomycota > Sordariomycetes > Hypocreales > Hypocreaceae > Trichoderma > Trichoderma hamatum. Next base: position 58,967 of record ANCB02000010.1, read on the forward strand.
AATCGAGTCGTCATCTTCGATTTCAAATGGAACCCAGTCAACGAACAGCAAGCCGTTGGCCGATCCTACCGGTTTGGACAACAAAAAACGGTCTATGTGTATCGATTTATCATTGCAGGCAGCTTTGAGGAAGTGCTACAAAACAGGTCTATTTTCAAGACGCAGCTCGCATCGAGAGTTGTAGACAAGAAAAACCCTATTGCCTGGGGCAAGCGGAAAGGGGATTTGTTTAAGCCTTTGGCGACAAAGCCAGCTTGCGACCTCAGTCCTTTTCTAGGTCGAGACAAAATACTGGATAAGTTAATCGAACAGTCAGGAACTAGCGGAGCCATTCAACAAATTCTCTCGACGGACACATATGAAGAAGAAGACCCTACAAATGAGCTAACAGCTGAAGAGAAGAGAGATGCTCAAGAACTGCACGACATGGAGCGGCTGAAGCAAGCCGACCCTGATAAATATAGAAAATTGTGGGAAGAAAAGCAAAGAGCAGAACAGATTCAAGCCATGGCTGCAGCCGCTCGACCGCCTCTGGGCACACAAATGCCATCCACGTATTCGTCCCCATATCCAGTCCAACCACAGTCTAATCAGCAGGCGTCTGTCATTCCGGGAATTTCCTTCCAACCAGTTCTAAACGCCAACACGCCGTCACTCTCGCAAGCACAGTCAGCCTCTATCGCGCCAACTGCCTCTCGTGTGAGTAACAATGCATGATCTTCCATTGCTAGCTAGCTCGCAGCTAATTTTACCTCAAATCAAGGTGTACTTTCCATCGTCGGCTCCTTTACCTATGACAGGGGCGAACACATATATCCGAAATCCCGCTGCTTTTACTGGCCTTTCCGAAAACACAAACACTATAATGCCCATCAGGTCTCCATCTAAACCGGAACGAGGAGCAGAATCTATGCCAAGACCTCCAGCACCAAGTTCTGCGCCGATATTGGCATCATCTATAAATCCAAGTGTCATAAATATGCCAAGTAAACCGACATCTTTATTCCAGCCTCGAACTCATGTTAAGATGGAGTTTGAGAAGGTGCTGGCTATACTGATAAGCCACCAACCTGGATATATAGGCAACGGAGCAGAGCTAGCAGAAAAAATCACGATGGGCATTGCCGATGCTCTGAAGAAACAGGCGTTGGGATTTCTTCCTGACAATTCCCGCTGGCGCTTGCTAGTCAATCTCATAGGAGAGCATAACCGGCTCGTGCTGGCGATAATATGGGGAAATTGCACCCCTGATTACTTAGCGACAGCGCCAGACAAGGAAATTTACAGCAGGATCTCACTCATGAACAGCCAGCCTTGGGATGACTTTGTGGCTCAATTGCGACGCAGTGCTAGTGCGCCTGATCCAAGCGTATGTCCAATGGTCATTTCTCCCATCTCTCTTTCCGATATCTTTCCGATCACTTTCCTATAAGCACTTCACTCCCTTAAAAAAAAAAAAAAAAAAAAAAAAAAAGCTCGATCTAACTTTAACAGAATTTGCATAGTAATATTGATAGGCCCTGGGCACAATCAGCCCGAGCCAGTGAAGATGCTGAAGCCATGCGGCAAACCGCCCATAACAGGACGGAGCGCAGGTTTCGGCTGCCGCCTTGGGCAAATAATGCGCTTTCAAAAAGCAACAGCCAGACCCCATAAAAGAAAATGGATATACTGTAGGACATTGCGGATTGCAAAGCAATTTCATTTTCGTGTTTGCGGCATGGTGCGGCGCGGCGCGGCGTTGGGAGCGGCCTTTTCAGCAAAAATGGCCACTCTTTTTCTGATTTTTTTTTAGTCTGATGTCATTAGCAAGATACCCCCAACGACACATAGGACGAAGTATGTGAGTGGCGTTTCGCATTAGGATTTCATTTCAAAGACAAAGAAAGTCTAAGACAATTTGTTTTAATAGAGGCTTTTCTTAATAAACAGCATAAGTTGAGTTGAGATCCTGCAGCCTATACTTTGTAAGGATTGTAACCCTACCTTTGTAGGTAGTAGACTACGTCGTAGTAGATGAGCAGCCAAGGCGCCTAGTAATTCTTAGTAGTCTAGAGCGTCTTCAGCCGCCAAAAATCAGCCCATAAGTTGAAGCGCTGAGTCAATGTCGTAATAAGACGACTATCCGTCTTTGTCCTATTTTGAGGTAGCATCAACACTTAGCAATTTGATAGAACCTACTAATGCTGTTTCCACTTATGAAGACAGCAAATGTTCGTCTGCCGTGCTGGCTGCATGTAAGCGAGTAGCCGCATTACGTGATATCAAGATACATGTACCATCTTTGACGTTGCTTGGCATGGCCCTTATTAAGCTAGCTGCCATCCAAAGGCGTATTACTATACGCCATGACTAGGGTTCGGAGTCGGCAATGTTTGCCATCGGATGCGGAGGGTACTTGGGCGGTCTGCATACGACAGGGACAGTAAGAGGAATACGCGCAAGGAATAAGTGACACGCAGTTCCGCAGATCGATTGTTGCCAAAGCAGTCAACTACCATCTCCTAAAATAAATCGGTATGATGAATCTCACTAGTGGATTGAACCGTATGAAGCAGGTGTTTGAGAGGAGCGATAAATAGTAGAGCGTTCAACGATCCAGTCTCTGGAGTTTAGAGTTATCAAAACTTGAAGCATGCCTGCATTTGATGATTTTCATTCAATGCTTATATATCATGTATATTCATGCCTCGGTTGGATCGTGCGTTATGGGACGGCAGACAAGACGGTGTCTCAGCCCCTCCAAGCAGAGTGACATCGCCCCAACCATAGATCGAATCCACCGCGATCCAATCAGAAGCGAGATGGTTCCCAGCTGCCGCGCCGTGATCTGACAGGCTGACAGCATGCGCATCTGGAATCTGCAGGTGCTTTATTAGTATAAAGCCCGCAGGGAGCTGAGCAGCCGGCCAAATAGAGAACCGACAAATACTACCACACACCACTGGGCTCAACTCTGCGCGAAACCAGGGCGGATATCGGCGACACGGCCATGCCTTCTTCTCTGCTTCTTCTCTTCGCTTCCCCTGTGGAAACGTTGCCGCGCATGGGTCCCGGATAATTGCCTAGTTGCGCGCCCAGCGAATGAGGGAGTGAGTAATTCGCTTCAGTCAGCAAAAACGAACGATGGCCGCTCCGAAGCCGCGGCGGCCGGGATTGACTCGGGAACTGAATTGTGGGGACTCCGTTAGGCGGGCGTTGAGTCAAAAAAAAGCGTCTCCAGTCTCAGCTGCGCCCGAGTATATCTGGAGCCGTGGTCCCCGAAACATTGGTCTCAGTCTTTTTTTTTCTCTCTCGCTTTTTTACTTGCTCTATTCACATCAATTTCTTCTTGTTTACGACTCTTGTCCATTGAGAATTGGAGGCCAATTCTTGTGGACTTTTCTTAGAACAATTTACTGTTGTCAAGGTAGTGCACAGAACTAAAAAGGCTTCCCCGGAAGTTTTTTTTGGTGGCTGGAACTATTATTCCTCCGCTTAGCTCGTCTCACTAAGTTGACTAATATCTAAACCACCACACGACCCTTTTTTCTTCTTCTCTCCATCTTCCCTCTTCAACTGTTGCCACTTGCCGTCAGCAACATTGAACCGCTGTTTCAACGCAATATTCACTCGATTGTCCCTCTCCGCCTCCACGCAAACCGCACAGGGCTGATTGAACCTCTCCGCCATGGATAGCGTCCTGCGTCAATCCAAGGCCATGTGCCCGTTCCTCAAGTCGGCCTCGCCCGCCACTCTGCGAGCCATGTCGACGGCCACGCGCCCCAGCCAGCGAGCCTCGCCCTGCGGCGGCACAATGTCCAAGCTGCAGCTGTATGCGCACCGCTGCCCCGTCATGGGCAAGGCCATGGCCGTGCAGTCGTCCAAGTATGGCGCTGCTGCCGGCATCCGTGCCTTCTCGGCGCAATCCCGCACGGACAAGGCTCGGATTCACACGAGCCGAAACCAGGAGGCCCGCGCCGTCGAGACTCCGATTCTGGATGGACGAAAGAATGGTATGTGAAATTGCTGTCATGGATATATGATATCTATGATGTAGGATGCATGTATATGCATATATATGTGCTACTTTTGCTAACATCTACGCCTCGGCTTCAGTTCCTCCCCCTCCTCCCACCACGGTAACTCCTCGCAAGGATGTGCCGCCTGTTGTCGCGTCCGCCTTCACTTCGGCCGGCAAGTTTGCCTATGAGGACTTTTACCAGTCCGAGCTGGACAAGAAGCGCAAGGACAAGTCCTATCGTTATTTCAACAACATCAACCGTCTCGCCAAGGAATTCCCGGTGGCGCACATGGCCGACAAGAAGGACAAGGTGACCGTGTGGTGCGCCAACGACTATCTCGGCATGGGCGGCAACCAACATGTGCTCGATACCATGCACCAGGCATTGGAGGAGTATGGTGCCGGTGCGGGAGGCACGAGAAACATTTCTGGACACAACAAGCACGCCGTTGAGCTGGAGGCTACTTTGGCCAAGCTCCACGCGACAGAGTCAGCTTTGATGTTCAGCTCATGCTACGTTGCCAACGATGCTACCCTGGCTACTCTCGGCAGCAAACTGCCAGAGTGCGTTATCCTATCAGATAGCTTGAACCACGCCTCCATGATCCAGGGTATACGCCACTCCGGAACAAAGAAGATTGTGTTTAAGCATAACGACGTAGCGGATCTGGAGGCCAAGCTGGCGTCTCTACCCCTGCACGTGCCCAAGATTATCGCCTTCGAGTCCGTTTACAGCATGTGCGGTTCCATCGGACCCATTGAGGAGATTTGCGACCTAGCCGAGAAGTACGGAGCCATTACCTTTTTGGACGAGGTCCACGCCGTGGGCATGTACGGCCCATCCGGCGCTGGTGTTGCCGAGCATCTGGACTGGGAAGCGCATGCCGCCGGCAGGCCCCGCGGAACCATCATGGATCGCATCGACATCTTCACCGGCACTCTTGCCAAGGCTTACGGAACCGTCGGTGGTTACATTGCCGGCAGTGCTAAATTTGTCGACATGATCCGCTCGCTCGCTCCCGGCTTCATCTTCACCTCTACTCTGCCCCCGGCAACCATGGCCGGAGCCAGGGCCTCTATCGAGTACCAGATGGCTTATGATGGCGACCGTCGCCTGCAGCAGCTTCACACCCGCGCCGTCAAGGAGGAGCTCAACGCCCGCGACATCCCCGTCATCCCTAACCCGTCTCACATTGTCCCCATCCTGGTTGGCAATGCTGCCCTGGCCAAGGAGGCTTCGGATCTGCTCCTGAAGGATTACAAGATCTACGTTCAGGCCATCAACTACCCCACCGTCCCTGTTGGCCAGGAGCGTCTCCGCGTCACTCCCACCCCCGGCCATGTGAAGGAACTCCGAGAGGAGCTTGTGAACGCCCTTGACGAGATTTGGACCCGCCTGGATATCAAGCGCACCTCGCAATGGGCTGCCGAGGGCGGCTTCATCGGCGTCGGCGTCGAGGGCAACGAGCCCGAGCCCCTGTGGACTGATAAGCTGCTGGGCATTGAGCAGGCCACGAAAGAGGTCAAGGCCGCCGGTGTTGCTCCCAACGGCATCACCGAGGCTCTGCTCGCCCGCGAGGCAAGCAACGCCAACAGCGCCATGGACGTGTCGGCATAAATTGACCGAGCGCCATTGGGCGATGGGTCGCGCGGCTTGCTTCGTTTGCTAGCTGCAAATCAAGTTCACTTCTAAATAGTAGCCAATTTTTTTGATAAGTCTTCTTTTATGAAAACCACCCACTGCAGCTAAAGCTGCCAAAAGAAAAGTCGGGGTTTCGAATCAATACAAATCATTCTTTCCTTGGTGTCTGACAAGATGCCGCCTATAAATACCTAGTGTGCCTCTCTCTGTGTGTCTGCCTCTCTTACATACTGTGATGTAACATGATGTGATTTTCACGGCAGTGGTATCGGTACCTGACCGCACAGTCTAAGCTTAAGATTTGAGTTTTGTTAGTGCCCATCTGCCAAGTCTCCGTCATGTTACTTTCACTCAATGCTACTGCGACGGATGCCCTGTAAGACAGAAAAACAACGCCATTTCTGCAGCTGATGCAGCAATTCAGGATGTAGGATTCTGGATCCCGCCCTCTGTATTTCTCCGGAGATATCTCGCAGCAAACGGCGTCCCCACCGCCCCATGCCCAATCCCACCTAGCTCGACATGTGAGCCTATCGGAGCTGGAAAAACACCCCGGAAGCCAGACGTCAATCCCAGCTCCACCACGCCAGCTCCAGACGGACAGCCGGCGCAATATCGTGTCCGATCCTCCCAAACCGTGCTGCGTGGGACGGAATGTCTTTTACACAGCAATGAATCCCGAATCGTCGAGCGAATCTTCTCTTCTTCTATCTGCTGTCTCTGCACTTCCTGTGACGCGTTGCTGATTGGGTGACTAGCTGCCTGTTTTGAATCCCTCTCTCGTCCTGTGTACTAATTTCCCCCCCTTCTCGCCCTCTCTCTCTATCGATTCTTTCTTCCCTCTCGTGATACCCGACGGAGCATCTAGAACAGGACCAGTCTCGCCGTATCTCACTTATAGACTATCCGCGTCGGGAAATTGTAAAAGCAAGTCATACAGCACTCAACCCCCCATACAGACTGCATTGCATACACACATATACACATACACGCATTCACACATTCACACATTACATACATTCCCCTCGGCATCCACTCCGGTACGTACGACCAGGGAACTTGCATGCGACGGCCTCATATTTGTACCATCGACCCCAACCAAGACCGGCCTCCAGACTCCCGCCCCGGCGGCCATGGAACCCGCCAGTAAAGGCCCCAAGGCCTGCACTACCTGCGCAAAAGCCAAGGCACGGTGCATTCCCGGCCCGGACAAGGACAGCAAGTGCGAAAGGTATGGATCTGAGATCTCCTTCTTACTTCTTATGGTTTGCCCGTGCCGTGCGGCCTGTGTTGCTCCGGGCCGAAATCCCGGGAGGTGCGTGGGGGCAGCGGGTTCGATATCGCTGCTCCCTCGGCTCGGAGCCCAGTGTCTTTCTTTGCTTTGGCTTGCTATTCGTCTATTCATCCATCATGTCTCTTGCCTTCTCTCCTTCCGGCTAGCTGCTCTGCTCTGCTCTGCTCTAGATTGGCTGGTTGTCTGATACAACTTATACTCATACTCATGTGCTTGTTTATAGATGCCAGAGGTTGAAGCGAGAATGTGTCTCACAGCGGCCTGCTCCGCCTCGGGCCAAGAAGCCACCCAAGAGGTCTCGCGTTGCCGAGCTGGAGAAGAGGCTGGATGAGCTGTCGTCTCAGTTTGTCGATGGGGCTGCCGCTGCCGCCGCCATCAACCCCAGATCGAGCCAGCAGTCAGGCGACTCACCGTCGATATCAGTCTCATCAACCAACCAGCTATCAGCCACTGAACGCCCCGGACAGCGTCAACAGCAGCAGCAGCAGCAGCAGCAGCAGCAACGACGACGACAGAAGACAAAATGCGATAGCATCGTCACCTTTGAGTACCTGTTTCCGTCGCCGCGGTCAGAGAGCGCCGAAGTCTCGGGATGGACCTCGGAAGTCGGCAGCAACGACTGTGTTGCGGCGGCGGCGTCCGAGATATGGCCCACAGAAGCCGAAGCCGAGACCTTGCTGCTCCAGTACCATGAGACTCATGCGCCGCTAGCGCCCTTTGTGATTGTGCCCAAGCATCTCATGGCGACGGACCTGCGTCGACAGAGGCCTTTCTTATGGAGAGTGGTGATGATGATTAGCTGCTTCGTCGATGGACCGAGGCAGCATCGCATGGGCAAAGAGGTGCTGGCTGAACTAGGGAGAATGTCCGTACTGGACAGCACGAGAAATCTTGAGACGTTGCAAGGACTGCTGCTGACCATTAGCTGGTAAGTAGAGTGTTCATTAAATAGCTGCATACTCACTTATGAGAGCTTGATGGTGATGCTAATCATTTATTTTTAGGCTAAATTTTTGTCTCAAGAGTGCGCAGCTGACCAACTTACTCTTCCTCGCGAGATCCATGAGTCTAAGCTCAGGTGGCTTTGGAATCTCATATGGCGCTGGTGGCGGAAACACCAAAGACGAGGTCAAGTGGGGAGAGCTGGAACACGCACGAGCATACCTGGGGACATATTATCTCAACGCCATGTAAGTGATGGATCACCTTGAGGAGTCATCATCTTCTCACTTGACTTACCATGACCTTTTCTAACCTTGATTGAATCAAATAGTGTCTTCAACACGAATAAGAAGGTGGATGCCTTTATGAATACGTCACAGCTCAACAACTATTGTAATCTCCTCACATCGCCGGGGGAGTATCATTCCGACCTTTACCTGGCCAGACTTGTCAAGATACAAATGTTGTCGCAGTCAATATCCATGGCGATGTTATATGATCCCGCGCAACAGCAGCAGATGCAGCTGCCCCTAACAATGGTGATACAAACTTTTCAGGAGCAGATTGACGCATATCGATCGTCTTTACCACCTCATCTTCTTGATAACAGCAAGTTCCCCCTTGTTTCATTCGTCCTAACTGGGCTGTTCATTGCTATTAGCTTCCATCACCTCAAATCCAAACATGGCTAACCTATTCAACAGGTACTATCCAATGCCATTTGGCCATATCAGAAATTCTCCTCGCCGACTTGGCAATATCCGACGCCCACTGCTCTTCCATCTCCCTCCCCCACAGTGACCGAATTCACCTCCTCTGGTCTTGTCTCCACGCTCTTCGTCGCTTCTACTCCGTCGCTTCACTCAAATGCTGTGACATCACCGATCGTGAACAGCGCAACTTCCTTGGCATCAACGCCTCGGATCTTGCGTACGCAATCATTACAGGCATTAAACTCCTACTTGTGCGCATCCCCGATTGGGATCCTCGATATATTGTTGCTGAGCTAGGAATCCGGGAAATGCTGGAAAAGGAGATTGAGGATGTTGGCCAGGTTGTGGCGCGGAGAAAGAGCGACCGCTGGCCGGAGGAAGACCCAATGGATCGGATGCATAAACTATTAATGTATGGCAGAGATTTGGTGAGCATGCACCTACAGCAAGTGGCAGCGGAGATGGAGGCGGGAGGTGATAACAGCAGCCGCCAAGCCCCCATGTCTTCCTCTACACCAGCAACGGTGAATAAGGGAGAGAGTGGTCAGGGGTGGGTGATGGCAGGCATGGAAGATTTGGACGACGATCTGTGGCAAAACTTTATGAATGACACGGCGTGGAATTTGAATGGCGAGCCGATGGTGATGGATTCTTTTTAAAATGCAAGGCGGAGGCGGTATTTATGGCATGGAGTTGATTGGGTTGTGTAAGATTTCAAGCAACCAGGTTCAAGGTGTTATTCGTTCTATGGATCAATGGAAGATCTCAGACTGGGCAAATGGGTATTTGGGCATGGCATGCGTCAAAGTTAACATTCGAGTTTTAGCACTCGTGTATGAGTTTAGAACAGCAGGGAATAAGTAATACGATATCATTCTCTTCTCTCATTCACTTTTTATGAAATTCCAATCCTTGAGCTCCTTTTTTCAATTATTTTACCAACACTTTCAGACAATCACGCACTCTCCTCCTCTGCTACTTCCAGAGCCTCAATCTTGGCCTTTGCCAACCACGCAACATTCCCCTCAGCAGTCTCCTTCCGGACCGCACTCAACTCATCAATAAACGCCGGCACAAACGTCCCCGGCCCGCGAACATCATCTCTCACCGCCGCCCTCTCGGCCGCAATCTCAAACAACGCCAGACCCGCCAGCGCCGCAACCAGCACATCGCTTCGGAACGCAGCAACCATGGCACTCACCGTCGTTCCCAGCGTGCAGCCCGTCCCTGTGACCTGGCCGAGGAACTCATGGCCGTTGTCAACGCGGAACGTGCGAGACCCGTCGCTGACAACGTCCGTCTTGCCGGTGAGAATGACGACGGCACCGGTGCGGCGGGCGAGGGCCCTGGCAAGGGTGGCACGCTGCGGGATGGTCAGGGAGGAGGAGGAGTCGACGCCGCGCTGGGTGACGGAAGCGCCGTAGACGGTTTGGATTTCGCGCTCGTTGCCTTTGATGACGGTGAAGTAGCCGGAGGAGAGGAGGGTCTTGACGGCGTTGCGACGAATGGCGGTTGCGCCGGCGCTGGAAGGTATTGTTAGCACCAGGATATGTTATCATCTCAAGCAAATGGACATGATGTTATTCAAAATTGCAACAGATTGTGTATGATAAAAAAAGGGGTTTGTGAGGAGTCAAAAAAGGGGGGGGGGAGACAGCCTTACCCAACAGGATCATACACAACCGGTCCACCGGCAGCATTGTACGCTTGCAATGCTTGGACATGGTTCTTCAGCCCATCCGGCGTCACAGTTCCCATGTTGATAACGAGAGCGCCTCCCAACTTGGCCAAATCGGCAGCCTCTTCAGCGTAGTTGGCCATGATGGGACTGGCCCCAACAGCAAGAGCAACATTGGCAGCAAAGTTTTGCACAACCTTGCAAAGACACATCAGCCACCACTCAATAATAAAATCCATCATGATCTCAAAAAAAAAAAAAAAACCTACCAAGTTCGTCATATTGTGCGACAGCGGCGTCCCAGCCGCCACCCCCTTGACAACATCAGGAACCCTCCCCATGGCAACATTCGTCAGCAGAACCCTCGCCGCAGCCGCGGGATCCTCCGCCGCCACCAGCGCGCTCACCACGGCGATGCCGTCGAGGCTCTTTGCGGGGGCGGCGCTGGACTCGACCAGCACGGCCGTGGCGTTGGAGCTGTTGATGCCGCCGATGCAGACGGTTGGGATGGAGGCGTGGCCGGCGGCCGAGAGGGCGTGTAGGATGGAGCGGATGCCGGCGGTGCCGATAATGGATTTTGTGTCTTTTTTGCTGTGAGATTATCATGTCAGTTTCTGAAATACATGCGTAGTAAATATATAATATGTATATATAAAAGGAGGGAAAGGGGCTCACGTTTGCGTGGCGTAGACGGTGCCCAGGCCGAGATAGTCGGCGCCGGCTTCACATGCCTTGAGGGCTTCTTCGATGGAACTGGCTGTTACGCCGATGATTTTGTCTGGGCCGAGCAGTTTGCGGGCCTCTTCGTATGCTGTATATGATGTTGTCAGCGGTTATCAATTGTCTCTTTTACCGGCTCTGTGTTTTCCATGTTCACGGTTATATCAACCAAGCAAAACAAGCAGATGAAAATCCAAACAATAACAAAGAGCATAATATTCCCGCTTGAAACGAATAATTGAATAGAAAAAGAATGAAAAAAAAAAACAAGCAAAACTCACCCATATCATCCTGCCCAATATGCACCCCCTCGCAACCAATCTCCGCCGCCACATCCACCCGGTCATTCACCAGCAACGGCACGCCATACCGCCTCGTCACCTCCAGCAGCGCCCTCGCCGCCTTCACCGCAGCCTCCCGGTCGCTGTGCTTGTCGCGATACTGCACAATCGTTGCGCCTCCCCGCACGGCCGCCTCGACGACTTTGGTGAGGTCTTTGTTACCCAGGATGGCGGGCGTGGAGTCTGTGACGAGGTATACGCCGTAGTTTACTCTTTTCTTGTCCATTTTTTTTTTTTTCGTTTGCTTGGTGCTCTACTATCTCGATGACCTGTTTTGATTTTCCAATAAACGGAGATTTAAAGGAAAGCAAGGCTGCGGAGAATTTTTATGCGAGACGAATGGCACGGTGCTCATGTGAAAATTGTTGAGATGCGCAACAGGCAGGGCGCAAGTTCGATACCCGGGACGCGGCTATGATCGGGCCCATATCAGCTCCATGAGCTTCTCATGGCGTCATATCAAAGTAGCTCACCAAACATCAAATAAGCAAATAAATGTAGAAATAGAAAATAAGAAGAACATAATGTTGATTGCTTTTCATTTATAAAATTTAATGTCTCAATGCATCTACTTGTTTGTGAACAAACAATTTTCTTTAGACTCGGAGCTCGTTCACAACTATGCTCTGAGGTACTTGATGGTGCTGCCAACTCATAAAAGATCTCATATATCTGAATAACACAAATTCCAGTTTCCAAACAGTCTTATTTTTATACAAACATGTCCTGTATATTGCGTCAAATTCTGACTTGAAATCTACCTTTTTATACAAAGAAACCACAACACCGTATAAACTCATGTAATGACTTTTTCCCTTCCTCCCCCAATCAAGACATTATTATAGCTGTACAATTCCCATATTTACTGCAACATGGAATCCAAGCTTTCGCCAAGCACACCCTCAATCTTGACAATCCATCTATGCGTCTCTCTCTCAACAACCTCATCATCATCCTCTTGCAGCTCGCTAATGCGAGGCAGCATCTCGTGAAGCATCGCGAGCCACTCCTCGCCCAGTCGATCCGTCAGTGCCTGTTCGCACTTCACAGCCGCCAGTCGTACTGCCGCCTTCTCTGATCGGAGATGCTTGAGCAGCGCAGCGTTCAACTCCTTCTGGTGAGCTTGAGAGTCTGCCGCTGCTGCAAGCTCGACTGTGGTAGGGATCAGGGCTTCGTTGACGTCGACAATCGTTGCGTGGGTATATTGCTCCATCAACACAGGAGCAATGGCTCCAAAGTGTGCTGGCGCCTGCCAGAAGTCGTCCTGGTCATGCTCAAAGCATTTGGCCAGTGTGTTGAGCACACGGTTCCAAAGCTGTCGCTCATTGCTGTCCTTGGGGTTGATGGCGCTGAGAATCTTGACGGCATCCTCCAAGACGTACGTGGCGTAGTTGGTCACGATTGACTTGAGATTATCAAAGAATGACTGCAAGAATCCGTAGACGCTGTAACGCCTGCTCGACAAGCCGACGCTGTCCCCTTTGAGGCCTGTGCTTGACCACTCGATGAGCTGCACAAATACAGGTCGGAATGTAGCGTCGTTGAGCTTGTAAATCATCTTCAGAACCTTCTCGTTCACTGAGCTTTCCAGCTGAGTCAGGCGAGTCAAAACTGCATCGCCAGTTTCGCCATCAGCAACAATCAGTCGTCGCAAGTCAAATACCTTCAGCAAGATGCTGGACAAGACTCCGACATTCTTAGTAATGGCAGACTTGGAATGCTTGTCGATGGCCATTCCCAGAGTCTTGACGTATTCAGACATAGCCTATGATTATTCATGTTAGCTTCTTCCTCTTTTACATGTCTATTGTACAAATTTCTTACCGAAAAGCCGTTGGATCTTGCGCTTTCCCAGTTAAGATCCAAGCTAGTGAACATCTCCTTAGCCTCAAGCTTCTTCGCAAGGAATTCGAGACAGCTCTCGCGAGCTTCGTTGGTGTCGGCATCAAGGTTGGCATTTGCTGACTTGTTGGAGACCTCCAAGATTTGGCCGATATAAGTGGAAAGCATAAAAGGCAGATGCTCAGCCAGAGCACTAATGAATCCGTAGCCAGCTGAATGAAGTTCCAAGTCTTGTGAATCCTCTTGCAGGCTCAGGTTAAGATAGGTGATGGCCTGAGGAATGGCAATGGGGAGCACCGGCACAATAGCGTCTTGCAACACGTCGACGAGAGACGTGAGGCATAGGAGAGCCATGATGCGAAGCTGCTTCTCGTCTTGGCCAAGGCAGTGCTCGCCTGCAATTGTTGACGCAGCCGCAACCACAGCCTCAATATCCTTCTTGCCATACTTCTCTGCAATCTTGTCGACGCAAGTAACCGCGGTGTGCTTGTAGCGAATATCGCTGGACTCCCGGATTGCGGCAGTGAGTTGTGGCAGGAAGGTAAGCAAAGCTGTCCTCGACGCTTTGTCTGTGTTGCTCTCCGAGCCCACACGGAGCTCCAGAGCGCGAAGGACCTTTTGACGCAGATCAAGGCTGGGTCTATCGAGCAGGCTTTCAACAGCCTTAATGAATTCGCCGATTGAAAGCAGGTTGAGCAGATTAGCCAGTGCGTTTCCGCATCGGTTATGCAGGCTCTTGTTCGATTTAACTGTGTCTGCCAGTACAAGCACATCTTCAAGCAGAGTTGCGTAAAGTTGGCGAACCTCTGACGTCTCCATGTCATCCCGATCGACAAGCTTGCTGATCTGTGCCTTGAGCTTTCTGTTTGCCAAAAGACTTGGCAGCACAGAAAGTTGGCGGAGAGCAATCTTCTCAACATCCTTGTCCTCCTCCTCGTCGCTGCTACCAAGTAGCACAAGCGATAGAGTAGGCTTGGGCTTGAAAAGATCTGAAGTGAGGTCGAGCAACTTGACCAAGGTTTCCATCTGAATCTCGACACTGAAATCGTTGAGCAGATCCAGAACGAATTGGAGCAAATCGTCGTTCAATTCATATCGATTGACAAGCATGCTTACTAGCGTAAACAAGAACTCCTTGGGGCCCATGGTCTCAACCAACGCTACGAACAGGCCGTGTCGCCGGTGGACTGGGATATGCTCGTACGCTGTCGTAAAGCTGACAAGGATGTCTGAAGCTCCAGCAACGGGGCTCTTCTGGCCTTGTCGTAGTGACTCAATCAACGGAGGTACGACTTCCTTGATCGTCTGTGCCACCACATGGGCGGAATAGTCATCACTCTGGCGAAGTACAGATGTGCCCATAAAGGTGAAAATAGGCATAACACTGTGCAGCACCAGGTGCGGCGCAATTGTTGCCAGATTTGCGACCAATAGTAAAGCAGCATTCTGGACCACGGGGCTCGACGACTTCTGGATGCAGCTAACAAGCAGGTCACCATAACCTCCAGAGCTGTCTACCTTGAGATTCTTGTTTGCCTTGTATGCTGGCATCATGGCCAGAAGACTGCGCAGGATTAAATTCTGCAGGTAGCCCAGCTCTGAGCCAACAACGGTTCTAAAGTGCTGAAGCTCGGACAAAGCTGTGAACAGGCCGTCGAGAAGTTCGGGGTGAGATACAGGATCTGAGCTATCGACGATTTGCAGGACAAAGGTAACCTTGCGCAGCGCACGGCTCAACTCGGGGGTAACCTGAGTGTTCAGACCCCGATTGGCATCAGCGGCACTGGTTCTTCTTCTCTTATTAGGAGGAGGCTCAGTAATCATCTTGGTGCCAGTCTGAATCGAGTCCAGGAAGAAAGACAAGATATCGGTTGTCAAGGGCACAGACCTGAGAAGATCTGCAGCCTCGGCTGGGATAATAGATTCAGAGTTATCGGCGCTAGCCTCTGGCTCTTGTGAAAGTTCCAGGAATTGCTCTGCCACCATGAACTTCATCTCGGCCTTCATCAAAGTCCACATCTTCTTGACCCGAGAGAAGGCTGCTCGAATGAGGCCTGGCCTTTCACCATTTGTAGAGTCCGCATCCTTCAGTAGCTTGAACACAAACTCGAGTCCAGTGGCGTCGTTGGGAACAATGATGTCAATGAACTGGGAGTCCAGAACGGATTTATCCAGCTGCTGTGAGGTGCAAATATCTGTAGCCTCGGCTTCCGTCAAGTCAGCCCAAGACTGCAGAGCTGGTAGGAGAAGTTGTGTTCGCGTCACGTTAGACACGCCGCGGATTTCATTCAGTGATTTGAGCAGCCTGCTCTTAACAAGCGTCAAGGGAGTCGAGACAATATGAGATGCAAAGAACGTCAACAGCGCCAGTCTGCCAGATTGAGAGAGATGGTCCTTCTTGTCCAGAGCTGGCTCGGGAGCAATTTGGTACTTTCCGCTCTCGATAGCTGACTTGAGAATGGCAGAAATGTGATCAGCATCCATGACACACTCCTCGACCGCCGGCAACAGCTGAAGGTGGAGGAATTTACAAGCAACGTCTATGCTTAGAGCGGCAACGTCCTTGGACTTTCCATAGAGAGACTCGGCTCCCCATGCCTTTACTGATTTAGCGAAGGGGGGTGCGTAAAGTCCAGCAGCTACTGTGATTAGATCTGCCGCTGCCTGACGCACTCGCTTGGAAGGATCACCGAGAGCAGCAACGCAGTAGGGGAAAAGAGATTGGACATCCACCTCGGACACACTTGCGGCCTTGAGTCTGTCCTTGGCCATATCCAATGCTGCAGCTCGGGCCAGTGCTGGATACAGCCCGCACCAAATCCGAATGAAGAAACTGAAGTATGTGCAGTCTTTGAACGCAGACTCTCGCTTGAGCTTGGAGAATTGATCAAGCTGCTGAAGAAGCTCCTGCTTTCGCCCAGTTTGGTCTGAGACAATGGAGACGAATACGTCGCTGAGGCTGCCAAAGATTTCGCCATCTTCTGGCAAAAGAGATGAGGAGAGAGATGAGGAGCTGTTAGCCAACTCTTCAAGGCCTGCTTCAGGGTTCTGTGCCTGTTGAGCTTGGGCGGCATCCTCGGCTTCGTCTGTTGCATATTCGGGGAGCTTCCTCGTACGGAATACGAGGTCCAGTTTCATTTCCAGCTCTTCAATATCGAATTTGACCTCTTCAATGACGGACTGAATGATATCTCCAGCTGATCCGGTAGTGTGTGATAAGGCAATCAGGGTAGATCCCACTTCCCGGCGCAGAGAGCCATCCTTGTCGTTTTCATCGTTGAGTTCGTGAGCTGTCAGGAGCAGAGACTTGAAGATGACAGAAATCTGCTTATCCTTTAGTATCTGATTACCCAAAATTGTGGTAATTGTTGAAAGACCACGCGAATCGCCCTTCTTTACTAGTCTTTCAACCAGAGCCAAGCACAATCCGTTTGCCAACTTGTCCACGCGGCGCTCCCGTCCAATCTCGACAAGAAGGGTGCCAATATCCTGAACCTTCATCAATGCCTTGGTGACTTTGCTGCTCATTTGCTTCGCGGATCGGAATTGGGCCAATATCGTCAAGCATACGAGGCCTGGTCGAACAGTCTCGCTAGTCCAGCCGTGAACCAACTGCTGCATCAATGCTGTTACAGCATTATCGTGCAGATCACCCTTGGAAACAAAGACAGTTGTGGCCATGTAGGAGGCAATTTGGAGGCTAGGGACCTTCTTCATGACGAGTGCTTCGGCGAAGACGGGGCCCAGTCTATGCAATAGCGCCTGGCTGTTGTCGCTCTGTACTGTAGCTCGACCAGACTTGGTGCGGTCTAGTATTCCGCTGACAGCTTCGGTTACAAGCCCACCCCAGAATGTGATGAGAGCCGGGTACTGGTATCCTTTGCGGCATGATTCGAGGGTGTATTCGGAAACAGCAGTTAGGAAATCAACGTGGTGAACGGCTTGGTGAACGAAGACTGATCGGGGAGGAGGGGTAAGAGATCGGATATACGGATCGAGGAATCGGAATTCGCTTGGAATCTTCGATGGCAGGATTGATAGAAGAGTCGCGAATGCGGTAATGGAGTGGTATGGTAAAAAGGTCATGAGCAGAGTCGACGTATTTTCTACGTGAATGCTGCATGGGTAGAAAAGTTAGTACATCCACATACAACTCTTGAGACTGCATTGGGTTCTTCTTTGGATATTTTACGCACGAGAATCGTCTAATTAGCCACTCAACAGCCTTGATGGCGGGCATCAGCCTCAAACGGCTTCCCACCAGTCTGAGGAACGCTTCGATGTGTCGATCGAGCTCCTCATTTTCAGCAATTGTGAGCTGGTTTCGGTCTTGATTCTGGCTCTGTTCGCTGAAAATGGTTGATTCAAAGACAGCAAATCGGCCATCGAGTTGGCAAAGCTCTTCGAAGCCTTGGTGGCATGTCGCATACAGAGTTTGATAGCTCTGAGCCGCTGCGACTCGTGGTTCCCAGATCAGAGATTTTGAGTGAGAAGCCCTTTGCGCTTTGATATCCAAACTCGATTTCGAGTTTGCGGCAACCTGCGCCAGCTGCGCAGCAAGCGAGTTCGCCATTATGTCGAGAGTTGAGGCTCCAGGTCGAAAAATGGGCTTTGATGTAAAAGAATTCAGGAACGCGGCTATGTTCACTATGGCGCCTTGAAGCCTACTGTGAACTTTTTTTTTTCAGACTTCGCAGGTTAGCGGAGACTTGCTGATTATTTCTTATCGATAACAGAGCGCTAGTATGTGGGGCTGTTAGAACTAGTATCTATTTTAATTGATCACGTGATCCCCGTTTGCTCTTTGTTTTCACTTTTGGAGATGAAGATATTGTACAGTATCGGGGGTAACCCGAAGAGGTATTTCTACCTAGGTGCCTTGGTATTCGCGGCCATATCATGTTATTCCTATCTGTCTTCTGTTTAATTTGTAGATTTTTTTAACCCTTTAGTAACTAGTATCAAGTTTTGTTGAACGAGCCTATTGATGAACACCTACCTCTATGAGGCGTAAGATAATATGACGTATGGTGTTGCTTGGGTTCTTACAAACAGCAATTTCTCTCTATAAGAGTATAAGAGAAGACACAATTTCTGAAGCCGACCCCCATTCATTCGGACAACATAAGAGTCGTGAGATCAAAGAGCGTTTCGCTACACGAGGCTTCAGCCAATAGACCTACAAGTTTCCCCAGACTAGCTTAAAGGCATAGCGAACCATTCGGCGTAAATTCCGGCCAGAAGTGGGGAGAAGATCGTGGGCAGCCGCATCATTGCAACACCGAACTCGGAAGATCAGCATCCGGTGCTCTCCATGCAGGATCATTTAAATGCCCCATTTACAGACCAATAACCAATACACCACCATTCCGAAATACAACTTTCCAAAAAGAGGTCTCTGAAAGAGTGTAAAATGGCTGTAAGTTGAGATATGGTGATTAGCTTACTCTGCAAAAATACTCACTCGGTATAGAAACCGTATCCTCAAGTTATTCTTCTGGGGGATTCCCTGTTGGAGTTTGCAGCTCAAACCTTGAGCGGCTTCTCATTCCAGTCGGCTCTCCAAACACGTAAGATCCTGAAATGAGCCATTCTTTAAAGAAAAGAAATTCTGAGCAGAAGTTCTAAAAGCCATTCTGTAGGGTTGATAAGGCGATTTGATGTGGTTAATCGCGGCCTTGCGGGGTGGAACACGGCAGGTGTCCTCAAGCATTTGCCTGAGCTCATTGTGGAAAAATCTGCCTCATCACCAAAGATTGAGTATCTGGTCAGTACAGAGTATCTTTGGCGTTTTTATGATCATTTGTGTATACTAACTCGACGGAAATATTCTCAGATGATTCTCTTGGGAGCAAATGACGCTGTTATTGATGGACCGACCACAGCGCAGCATGTTCCTATTGAGACATATAAGGAGAACCTCAACAAGATAATAAATCACCCTCTCGTGCAGTCTCACAACCCCAAGATCCTGCTGGTAACTCCTCCCCCAGTGGATGAGATTAAGCTCCAATGGGTAGACGTGGCTCAGGGTCATCCAGGAGCAGTTCGTTCCTCGGCCCTATCTGCATCATATGCGGAGAAAGTTCGGGAGGTAGCTCGTGAGAATCCGGGAGTAGTTCTTATCGACCTCTGGCAAGCAATCATGGGCGAAGCTATTTCCATGTCGCCAGAGGACTATCAGCCTGGAGGGCATTGGCTGGGATCACCCGAGAACGGGAAGCAAGGAGGGTTGGACAAGCTTCTTCCAGATGGACTTCACATGGGTGGATTGGGATACAGGGTGTTTTTCGAGGAGATTAAGGCGCATATTGGGCAAGATATCAAGCCTGATGACAGGTCGGATTATCTACTTCCAGATTGGAGAATTGTTACTCCCCCAAGGGTTGAGCGGCCAAACGTAAAGCCCATTCCCCTTGAGTAGATAGGATGTTTACATGGCGCATGCGCACATACATATAGACCAGATAGAAAGCGCCTGGACCGTTTTACGGTGGATAGATCAGCCTAGTTAAACGTAATGGATATACCAGCATCGGCTTATGGCAGCGAATATCTAATCAAGGTAGGCATCCAATAGTCCATATAATCAGCTGATGGGAGATTTGAAAGCAGCATCATGGCGCAGGTTGCAGGCAAAATGGAACAGACAGACAGCCCTGTCTGCGGGGAAGGGACAAGAGCTTCCTTCCAGCTGGGCTACACTACACGTAATATTACAGCGCGTTGCCCTGCTCTCTGCTAGCGCTGCCATGCACTAGGCTGGCTGCCGGCGATGACGCCCTGGTAAACAACATAACACCGAAGCGCTGTATTACATGCTTGTAGCGCTGACCCCAGCTGTCTTCAGAGGCTGCCACGGCCTGTGATTGGCACTTGTGGGGAAGTGCCCAGCGCAACCACTAAGCTCGAGGCGGGCTGGAATCCTCGATTGTGGCGATCGGCCAACCTCGCATCATCACACAGCCCTTGGACCTGAAACTGGTTGCTTGCCCTTCGCAGCCGTTGATTTCCTCGTACTCGTACGTCTCTCTGCCTTGCCTCGTGTGCGCGTCGACGTCGCACCTGCACGGGCCCACCGATCAATAACTGGCGGCCGCTTCCCGCTTCTTCGCTCTCCATTTTCTTCTCATCGTCTTCATCATCGACCGATCCCTCCACCCAAGGCAGCCTTTTCAACGCCATCCCTCCCCAGCGCTCTCTGCAAACCGCCCACCGACTCGTCCCTCAGCCCGCGTACTTGGCGCATTCCCAACAGTGTTAATATTCCTGCCGTTTCCGAAATCGACCTATCGGCTACCTCATAAACGGCACGCGGCCTCCGCGACTCTTCCTGCGAAAGGAAGCACCTGCGTCTTACAAATAAACGGCACTCCCGAACTGCTTCATACCCACAACAACTATATATCCCTATTTGCACGCCTGCTTCTGGCCACCGGTTTATCCAAGCCGCCCAATTACATATATAAACACCATCTGAGCCACCCAACCTATAAGCAGACACACCTGCATACGATCCTTTATCTGTGTGGCTAAACCACAATCTTGGTGCCGCTTTGTGTCCGTGCCGACACAATATCTACAACGCAACTTCGCCAATACTTGGGAACCCCTCGTCTCTCTCGACGTATTACATACTTGAAAAGTCTAAATATTGGTTTTCTTTAGGCCATAACGCACGTACTGCGTTATCGGCTGGGTGGCCTCCGGGTCCAGGGCAAGGAGATGTGGTTGGGGATGTGGATTGTGAACTGCCATTAATACTCTGAGTGACCAAAAACCTGGACAAGAGTCACGCCGCATTATATTCCCCAAAGTGAACGCCGAATCAACAACATCTCGGATCCTTTTTTTCGTCTTGCTTTTTGCGGTTCCAACATTGTGCAGCCCTGGCTGAATTCTGACTGCTGTTTCTTTGCGTTGATACCTAAGCTTAATATTTCTCTTTTCCCGCAACCTATTTAATACCGCACTATTATCTCTCTTACCGACTCGAACTGATCGAAGGCTTTATTTTTTTCGGCGATTTATATGTTCCCTTTTCCCTCCTTTGAAATATCTTCAGACATGGAATCCCGCTTCGGTGTTTCTCGAGAAGAGCTGTACAACCTGCAGATGGAGCTGAAGCAGGTCCAATATGCCCAAGCCAACTACTCGGAACGAATTCTCAGGTTAGAGAAGCGTCAAGCAGACGATTCCGCAATAAAGTCTGTATGGAATTCACCATTTCCAGGGGTCCTAGCTGGAACACCACAACATGGTGAGCTGCATTGCCCTCGCTCCTCGTCGTGTCGAAAAATTGATCCTTCTAACACTAAATATTCTTCAGGGCCAGTCCAGATTCCACAAAATGATGTCTTTGACGACTTGGATGAACAGGGCGAGCAGTTGCTCGGCTCTCTACACCTGGGCCCTGCGGAAGAGGAGCCGGTTCGCCGCGGCGGCGCAGCTTCACGAGCAAACAGTGTCCGATTCGACGAGAGCGCTTTGCATGGATCTAGCTGGGCCGCCCAAAACAACCGTCACTCAGGAGACTTTGGCCAAGTCCGCCCGGGCACTGGTTTTATGATGGAACGATCACTGTCACACAAATCAGACGGCAGACACAGTTCGGCAGGGCATTCGGTGCATTCTCATCATTCTGTAGCATCAGGCCGAGCTAGCAGCATTGGCCTTGACACCAACTTTGCCACTGGCGATGAAGATGATGACGATTCCTCCTTTGATATGCCTGGGCTTCCAGCCTCTGTCTATGTCCTGGGGACGGTTCCATCCATTGTTCGTTGTTGGTTGACTACAGATTACGCCCACGGAACGCTGCTCTATGCGGATATTTGCACGGGGTCGCAAAAGTCTACGATTGAGTATTCGCTTGTCAAAGAGCTAGACTTGCTAAGTGAATTTCATCGCGACGTCAGCGGAGCTTATAAAGCTAGACTAGACGTGTATCTGGCAGAAGCTGTCATTACGCGCCACAGCAGCCGGTCAGATTCTGCCGCGGGATCAGTGCCCTCGATGTCGGTTTGCTTTGAAATGTGTGGTGGTAACGGTGGTGATCAAGCCAAATCGAAAGCGGTTCGCATATTCATTGGCAGTGATGCCCTGAGAGCGCATGCAGCCGACATCCTCTTCTCTCAGAATACGATGGTACTCTACAGCAATGAGCGAGATCGACTCCGGGTTCCTTTCATCCGCCCCGAAGACGAGGAAGTATTTCGCCACATAACTACCAGCAGTGCTGCGCCGGAACGACCAAAACTGAATGCCAATGCCGCACCGTTCGTCTTTGGGGATAGCAACAGAACCGATAGCGAGGAAAAGGTAGCACCTACACCGACGACAGCATCAGCAACGACAACGGCTACCCCCACATCCACCACGACAGCGACTAAGGAGCTAGGAGGCAGTGACACGAGAAGCCAGGCGTCACCCGCAACGTCGCACTCTGAGCCCTCGGATCGCGTTCGAGCGAATAGTGTTCCCGATTATGAAGAGGAAGCAGAAAAATCTGTAAGAGATGTGAATGGCTCTGAGCGTCGGAGAAGAGATGGATCAAGTGCGTCTGAAGCTTCGCGGCGAGACACGTCATCAGGCATCTGGGGCTCCTGGCGCAATCCCAATGGCAGCGGAACGGATCAGCGCGAGACTGGACCTTTGAGCGGATACCAGCCCGCGCCACGAGGGCGTAACATGAAAATCCTCAAAGCCCCAAAGTCCAGTTCGTCTTCTGCGCGTACGGGGGCGTCGTATGAGCCTCCCATCCCATCCAAGTCTGAACTTGGTCGGCGCAAGAGCCAGGTTAGCATGAGCGGCGAAAGCACCACCACAGCAGCCACCGCTGGCATTAAATGGGAGATCAAAAAGCCAGCGGCAACGAGTGAAGGCAAGGGCGAGGCGGCAAAACCCAGCTCGACTTCTGGTGGTCGGGCAGCTTCGGCTTCGGTGTCGCTGCCAAGGACGGCGAATAATCCTGTCGGCGTAGCATCAGCCTTTTCGTGGATGACACCACCGGCAACGGCAAAGTCTACCAGGACGACGACTGCAGCAGATCAAGATGCCTGAAATTGGCATCACTTTTGAAGGGATAAATAAGGGGCAATTGATCCTCAGTAGTAGTAGTAGTAGCATGGGATAGAGATATCAAGCGATTCGATTACGACAAATGAAGCTGTACAGCGGTTGATCCGACTCAGGTCTGCAATCGTATGTCTACTGCGATAGCTAGGAATTGAAAAGTTCAATGCCCCAATATCATATGTTAGGCCTGTAAAATGCTTTTTATTGATTCTCCGCAAGAATAAAACCACCCGAGTGAACAAAGTAGAACATGTGATGTAAGTTATTTCCTTCAAGCCTGAATGTATCCCCGATTTAAATCTTGGAAGGCGGCAGCAGACTCAACACCTTGCTGGTTTCGCTCAACTTGCTCTTGACTACCGTAAACAGGCCCTTGAATAAGGCATGTGACGCATCTCCCAGGCACTCGTACATCCAGCTCTCGCTCGACGTAACGACAATGCCAGGCTCGCTCCTCAGCCGGTCCAGCGCAATGGCAACCTCGCCCTTGTTGCAGGAGCTCACGCCGTCAGCAATGACATATGGGAAGTGGCCCGCGTCGCGCAGGTCCAGCGCAGTCTGCGTGATGCAAATGTGCGTCTCGATGCCAACGAGGGCGATGCGCGAGCCGGGCGCGAGGCTGGAGGCGATGGAGGGGATGAGCATCGAGAACTTGGTCTTGTCGTGGACTTCGGAGACGCCCAGCATGTCGGCGATGGCGGGGACGGTGGCGCCAAGCTTGGCGACGGTCTGGGTGGTTGCGTAGACGGGGATGGAGAGGTTCTGGGCGTAGGTGAGGAGCTTGACGGTGGTGGTGACGCTGTTTTTTGTTTATTGTTATTGTCTGTTGGCCAGAATACGAATTGAGGGAGGGTTGATTGGTGGTGATGCTAGATTTTGGTGTTGAGGTGCAGCGCCGAGCTCAAGCCTTTCACACACACTCACATGCTATCGAATTCATAGATGGCGTTGCGGAACTTGTCCTGCATATCGCAGACGCTGTTTTCATCGGTTGTCAGCCATTGATTGGTTTCGCAATTTGCTCTCGGATTTCGTTCCCGTCGTCCGGCCGCTTTCACATTTTGTATGATGTGAGTGAGGGGAGCTCTCAGCCCGGCGCCAACTTACAAGATGGCAGGGTTCTCTGTGGGAATGGTCAGTCTCTCAGCTAGAAGACAGGGTGGCAGAGATGGCAGGAAATGAGCTGTAGCTATGGAGACTTACTGAACCGCAATTCTGTGGGAGCAGCCATTTTGGATGTGATGGGAGGAGTAGAATGCGATAGAGAGCGGTAGAGCAGACGGGAGAGTCTGATGTTTGGCTGCGATGAGAGAGGCGGGATGAGGGCGCGGCACTTGAGGAGGAGAAATGGTCGTTGCATAAAGAGGTGGATCGAGTCAAGTTGAATTGGTACGAGGTGAAATAAGAAGAGGAAGAGGAGGAGGAGGAGGAGGAGGAAGAAGAAGAAGAGGAGCTCGTGAGAAGACGGTTCTGTTAATTGAAATGCCGATGACCGACCGGGTTTTGAGGATCTGATGGCGGGGTTGGCGATTTATAGTGGGATGTGGCTTAATGAAACTAGGAGACTCTGTGTCGGTACAAGGATAGATGCAGCAAAAGATACAAATAGCTATACAGCATGAATGCATGCAAGCAACAAAATGGAATTATCTGCTCTCCATTTTCACCTTCCCGGTCTGGCCTGGCTGGCTTGCGGCTCATCCATTGGCTGCTTGCCATGATTTGAGATTCAATTCATCCTGCAGAGCGCGCATCTTTTTCGGGATTCGCCCCATGGAGTGTGAGTAGAGATGGCGCCGATCCAGGGGGTCGGCAAATCAGAAAATCTGTGGTTGGATTATGATGATGCGAGCCTTGGTTGGCATCATAAACCCATCTGATGGCAAAAAGGGGGTGGTATGCATAGATGATAATGTGTCGTGGTGTTACTTGCATCAATCAATTATACAAGGTATGCTGTGCTATCGAGCTGGGACTACATATCATGTGCAAAACAGCCCTATTGGCTGGCAGTTCAGGAGTCGACGTGCTGTCTCATGATGGGCCATATAAACACAAATACATACGACTACGAATACTACTCCGTATAATAGCTCGCTGAAATGTTTCACCGCCAAATCCATGGATTGAAATTTTGAGTCATCGTGGTAAAAAAAAGGATTTCAAATTACGGCTACGGCACTAAAGCAGCGATATGGAGACGAGGTCTCAGTTGTATGCAGAAATGCATGTTAGTCGTCCTAGTGTATCCGTCCAAGTGAGACATGTGCTGAAAAGAGACAGGACGAGGGAGAAGAATTTCAAATACTCGCTGGTAGTGGTCTTTACTGCGATATACATAGCTCTCTTCAGCAGTATCGGCATAGATGAATGCGCTGCATTGGTGTGCGTGCACTACTGCATCATGGCCGGCTAGCATGTGCATATCGACTCATGCAGGGATGCAACCTCTTTGGATGGCGTCACTCGGCATCTTGAATCTGCATCTCGGCACGTACATATATACTGTAAACCGTGTAATAATAAACTTGTAAATTCTTGATTTTAAAAAAAACTTCAAATGCATCGCATATCCACAATTCTATACATAATCATATCCGTCTATCCATCCCAGCCCAATGCGAACCAAAAAATAAAAAAAAATGACAACTCCATATTATACCGTGCTTTTTTGTATGTATTATTACGACGCCACCTCTGCAAACCATGTGCGCAGCAATCCCGCCAGCGCGCTCGGCAGCTCCTCCAGATTATGCACAATCAGGTAGTACTGGAAGGGGAACGTGTCCAAGTATCTCTCAATGACCACTCTGCTTTCGCCCCCTTCGCTCACAAACTTGGCCTCCTTGAGCTCAAGCACGCTGTCTCCCTTCTTCTTGCCCGTGTCGTCCATGATGATAAAGACAATCATGATGCGCTCCTCCATTGCCTCGCGGAGCAGGCGTCGGATAGAGTCATGAGCTGAAGATGGTGTCAGTCCGTCAGAGAGGATCAGCGCCAGTTGCCAAAGGTCTGATCCTCCACTAGACCGCTGTCGTGCCGTGCGGAACGTGTCAATGGTCTGTCGGATCAACAGTGCAATGTCTGTCCTGTCTTGACCAAATGAGAATCGCTGTAGGACCTTGGCACCGGCATCCGAAGCAAATGGGTCCGTCAGCTCGTGCGCCGTAAAGACGTCAGCGCCAAAGCCCAATACACCCACTTGGCCGGCCTCGAGCATCGTCAGGGAGCGTGAGACCATGACCAACGACTCCATTGCCAATGCACCGGATGATGACTCTCCCATACTCTTACTATCATCTACGCATAGCATGATCTGGTAAGTTCGCTTAGTCGGGATGCTACGTCGCATCCAGATCTTGTCTCGCTTGTAGCTGGAAGCGATGTAAGGGATAATGCGCTTAATGTTCAGCCGCTTTCCGGTACGGAACGATCCCGACAATTTGGTCGACTGAGATGGGGTGAGAATCAGCCGCAGCTGAGATGTTAAAGATAGCGACAAGCTGTGAGACTTGGTCTGAAGTTCAGTCCACTGCTCAAGACAGTCAGAAAAGTCGCGGAGCGGTCTCTGGTCATCCCAAAGGTGAGTTGTCGATAGTTGCGTTGACGCATCCTGGACATCTTCCTCCTCCTCATCTGCCTTGGCTTTCTGGTCATCTTCTTCCTCGTCTTCAGGCGTAGACTCTTTGTTGTAAGCACCCTGTCTCGTCTTTACGCCAGTCCGGCTGTCATCAACATCATTAGCAGCCGCATCCTTGTCTTCGTCTGCTGGCTCGCTAAGATCCATTTTGTCAACCTCTTCGGCCTCCTTTTCGGTCTCATCTTCTTCCATTACACGACTGGTTGGATCTTGCTTCTCTTCATCAATCGCCATAGACTCGTCCAGGGGCTGTGCCTCTTCCTTGTCTGCTGTGCCTAGAGCCTGAGTATCTTCAGCTGCATTGTCATCTTGCAAATGCTGGAATTCGCGTCTTTCTTGCTCTTCAGAGTCTTGTCCGTGCTGCTTTTCATCCTCCTCTGGATTTGCATCCTTAATGTCTGACTGCTGGCGATGCCATCTCTCCAATGCATCACCCAGCTTCTTGAAAGGATCACTGCGAGCCTCTTCCTCTGCATTGCTATCTTCAGGCTTATCTGCAGTCTCTTTGGATCGTGACGTAGCCCCCTTGTTTCCAGCACTCGTATCCTGGTCAGCGGCGCCGTCGCCCATATCTCCTTCATCTTGCTGGGCCGCCTTGGCCTGGAATTCATCATCCACATCCATGGAATCTGCGTTTTGGTCTATTCCAGAGCTCTTGACATCGCTGGGGGCCGCATTGTCGTTGTCTGCCTTATTCTCCTCTTGCTTAGGCTGAGGCTCAGGGTGGCTCTCTTCTTGTTGCTCCTCTTTCTTCTCCTCTTCTTCTTGCTCAGGCTCCTGTTCTTCCTTGATTTCTTCTCCGACGTTTTCTTCAACCTCTTCAGCTTCACTGACTTCATCATCAGCAGCGGTCTCTTCCTCTACCTGCTGCTTTGCATCCTCTTCCATTTCTTCATCGTCAACCACCTGCGCATCATTAGGCTGCTCTTCCTGCTCCTTGTCATCCTCAATGTCTGACATGAGATCCAAGTCATCCTCATCCTCTGAGCCTGCCGCATCGTTTTCGTCAAGATTCATATCGATATCTTCGGGAAGCTCCAGCGCATCATTCTCTTCCACTGTTTGGTCTTGGCGGTTTAACTCTTCCTTTGCATCTACTCCTTCTTCCTCATCTTCAACTTCCTCGTTCTCGGGTTCATCACCCTCGTTGGCCTCAGGCTCTTGATCCTGATCCTTGCTCTGATCTTGCTCTGCGTCGTCTTGTTTCGCTTCTCCTTCAGTGGCCATTTGCTCATCTTCTTGCTTCTGACCCTTCGCTTTATCACCTTCTTGATCCTTCTCTGCCTTCTCATCATCGCCATCCCACATCTTTTCATCAACAGCAGTGGGATCGAGGTCATCTACGTCACCAGCTTCTTCGTCCATATCATTCTCTTCTTCTTCCTCTTCATCCCCCTTCTGAGACTTATCTTCCTCTTCCTCAGCACCATCCACGCTGTTCATATCACCCTCCAACTCCTCGTCTGCCATGTCGACTGCGTCCTTCTCATCTTCCATATCTTCGTTCTTCTCCTTGTTCGCTTCTTGTGCAAGCTCAGAAAGGTCTTCGTCAGCTTGGATATCCTTGCTGATGTCTTCAGCACCTTCGCCGTCTCCAAGGCCAGTGCCAGATTCTACTTTGCTGTCAGAACCTGATTTCTCGTCTGATTTCTCTTGTGGTGTACAGAATCCTTGGGATGCGATCTGTGTGAAGGCTCTTGTCATGCCATAACCCATTTTTACTGTGGCGCGGTGAATATCAAGACCGATCATGATGGATTGTTGGCATAGTGCTGAGAATTGGGCCAAGATGGGTGACGCAACGGTAATAGCGCTCATTGCGGCCATGCTTGCCAACGGCTGTGCAAGATCGATTTTCTGCAGTGCACGAATACACTGCTGCAGAATTTTCTCGATATTCTTCATGTACAGCTGATTGATCATAGAGAAGAAAGCTTCGCTATGTCTCTTCAGCCAGGTCGCCTCATCTTCTTTTCTCGGAATCTCGGCTCCGGCTTTCTTTGCATTCTCAACGGCCACAAGAACTGTGTCGCATAGAGTGGCAATTGATTCCACAAAGCCCAAAAGATCCATCGTGTTGCCTTGAGCTTCTAGAGGAACATTGGTAGTCTGGCTCCAAACACGAAGCTGCTGGAGAATGAAGGCAACATCAGGATTACCCTGAATAGCCTCAGTGACGGTCAATTGTAGCCCAGCCAAATCTCGAGCGACATCTTCCTCTAGCTGGGTATGCGCAGATGATGTTAAAGGTGCAGGAAGCTTGACTAGTTCGCCAAGTCTCTGTGAATGCTGCTCAATCGTAGTCTTCCACGCCTCAAGCTTTTGAATCAAGGCACTGTGATCGAGCTTGCCCAATTTTCCATGAACGCTCAGTAAGTGGATAGTGAATCGCAATCCCTGAACGCTCCATGGGAGGAGTCGTGGCAAGTCAGTGGTGCATTGGCTTCGAGATAAACCATTCAGCTGTTCGAATTTGCCCAGATCTTGGAATTCGAGCAAGGTGCTTTGTAGCGATCCAAAAGCCGACATAACGCCCGCAAGGCTGCTTCTCTGAGACAGAGCAAAATGAATAAATCCTTCCACGAAGCCGATACTTCGTGTGACTTCGGCGCCGGTCAAATCTTCAGAATGTTCTCGAGCAGCATTCCTAACTCTGGGCGCAAGATCTAGAGTCTTATGGAAGTAATATTCTGCTTCACTAAGAGTGCTGGAATCAGAAAACTCCAATGGCGCAGTTGAAGCAAGTACGATGGAAAGTGACTCTTGCTCAGCTAACTTGTCTTGGCCAAGGTTGTATCGTAAACCCATTCCGCGTAGATCTTTCAGCGTATCGGCAAATAGTTTGCGTTTTCTAGTCTTCAAGTGCTTGACTTCCTCTTTATTCTCGTCAGTCAAGGTCGAAGGCGTTTCTTTCTTCAGTTCTGCCATCGATTCTTCTAAACCAGAAAGATATGCGTCCAGGGATTGAGGAACAGAACTGGTCATTTCAGGGCTGGCAGCCACTTTGTGCATCACAGATACTGTTTTCACCACGTTACCAAGACGTTTGCGCTTATCCAGCCATCCAGGAAGAGCTGCATTCAAAGAGTCGATGACGACGATAGGCACTTCAGCTACCACAGCCCGGCTCTCCAAGGCGGTCTGTTGAGTAATTGTCTCATCGGGAATGCCCTGCTCAATAGTCGATTTCATTTCTGTGCCCAAAATTCCACGGAACTTTCTGACAATTCTGAAAAGCTTCTGGTGAGATCTCTTGGCGCTTTCTCGGAGAGCATTGATATTGGTATCTTTCCAGCTAGCCATCAGTAGGACGTCTTTCATTTTCTTGTCGAGCGTCGCCCGACCTTTTTGGATGGCGGTTTCAGCAGACTTCTCATAACGAGAATAATAGAAGATGAAATTCGTGAGAGCATGGCAGATGACCATCAAGTTGGGATAATCCTTAGCAAGCAGCTGAAGATGGATTTGGAGCTGTTTCAACAGCGACAGACGAGTTGCGAATTGCCCGATGATCGAGGTCAAGAAGTATGTTTCCAAAGTCTGGATAAGTGACGCAGCATACTCCTTCAGCTCTGTGGGAGACTCGACCATTGAAAGAGGAACAGCAATGACCACTTGATAAGCAATGAACCACCAGGAATAAGCGTCCTCTTGGCATTTCGCTTGTTCCATTTCAAACAGATTAGCCCAAGTTGACAGTTCTAATCGTCGCCATCGAATAATCGTATCCGTAAGCGCGTTGTAAAGCGATAGAACGCCATACACCTTGCTCGCCCATCCTCCAAATTGCCATTCATATACGTGAGCATGCAGTTGCTCCACCTTGGGCAGAATCTTAGCCAGAGGATCTTCGTGGATGAGTTCGAGGAGACTATTGCAGTACTTGATGACGTCTGCCAGGGGCTGCATGTGGCCAATTTCATCCACAAGCTGCAGCTCACGGAAGCGGGCCTTGATCTTGCCAACGAGGATCACCAGTTGTCGAGCTTCAGGCAGGTTGGGGCTGGTATAGAAGCTATACGATTTCTCCTTTTCGGTTGCTTGCAGCCTGTTGATCTTCTCGTCAAGCATAAGCATCGTGCTCGCAAGCATTTTGCTGTTGAGCCCACGATCAAGATATGACTTATCCTTGGTCTCATTCGCGACTCGGTTGCCCAAGTCTTTACTCAAGTTCTGAATCGAAATCTGAGCATCTTCTCTATCCAAGAAGATCCTCCTATGAGCCTCAGCAACCTTGAGTGACATGTTACGAACGAAATCCTTCTTGTTCCCTGAACGGTCACTGTTTCCTGGCTGATCACTCTCATTATCCGCATCGAATGTTGGGAACAGCTCGTTAAACTCTTGTTCGTCGATTTCCTCTTCATCTTCAAGCGATCCACGAAATTGATAGAGGCTGCCCTTCGTCTCTTCAGCTTTCCTGTCTGCCTCCAGCTTCTTGGTCCAATCATCATAAAAGGTATGGAAGCTTTCGAAGATGGCCTCTCGGATGCCTGGTTGAAGACATTCATCTCCTTCAACATTCACAGCAACTCGCATAAGGCTGAGAAATTCAAAGTTCTTCTCCAAGGATGATTTCGAAGAAATATCCCAAGTTGAGCCTCCGAAGAAAGGTGTGGTGTCCAGAAGCTGCGTCGTGGATGGCGCTAGCGATGTAGCCGCAGCCGCATCATAAAGCGATAAACCAACCAGCAAGCACTGCAAAAGATTCGCGGCAGGCCTAGTCATATCTTGATACGCTTCAAATCGAGCAGTAAGTCGGTCTTGAAGACGTTTAACATTTTCCTTCACGAGTGCAAGTCCTTCTCTTTCTCCAGGAGCATTGGCGTCATTAGATGGCTCCAATGCTGATCGAAGAGCCGGACTCGTGATGGCCTTCAAGATGTTGGAAAATTCGGCATGTAGTCGAGTGAGTTCTGAAACTTCTGGTCGGAAAACTGGTTGAACTTCATCGGGTAAAGGCCCCATCCCAGAAAGCTCTTGGCTGAGCAGTTCAATGCGTTCATTTGTATTCTGTCCGGTGAATTTTCTCTCAAACGCCACCAGAGCGGATATGTTGTCGGACAGACTATTTTGAAGCTGTTCAAAGAACTCTCTTTCGATCTTTGGACGTAGCTGAGGATCAAAGACACGATCTGGAACGTACAGCTTCAGAGCACCCACACTGAAGTGAGTCCACGCCAATGCCGACAGGTATGTATGCCTGCTATCATTCTTCTCTGCAAGTAAAGAAACCATGGCTGGAACCAGATGCTGTTCCGCGACTTGCTGGAGATGAAGAGGCTCAATGCTCTGCAAGAAGTTACCAAAGAGGCTAGTATCTGGCAATTGAATGGATTGCTTCTTGACTTGCTCTGCTGCATTGAGATAAGCCTGAATAGCAGCATCTTTGAGGCTTGCAGCATGAGCTCCGAAGACTTCAAAGATCAGCTGCTGAAGAACGGTGTTCAATTTTGGCAGCGGATCAGCGGCCACTTCAGCAGACAGTGAGGCAATATGTCGTCCAAGAGCAGGTAACTCTACATCGAGCAATGCTAGAGATCCGAGACTAACTCCACTCATCGCTTGTAATTTAGACCACAGCGTAGGTGCAAACGTTCCGTCCCAAGCGAATTGGTCTTGCTGCACTAAACAATCCATAGACTGTAAAAGTGCCGCTTCTTTGGTGACGCTCATAAGGGATAGCCTTGTCTTTGTCGGAACATTGGACAATATTGAAAGATCTCGGATTCCGTTATCCAGTGATATTCTAGGAGAAATAGACCGAAGCGTATCGAACTGTCTCAGGGTTTCAAATTCTTTCGCCAAGAAGGGTAATAGTTCAACTTCTTCGTCTGCAATACGGCTCTCCAGAGACTCGATTCCAGTAATAAGATCTTTCACGAGGCCATCTGTTGTGAGGACACCATCCCTGATGATTTTGTAGGCTTGTTCAAGAGTTTGTTGAGCTTTCGACAAGTCTACAACAGAAGCTCCAGCTTTCCATCGTAGGCTATCAAATCGGGTACCCAGTCGGTCAAGCTCCATGGATCGGTCAAGGACTGACTTGTCAGGGATAGGAATGGGTCGCATCAAGTTCCAGAGCGACTCCATACTCAAACCGGTACTCAGCTTGAATCCACTGTCAAAGTCGTCCTCTAATCTTCCTAAGATATAAGAAGCGAGTTGACGGTTACTATCGGAGTGTGCGGCCAGTGTCTGCTTCTTCAAGAGAGCGGTGCCTTGAGCCAAATGAGCTTGGAATGTGGCCTCATCAAAATCGCTGCTCGTCGCAAGAGCAATCGTACGATCGATATAGCGTCGAATAGCTCTGATGAACTGAGTGCCCTATTACAGTGAATTAGCACCCTTTCCCCTAGTCTAGCTAGTCATTTTATAGTGTTACTTACCTCCAAAGTGTCGTATGATAGCATTTCGAGCCCAAAGAATTCCGTTAACGCATTCAGAAGTGAAGAAATAAAGAGACCAATCTTCACAGTAGAGTCCTTTGACACGGCAGCCACACGATCACTAATGAGAGATCTCTGCAGTCTGTTCAAGGAGACAAGCTTTGATGAACGAGCCTGTGATTGCTGAGCAGTAATGGTGTTTTGAATCTGGTACAGGTGACGGTAAGTATCGTAGCGAGCAGCGTTCCATCTAGCCGCATCGACAGAAGGAAGTATATTGCCAACAGTGATGTTATTAAGGGGGTGAAGTGGCTAATTCAACGTTAGTAACTGCATTGTTCATATGAATGGAGAAAGGGTTACTGACCTGAGAATTAGCTAGAGCGTCAGAAGCAGTGCCCGCTAATTGAGAATACAATTCCTTGAGAGATATCTGTAACCGAGACCCCAATGGTGATTCTAAAAAGCTCAGGAATTCTTGTACAAGATTCGAGTACGAGGCATGTTCAGCCGTAGTCGACTTGGCGAATCTTGAAAGAAGGGCAACGTCTTTGATGGAGAGATTCTCCAGAGAGACTTGGCTAGCCTCTACATCAGCTTCTTCAGAAAACAAGGCATCTGAATACTCTGTGGATTTGAGGTATCGCTGGAGGGAGCTCTCTACATGTGACATCCTGGCGAGGCTTGCATCCATGACAGGCGGTGGAGTGTACATGTGTATTTCAATGGCACGGTTCCTCATAGCACGAGAGAGTTCACCATAGCGAGGGTCCATGGTCAGGAAAATACGGAACTCGGGGTGAGGTCTGACGATTCGAGGCTCTCCTCCAGGGCCACAGTGCTCGTTGATGCTAAGGAAACCATTGGGTTCAAGCAAAGAGTTCAATCTGTCCAAGACGGAAGCGTTGCACATATTGGCATTATCCAAAACAAGCCACTGGCCAGTTTCCAAAGCCTTTACAATTACTCCATCGAGCCATTCGAAGCGGGGATTTGACAGGACCAGAGGGCTGTAGAGGATCTCCAGAGCTTTGGAAAGCGAGACATAAACCTCAGAGCCCTCGGCAATCTGCTGGATTAGAGTTTCGATAGAAGCGCGAATAGAAGGGATACTATCGCTATCACCATTATAGCTGTCGAGTTGATAAAGCAACTGTAAAACTTCGCTCGGAGCTTGACCAGGAACAACTGACATGATAGACTGCTGTAAGAAATCCCGCAAATTCCGGATAGTAGCGTTGATCTCTCGTAAGGGATCGGCTTGTTCAAAGCCTCCAACAAGATCCATAGTATCAATATCTGCATTCATGGGGAACACGACAAGTGGCTTTCCGGCAAGAGCCGCAACATATTCTAACAGCACAGATTTACCATATCCAGAAGGACTGCTAAGAATGCAAGGAATATCCTGCTTTACACATAGCATTATGGACTCAAGTTCTGGGAGCCTTGGTACAATGTCAATGCTGGGCAGTCTCTCTGGTTGGGAGCTCAGGTTTCTGTCTAATAGAGCAAGACCAACTTGGCCAAACTGAGATCCGAGATCATGATAAAAGTGGCGAGAGCGAGGCTGCCATGTAATAACACGTCGGAATATCTTGTCTACTTCTGCACGGTCGGCTTCAGTTCGGAATCGCTGTCTGATTACGATGTCAAGGAAGTCTTCAACATGCCGAGTTTTCAAGAGCGGATCTGACGAGCTCAGTAGGTTGAGCCATCTGAGGACGTCTCGAAGGTTGAACTCCCATGGGCTGCCTTGTGCACCAAATGACTTTTCGACAAGGAGATGATGCTCAATCTGCGATACAAACTGGATCAGCAAACTAACAACGTCATCAGACAGCTGTGGGAAGCTGTGGCTGGCAATCAGCTTGAGGTCATCATCCTTGAAAACATCGGCATATACAACGACAAATCGATTGACAAAGGAAGCTGGGAGACCCTTTCGGCCACCACCTTGGTGGTGAGGATTCTGGGCAGCAAAGAGGCGGAAATTAGGATGGCGTTTGAACACCTGATCAAGTTCAGAGATGTATACTTCGCCACGGTGATCCAAGCAAGCGTTCAAACCCTCAAGGACAGACTGCGAAGCAAGATTCATCTCATCGAGAAGAACCCATTCACCTTTCTGCATCGCTTGGAGGAAAGGCGCATCTCGCCAGGCAAAGTTACCCGCCTCTTCTCCCTCGACAGGAACATCCGTTCCGAAAAGATCC
Organism: Trichoderma hamatum GD12; assembly: GCA_000331835.2. Taxonomy (NCBI): domain Eukaryota; kingdom Fungi; phylum Ascomycota; class Sordariomycetes; order Hypocreales; family Hypocreaceae; genus Trichoderma; species Trichoderma hamatum. The sequence goes on from ANCB02000010.1 coordinate 94,464, forward strand.
ATCAAATCAGTTTGATCCGACAGGTTGATTCTCGTCAACGGTCGGCCGCATGCTTGAGCCAATGCAACCACCAAAGAAGTTTTGCCAACACCAGGGCTACCTTCCAGCAGAATAGGCTTTTGTGTCTGCATAGCTCGGATAACTCTCATGGCGTTCAGGCGCGTGGTTGGCGCATGGAAAGCGAAGCTGGAAGGGTTTGAAGCAGCCTCTGTTCGAGGAGCACTGAATCCTCCGATAGTCAAGTGAGAATCGGTGACAGTAAGTTCAGGCTGAGTCTGATAAGTAGTAGTAACGTCTCGGCCAAGTAGCTCTCCCAATTTACTCAAACATTCCACCCGCTGACGGTGAATGGCGTTGATATCTGTCGCCAGGATGGCGGAAGGATTGGCACCCAAACTATCTACGAAGATAGCAGCAGCACCATGAACAATTGAGAGTACAACATCCTCATCTGTAGATGCATTAATAAACTGAACCCAAGCAAGGACCTCTCGTACGGAGAATGGAGCAGTAGCCATAGGTCGGAACGTGGCGCCAAACCAAGCCGCAAACTTGACTACAGCTTCTGCATGGCTCTTGGCAGCGTCAGTCAGTTTGGTCCGAGTTATGTCGTAGATATCATCGCTATCTGACAAGGGAGGAACCCATATTTCGGTGAAACGGTTTCGTAAAGCCGGAGAAAGCTCCTTTTTACCAAAGTCACCACCGGGGTTCATGGTAGCAAAGAACTGGTAGCCGTCTGCGCCAACAACAAACGAATTATCGACTCCCTTTTCTGCCAATAGAAGTGTTCTCTGAGGTTCAAGGACTGAGTTCAGTCGTTCCAAAACAGAGTCGTCGGCCAATGAGATTTCGTCAAGAAGGAAGAAGTGACCACCTCGCATAGCCTCAACAAGAGCACCATCTGACCATTCGAATAAAGCCATGCTTCTGGTCTCATTCGATGTTATCCGCTCCTTAGTCTGTTCTGGGATGCTCTCGAGGACTGCATTGTCAAGCGACTTATACCTCTCCAGCCTATCTGCTGCCGAGCCAGAGGTATCAACATTACACTGTTTCAAAACCTCAGTCACATCAACATTTAGGGCTTCGAGGATAGCACCCCTGTTTCGTATAGGGCGCTGAGAGCCAATGATATCTCCAGTCTCAGTGTTTTGGTGAGCATTGATAATATGCAGTTGTCTACCCAAAACCTCTGCGAGCAGCTGAACAACAGTTGTTTTACCACATCCAGTTTCACCAACCAAGAGAACAGGCTCATTGTTCTGTAAAGCGCGAGACACCAGCACATAGAGCCTCCTGATTGCGTGGGTCCAGACAACGCCTTGCGCATTGGACCGGTCAGTAAGGTGCTTCAGTTCAGGCGCCAATTCGGCAGAGTAAAGATCCTGAGGATTGAGCGCAACTTTGAACACTTTCTCTATGACTTGTTTCACGGCTAATCTTTCCTCATCGTTGCGCACTCTTTCGGCCAGGAGCATAAATCCATGAGCAGCAATTTCTTCACGAGTATCTGCCTTTCTAAGAGCCCATCGGAACAGGTCTCGAAGAGTGGCAAAACTGTCCTTCTGCTCAAAAAGTCTGCTAGTCTGGCGGAGGCGTGACAGTTCCTTGTAGACATTGACAATGCGTCTGCAGTCAGGAGGCGAGGTATTGCGGCTACGCTGCTGGAGAATAAACTCCAGCTCGTCTTCTGGAATGTCGTCGAAATGCAGTTCGAGGAATCGGTTTCGGAACGCTCTGGATAGCACCTTTCTTCCTCCGTAAAGGCCAGGAGGGTTTTGTGTAGCAAAAAGGATAAAGTTTTCGTGAGGCTTGACAATTTCCTGCGTTTCGGGAATCAAAAGTTCGCGGTTATCGTCAAGCAGACGGTTGAGAGCCTCGAGAACATCAGTAGGCGCCAAGTTCAGCTCATCAAGAACGATCCAGTGTCCCTGTCGCATGGCCTGAACCAGGAGACCCTCCTGAAAGCGCAGTTTCCCATCAGCTCCCGAAACATATGTACCCAGATACTCTTGAAGATCGGTATGCTCGTGGTTATTGATTCGAACAAATCGATTACCAGTAAAATTTGCCAAGTATTCAATCATACTTGTTTTACCAGCAGACGTAGGTCCTTGAATCAAGATGGGGAAACGCCTCGTAGAAGTTGCTCTAACAAGGTTAAGAAGATTCCTCTCCACATAAGGCGTTATGATGTAATCATCTCGCTCAATGGGAGTCTCTGCGCCTTGGAATAGCCAGTATTGCCGGTCACGGACCTGGTTCTGAAATTTCACGTAATTTCTGCCATCACCGGGGTGCTTTGGGGGCTGAGAAAGAAGAGACTGTGGATTTCCATGCTTGTCTAGAAGGTGGTGATAAATTAACGGCAAAAGCATCTTTTCAGAATTTCTGTCCAGTAACGTCAAGAATCCCATGGAGAAACCTTCATACATAGCTCGTCGTAGGCCATAGAAGGGCGCTATTGTGTTGACATAACTCAGTACTCGGGTCAGTGTACGAAGACTGAAATGGGGGACTTCATTCGCTCCATCTACAATTCGTTTCTCTTCTGCCATTCGTTTAGTGTTGAGATAGAGGCGCGCAATGTCATCTCCAGCTTGCTCGTTCTTATTGCTGCCATTGCCCAGGTATGTTTTGATGATTGTGAGGAGATCTTTCAAGTCTTTATCAGGGCTTTTCACATAGAGCTCAGTAAACCTTGATCGAATACCAATGGGCAAGTCTCTCTTTCCGACATCAGTCGCTGGATTCATAGCACCGAATATGCGGAAGTTGGGGTGTGCCACAATCTTTTCAATCTCTCCTGTTTCAGAGAGAAGGATGGACGGCTTCTCACCCGGTCCAGTAAGCAGATCTGCAACGCTCTCGAGAGTATCTGGTGAGGCCAAGTTGATCTCATCCAGAAGGACCCAGTCGCCATTTCTGACAGCCTTAACCAGATTTCCTTCCACGAAAGAGAATGCAAAGCTGGTTGACCCGCCCGAAATTTGAATCTCAAACTGCTCAAGAGTACGCGCGAACTGATCCCATCTAGGCTTCAAATCCAAAAGCGTTTGTAGCTTCGAATGAGTCTTCCGCCTCTTCGTCGGCTGTGCATCCCCATTTCGCTCCTCAGCCTTCTCTGACTGAATCCGCTCTAGCTCAGATATAATCTTGAGGAACATTTTCGGCGCCTCTCTCCACAGCTTGGATAGTCTCGACCACTGTCCCTTGGCAAAGCACTTTCCGACTTGCTCAAGGTACTTCTGGTTCTTTGATGCAGATATTCCCGTTGCTGCAAAGAGATCCTCGAATTCTTCTTTCAGGGGCACAGCGAGACTTCGGACGTTGACCGGCTTGAATCCACCCAACAGATCGCCCACCTCACTTTGCTGTGAAAGATTGACAGCGATAAGCTTGTGGCCAAGCGACTCAGCCAACTGCTGAACGACTGTCGTCTTTCCTATACCCGTCTCTCCAACGAGAAGTACCGGTTCGTTGAGTTTAACGGCTACGGCAATTTGCTCCAGCAGCTTCTTAGCGTGGGCAGTGCTTGCAAATGGTCGTTTTGACTTTTGTAATCGAGCTACCGTCTTCTTCTTCCGCAGCTGGACACGCCCAATGCTGAATTGAACATCGTTCTCTTCCAAAGGGGGTATATTGGCAGTCAAATAATGGTCTGCCCGTTCTTTGGACAAATGCATCTCCTCAGCAATGGCGTAGATAAGCTGCTTGCCCAGCTCATCATCCGGACAGCTTCCCACAAAGCAGTCGACAGCCTCCATGAACATCCAGTCTCGCGTGCTTTCGGTTATAGGCTCCTCTCCAGTCGTTGAACCTGCTGCCAGCAGGCACTCTTGCAACCGCCGACACCACTTGAGCAAATCTCGTAGGTTCATTTGTCGATCCATGAGTCGACCGCGAGGCAAAGCACGAGGTCCGTTACTGATTTGCGACAGACGACCATAGACGGCAATGATTCCAGGAAGAAACTTCCGCAGCATGGGATAGGTTTGCAGGACTACCTCCTCCAGTTCCGGCTGAATCATAGGTTCAGTAGTCAGAGATTGCCAAAATCGCATACCAACAATGCTAGGAAGGTTTTCTCGTCCATTCATTCCCCGAGATGTTCTAACAGTCGCAAACAGGCGGAAGGTATTCGCAGCTTTTATTCTCTCTCCTCGGCTCGGAATCAACAGCTCGTTTCGCTCGATCAGGGGAAGAAAGGTGCTGAGAACTTCGGTAGGGGCTCGGTCCAGATCCTCCACCAGCACCCATCTGCCTTCTTTAATAGCTGTGGTCAGCACACCTGGACGCCACGAAAAGCTACCTGGTTTTGAGTCTGTCGAGTAGAGGCCAATCAGCATCTTTGCGTCGGTCTGCTCGTTCAAGTGCAGCGTAACCATGCTGGAGTACATTCCAAGCTGCTTGGCGATTTCATGGACCAACGCCGTCTTTCCGACGCCAGGTAGGCCGTGAAGAAGGATGGGTTCGGGTTTGCGAATCATGGCGGCAAGTCGTTCGAGGTTATTCGTGGTGGTCGCTGTCATTACAAGGTCTGAGGAGTTGCCATCTGGTATGAGTGGTCGCGGGAGAACGATTTTGCCGTAAGAAACCGCATATTGAGTGAGGGATTGGAGGGTTGGTTCGTGGTTGTGTTCGGATTCCTGGTCTTCTCGAAGAACTCGCTGGCGCAAAGCGATAATCTTCTTCGCGCGTGCATGCTCATGCAGCGACAGGAATCCATAATCAACGGGTGCACCGTCGAAATCTGCAGTAATGGCATTCGAATTGCCGACGTGGGTGCCAATAAGCGATTCAAGTTTGTAGTCGGAGGCGTGAAACAGTTGGCAGAAGATGCGAATCGCAAGATATCTCACTGCTCTGCTCTCATGCGCAAACAAGCTCTGTAAGTACTCGGGTGAAATCAATGGGCTGAAAGTTCTCAGATCAAAGCTGAAAAGTCTCCAGTATGCTAACAAAACCTGCAATAACGCATCTGCATCCAGGCCCAGTGAAGCGTCGAGGATTGGCAACACCAAGTGAAGTGACGGTCCCTGCGCGGCTTCATCGCCAGTTTTACTGGAACATCGAAGAAAAGTCGAAAGATATGGCGCAAACGGCAAAAGCCTAGCTACAGCTGAAGCAACTAATAGGCGTCGTGGTCCATTGCCGGCGTTGAGAATCCATCGTGCGCAAATGTCTGCAAAAACGTCTTCAAAATGCACTAAGATTCGCTCTGTAAGTGATGGTGAGAGCGCCGCCTCTGATACAGCATCAAAGAGCTTCGTCGACGACTGATGCTTGATAATTTCAAGCAATTCAGAGGGCAGATGATCCAACACAGCCGCATCCCTAAGGAGCGACCTCCTCTGCCTCGAGACATCAATCATGGCCATGATTGCGCTCTGTCGAACGAATTTTCGCTGCTCTCCAGAGTGTCGCCTTCGCGCCTCTTAACTTTTTTTTTTCTTTATATGAGAGCCCGCCAACTTTTTTTTTCCTAGTCGGGCACAAGGGTGCATCAAGGAGGGGCACTCGGCGCTACGAATTTCCGGGCCAATCAGGACCCGCCATGATCCCGGCAGACTGAAGCTTTCGAAAAACTTCAAGGCCGGGCATCTTACGAGGGCCAGCGATCTGAGAGAATACCCCACGAATTGCGAATTGCAGCCAATCCCTCTCAACAACAAAACAATGGCTCTCCCGTGTCGGTTTGCGGCGCGCAGCTGCGCTCGCCAGTTGCGATCAGCCACCTCTTCTCGATCCTCCGCACAAATGCTCCGAGTGTCATGCACAACGAGACGGTACAACTCAACAGAGGCTGCCGCCGCAAACCCCAAGATTGCCGAGATTGTCGACCAGATCAGCAAGCTGACTCTGCTGGAGACTGCCGATTTGGTCTCGAGCCTAAAAGTAAACACATGGATTCCCCAGGAGCACAGCGGCAGATCCAATTTGCCATGGTCGAACAGCCAACTAACATGGAGTCTTTTAAATAGAGCACACTGAACATTCCCGATATGCCCATCGGCGGCTTTGCTGCCGCTCCCGCTGCCGCCCCCGCCGCTGCTGTTGAGGAAGCCGAGGAGGCCCCTGCTGCCCCTGCTGAGAAGACCCTCTTCACCCTGAAACTGCAGTCAATTGACGCCGCTGCCAAGGCCAAGGTCATCAAGGAAGTCAAGGGCCTGCTGGGCTTGAGTTTGGTCGACAGCAAGAAGTTCGTCGAGAGCGCGCCGAAGATGATGAAGGAGAACGTCCCCAAGGAGGAGGCTGAGAAGATCATTGCCACCATGAAGGAGCTTGGTGCCGTCGTCGCAATGGAGTAGAGAGGATGGAAGGAGAAAAGAAGGAGAAAAATATCTTGGGAGCATTCGCATGATCTTTATGACACGATAGATGGTCGAGGTACATGTACAACAAAAATTTTATGTATTATATATCAAAGAAGAGATTCAATTTTTTTCTTATCTTGCGCTCTCATGATTCAAACAACTCATTTTTGCGGTGTTATTGGAGCTGTCGCTACAACTGCAATTGTCATTGTTTCCAAATTATATTTCGAAAAGTACTTGGGTATCTCAATATTCCATGCGACTACACACGATTTCAATCCTTCGATGCGATACGTCCTAATAACACAACGCCGCCCAATGCCATATATATACTAAAGTAACATCAAAAAGCCGAAAATCAATGGTTGCCATTCGTCGTCTGCAGGTGCTGGCACTGCTGCATCTCCATCTCTTTGGTGAAATCGTCTCCTTCTTCAGTCAGTAGCCGGTCATCATCGTCACCAAAATCACTGGTCTCTTCCCAGAGCTTGGTCATCTCGGCATCCTCTCCTTTAGGTACAGCCCAAATCCTCTCACGTTCGCGCTTATGCCGTTCGCGATCCTCTTCAATGCGCTGTTCAACCTGGCGCTTATCCAGGCCATGAGTCGTGGGCCGCCGCCGAGATTTCGACTCGGAAGTCGGGGCGTCTGACATTTCAACGTCGCCAATGGGAGAAGCAAGCCCTAAATCATCATCATTCGTCCCCCTCTCCTTGATGACATCCTCAATCTGCACAACAGCCTGGTGCTCCAAAAAGCCTTTGGTTTGAAGCCCAATCAAAACCTGCCGATGCGGCGTCAGTCAAGTCGGCCAACGTGGGGTGAGAAGCAGCAACTAAGCATACCTTGCGGACAACTTTGACATTGGCTGCTCCAGAGCCATCATCGGGGGCCACAGCATCAACGACTCGGATGATATCTCGTTGCATCATACGGATATAGTCAGAGTGGCCATCCTTCTGTGCCATGTCCAGGAAGTGCTCAATAAAGTACATGATATTGGCACGGGTGTTCATGTTATTCTATTACACCATCAGCTTCAAGGCGTCTATCAAATACGCCATCATACAGAACAATCCGTTCTCTCGCTTACCCGCTCAACCTGCTCGAGGATACATGAGTGCAGGTCCTCGTCCATATCCTTGTATTTGAGGGCGTATTGTGCAGCTTTTTGCGCTGAAGCGACCGAAGCGTTGAGATGCTGGAGCTGCGAGCTGAAGCGCATCCGGACCTCGAAAGGATCCGCCATTTTTGCGGGTGGTTCCTCTGCCAAAGGATTTTTTTTATTGCAAAGCCGCGTTGTCGAGTCTGAATTGCTGCTGCAGATGCACGTCGCAAGGCTGAACAGTTGGGTCTAGTTCTGTGCGCTGTGAGTGGCCTGTGCCTCAGTGTGGCTGAGCCGGCTGAGCCCGCTAACAATGGCAAAACTATGAGCACTTCCTTTTCCATCCACACAAAAGCTGCACCCAACATTGAATGGATCTCTCTTCTTCTTCACTAGTCTCAATCAGCTTACTGGTCATGCTCCGTATTACTGCTCCGAGCTTTTGACTGCTAATCTCCAAGCATGCAAGCCACGGTAAAGAGCCGGAAACGACCGTCAAATCGGCCCAACAGCCGTGGATTTGGCCCCCCCTTGGGCACTTTGGGCCACCGAGACACAGCGCCTCCGACGGCCGCCAACTTCAGAACCCCTGAGCTCTAAACACAGATATGATGCCCTATATAGCAACAGATTGTCCATGTACTCCGCAGAGTGATCCATCTACCTGGGATATTACCACCTCATACTAGTAGTAGTACTACTCCATATTCAGCTCGCTGCAGCAAAAGGCCAGGTAGCAGCGAAGTCGCAGCGAAGTCGCAGCACCTACCACTTCATGTAGGTGTTAGTGGCGGCGGCGACAGCGAAAAAGTCCGGGGCAGAGCTGAAGGGTGAGTTTGAAGCGATGAAACATCGTCGGCTGAGCCGTTATTCATGCCATGTAAAAGAAGGCAAATCCAGGCTGCCCAATGCATTCCATTCCGCACGCTGCCGTGTTTACACGAAAATCCTTGTCCCTTTTTTTGGTATATTTTGACGATCTGACTGGGCAGCAACCGTTACGGAGGGGGTTCAGCCGTTTAGGGGGCGGTTTGGCCCTTTTTTCCCTTACTCGCAGCAACCTAGTTTCCCTATTTATTGCAACTTGGGCCAGCTTGAGATGGAAAAAAATCCCGGCAGTCTCTTCCCTCACCCCCTGTTCTTCACACTTGCAAGCCTGGCAACAACTTTTGTGGCCATCTTTCGTCCTTTTTTTTCCTTCTGTCTCTCTTCTATTCAGTCCTTCTTTTCAAATAGAATATTTCTTCTTTTTGGCCGCTCGGTCACCGCTAGTAATAAAAAATTTAATTCCGGCACCATGGCTTCCTCCAACATGCTGGCTCTCACGCATCACAGCACGCCCCAGCCTCCTCAGGACCTGACCATGGCGGTCTTGGGCTGCGGTAAGTGGAAATAACTTCAATGTGGCATTGGCTATGATGATGCTCGTTGGGAGTCATTGTTGGTTTGAGAATCTGTTTGGCTCATGCTTTCTGTCTGGTATAGGGACCATGGGAATTGCCATCCTCAATGGCATCCTCACCTCCCTGGTCGAGATGCAGGGCCCCAAGCCGCTGCAATCTGGCGCCTCTACGCCTGCAGAAGATGTTCCGCGCTCTTTGCCGTCTCGCTTCATCGCCTGCGTGAGAACTCCGGAAACGGCCAAAAAGGTCAAGAGTGCCCTCTGGGAGCACTCATCTGTGCTCAAGGTTGTTCGCAATGAGAATCTGGCCGCCGTCCAGCAGGCCCAGGTCATTGTGTTGACCTGCAAGCCCTACATGGTCAAGGAGATTCTGGGAGCACCCGGCATGGCCAAGTCTCTGCATGGCAAACTTCTCATCAGCGTCTGCGCCGGCATCACGGTCGAGCAGCTGGAGATCGCCCTGCACGGCGCAGTCCCCTCCAAGGATCCCGAGGAGGATGGTCGCTGCAGAATTGTTCGAGCCATGTGCAACACTGCGGCCCTTATCAGAGAGTCTATGACTGTCATCAGCGCTACTGAGCCACCCCTGCCCCTGGACACAGAGCTCCTGGTCACCTGGATCTTCAAGCGCGTGGGTGACGTCGTCTATCTGCCCGCCCGATACATGAACGCCTCGACGGCCCTCTGCGGCTCTGGACCAGCCTTTTACGCCCTTTTCCTTGAGGCTGCCATCGAGGGAGCCGTTGCCATGGGTCTCCCTCGTGCTGAAGCTACCAGGATGGCAACGCAGACCATGCGAGGAACAACTGGCCTCATCCAGAGTGGAGAGCACCCAGCCCTTCTCAGAGAGAAGGTGTGCACTCCTGGAGGTTGCACCGTCAACGGAGTCCTTGTTCTTGAAGAAGAGCGCGTGCGCGGAACGATCTCCAAGGCTGTACGAGAGGCAACCTTGGTTGCGGGTCAGCTTGGTAAGAACATCAAGGCCTCCAACATTGTTGCTCAAAATGATGTTCACGAACACTACGATGAGTAATTGTTTGCACTGGCTGGAAGGAGTTTTCTAATTTAATGATTGTGTTTAATGAAAGAAGCATGTAATGTAGCATGTGTTGCCAGCTCGTTTTTTCCTGTTTTACAATAGAATACATAGAGCCTTTTTCTCCTGAAAATGTCGTATCAAGACCCACCCAACGCCCGCTATTATTTACTTTTATTAGTGAAACTGAGTCCGTATTATGCCACGACAATCCGTTTCACGCATCTTCCACTCTCGCCTTCTTGCTAGACGATGCGTCGGCCGAAGACTCCTCCAGTTTCCGCTTCCCATTTGATTGGTTCGAATGCTTCGCAGCACGATCATGAGCTGCCAAAAGTCTGGCGTATTCCAACTCGACACTGCCCAGTGTTTCTGATAGTTTTTCAATTCTCTGGGAGACATCTATTTGAGAAAGGACCTCTTTGTTATGGCGATATAATCGCTGTTTGACAATGAGCTGCCACAGCTTTTCCTTGTGCTTATCCGCGGCTGTAGGTGAGGGAACATCGTCATCTAGAGACATGGTTGGGCGGACGGATCGTGGAAGCTGGGACATCAAATGCATCTCTAGAACTCGGTAGAACTGACGAGGGGCAATCTTGGCCTGCAATCGGATTTTCTCGAGATTTTCTGCGCCAGTGATTAGGGGAGGTAGAGGCCCCGATTTGGGGACCTTTACTTTGGTGTCAAGATGAAGCTCGTTAAATCCAGGCATTGTTCGCAAAAAGTCCAGGTCACAGGTATCTCGCAAATCGTCAAAAGCTTCGTTAGGATTTTCAACTGTGAACTCGTGCGTCTGAGCGTGGCTGTGGTAGTGCTTGAAGACGGTGTTGTAGAGGCGTGCACCACTTCCCTTGCCTTGGAATGGTGGGAGAATTATGAATTGTGAGAGCCTTGTCCTGCAGGGGAGTAGAGATAAATCCATGTAACCCTTGGGAAGCTCCCAGTTCTCCGCGGGAGAGGCTGGCGGTGTCATGGGTGGCTTGAAGTAAAAGAAGCGGTAGACAGTGGCATAACCGACAAAGGTGTACGCGCTCTTCTCCGGATCATCAGTAGATTTTTGCTTGCGGTAGAGGAAAAAGAAAGTCCACCGGTCAGCATCCGAATAATCCAATTCTGGAGAGTCCGATTCTGGATCCTGGCCGATATAGGAGCCTCCATCGATAAACATGGGAACCAGGATTTGAATGCGGCTGTTTAGCTGTTTCACGGCCGGGTCGACGAGGCTGCCCTTCCAGATTTCGTACTGGCCATCGGGACCTTGAAAGGTTTCGTGGAGCGTTCCAGGAGGGGACCAGTCGTCGCCAAGCTGCTGTGAGCTGTTGTCAAAATCTGAGGCTTTGGCAAACGCGACTATGCCAAAGGTTAGCAACAATGATGATCAAACCGAGCTGCCCAGTGATGAGTTAACCAAACCTTTTGGCAGATGGCCTCCTTCCTCCAGAATCCCCGCCACATCTGTGGGTTCATGTTCACCGACAGGCTTGGACTTTTTGCCGTATGCAAGGCGCAGGTGCGGCCGCATATCATTAGCACGGTACCGCAGCTGGATCTTCAAGTCCTTGTATCCAAAGATTTTCTCCTCATCGCCGAAGATGGAATACGTGAACTTGGGATGGAACGTCGCAATTGTATTCAGGCCCGATTTCGACGGCGCCACGAGGCTGATGCTCAGCGCATCGTTGGAGTCTTGAAGCCCTGTTCAGTAGATTAGCACCGAGTGATTCAACTGCGGCGGAATTTGAGAATCGCTTACACTCTGCAAGGTCAGGAAGACCAGCCATTGTAGATGGTTAAAAGAGATGAACTGCTTATAGCGCACAAGGTAAAGAATAATATTTGAAATAATCTGATAAACTGTGCAGACTGGAACCGCCTTCAAGCGACCACAAATGGCAAAGAAAGGCAAGAAGGCTGTGGTTGCTGCAGCGAAAGGCTGACCAGCGCAAAAGCTCAGCTTTAATTATGAGGCGCGCTACCACAGCCTCTAAACGCGTTTGCAGGCATGGCAACGCGATTCAATTAAGCGGCTGCATCTCCCGCTGCGCTGGTGCCCTATATCCAAGGCACCAATCCCGCCTCGCAGCGGCTTCATTCCGCCGTTACGTCACGCATGCTCACGTCGCCCAGGTGGGTCCCTGAAGGCCATCCAGCAGTCTCACGAGACATGCTGCAGGCTAAGGCTTATTATAACCCGAACCACCACAGGTACTCCATACTTTTTGCCCGCCAAGCACCTCAACCAGTGGCTGCTTCTTGTCTCTTGTGCCTTGCAGTGAAACCACTGCCTCTCAGATAACCGAAATATCCTGCGCCGCATCGCGCCATCGTCCTGCAGCGTCTGCGATACGAGCGCGCATGGCGTTCGCCCCTGAGCCGTCACGATGCCTGAAATTACGAGTTCCCCGGCGCCAGTTGGCTCTACGATCTTCTCAATCATCGCCCTCCTCCTAGTGTCGCTCGGTGTGCTTCTCATATTGCGATACTACCTCCCGCTTCGAACCACGCCGGCTTTCTACCTCGTCCCTATATTCTTCGCCTTGTGGCTTCCGTCGGTACTCGTCTTGCTAGTTCCTATAGACCTTGCTTCAAGCGCCATCACCGACGATGTAGCTTCGAGGGGTATCTGGTTGCCCCAACGAGTGGTTCTAGTCCTATGGCGAATCACATACTGGTTGACTTTCTGCTTGACATGGTGAGAAAATAGATCTTAGATTTGGCCCCTTATTACCCATCTCTGACCTTGATCGCCCAGGTTCATCCTTCCCATCCTTGCCGAGTACTCCGACACTGGATATCGCGAGCCCTGGGACAAGTTCATGTACTCCCTCCGTGCCAACGCTCAGTTCTATGCGATGGTCTTGGGAGCTGCCGTTGTCGGACTAATATACATCTTCGTCTCATATGAGTTCTCCTTTACCGCTCTCAAGGCTCTTATTATGGCTCTGGCTTACTGCTGGGGTTTGGTGCTTGCCATCTACCTGATGGGTCACGGACTGGTTTCTATACCAAGACAACTACTTCGAAGCGGAAGCATTAGCGGCAAACTACGTAGCTTGCAGATTAAGGCGCCCAGAGTATATGAGAAGATGGAGGACTCCTTGACGGGTGTCGAGGAGATTGAACAACAGATTGCGGAGCTCAGTCGACGAAAAACAGGAAGCGCCGCAGCCTTCCAAGATTGGATCGAAGAGCTTCAGGAGATGGCCAGCATTCCTGAATCGCAACCCCGACCGACTCTTTTGGATCCAACAATAAATACCCAAGCTGTTCCACACGTCATCACAGAAAAATATTTGGCCGATTTGACACGGAAATATGTGCGAGCACGCCACTCACGATCTCGATACGTTGGAGAGTGGACTCGACTGGTGCAGTCAGCAGCCAAGCTTCAGATGATTTTGGACTCGGTCGCCTCTAAGAAACTGGATTTTGGCAACGCTTCTCCCCACGCCGGATTTTGGGACAAAGTGAAGATCTTAACACCATACTCTCGATACATTTGCTACTACTACGTCTTTCCCTACATGCGAATGGCCTTTGGTGCCATTTTGGCTTTTGCGTCTGCCTGTATTATTTGGTCGGAAATCGTCAAATTTCCCTTCCCTAAGCTGTCCATTATCCGTGTCAGTGTTGTCCACCACTGGGTTGGCGACAAAGCCCAGGTCGGATTTGCAGGCCAAGTCATCTCAGCATTCTGGATCTGCTACATGTGCATTGCCGCTCTCTCATCGATGACCGAAGTCAGGGTATGGCGCGGACGAGCTCTCGTGAGGAGAAATACTGGTCACGAGGCGGCTTTCTGGTACGCAATGCAAGTGGCAAAGCTCAGTGTCCCACTTTCGTACAATTTCCTGACCTTTTTGTCGAAAGAGGTCTATGAAAAGACTATCTTCTACAACTTCCTTGGACAATATGTTGACGTCACCCCCTTGGGGCAATGGTTCGACAACTTTTTCCCCATTGCCCTCGTTATTCCTGTTTTGGCTGCCCTTTTCGGCGTGTACGGAAGGGTCAAGCGCATATTTACCGGGGTGGACATTATCGATGAGGAAGATGACAATCCATCAGGCTACGGCACTGGTTCCTGGCGTGAAGGACGAGATCTCATCGCCAGAGAGCTGGGCGGGAACTCAGCCCCGCGCCGCAGCGGTACTGCAGCCAACGGGGCCTCAGGACGATCAGCCCCGATTCTGTCCATTCCCGCCATCCAAGATTCGGTCGCCAGCCCCTCAAGGTCGCCGGCCCGATCTCCAGTCGGCAACAATCGCCGGGCTGGCCAATCAACACGGGGTCGCTTCACGGATGAACCACCCGAAGATGATAACATCTTTACGATTCTCGGACATCGTATGAAGAACACAGTTGACTCGTTCGAGACGCCACAGTGGTTCCAGGAGATCGGACAAGGCATTAAGAAGCCAAAGTGGATGGGAGGAGATGATGAGCAGCCTGCCGCCAGCGGGAGCAACAATAACAACAACGATAATGGAGGCAATATTCGAAACTGGTTTGGAGGCGGCGATAGCCAAATTCGCCTCTAAAACCACTTCATAATACTTCTTTTATCATCCCTTTGGCTATTCTTTATTTTTATTTCAACGGTCTATTCTTGGATACCGGTTGAAATACCGCATTATGATGGAGTTATGGAGCTTCAATATTTCTCAGGTTATGGCGAAAAACTTTCTTATTTTCTTCCTAGAGTCATAGATTTTATGTCCTGCCGATTTTTGGATATGACTTTATTTTATTTTACGCCCAGCGTCCTGTCAGTCGGCTCCAAAATATTATTTATTTACACTTTTAATGTTCAAGTAGAATAAGATAAAATATATTAATTTTTATACAATATGCGTCGCCTTCTATCTGCTGACTATATATTATGCTGTTGTAGAAGTCAAGATATTAAGTAAAGATGATTTGTTCATGGCTCGAAAAAGTCGTTACAACCTGCTAAGTATGCTTTGCAATCGCCAAACCAATGACAATGAAGGAAGAAAAGATGCTGAAACATAGTCAAGCTTCATCCCACAAAAAACATATACACGTGTAATGTGTATGTAGAGGCCAGCCACCAATTCATAAAGTCATAAAGTCGTAAAAAAACAAAAACTTTCTAAAAAAAAGTATCCACTCCAGTTTCGTTTCTCGTCATGGTGCAGGGCTAATGGTCGAGTTCCAGGTATTCGCCTTGCTCATCGTCCTCCTACGGAGCGATTTCATGATGCTGACTTCCATCTGCTCAATGTCGCCCTCCAGCTCCTTGTCGAGGTCCGCATAGCGGGCCTCCTTGCGGCGGTCGTACCAGATCCAGGAGCCGACGATGATAATGGTCAAGGGGACGGTGATGATGAAGTAGACCCAGAGCCAGTTGGAGATGACGGGGTCGGCTCCTGTTGATAGTTGTGAGCATTAAGAGAAGAAGAAAAGGGGGGAGGGTTCAGGGGCGGACCAACCAGATTGAAAGTTGAAAAACGTCATGCTAAAGACAGAAGCGAGGTAAGTACCCGGTAAGAAGAGCGCACCCATCAGAGAGATGGTCTTCATGGCTGTGCTGTCCCGCTTGCTTGCATGTGCGATCCGACGCTGCTCTCCGGCAATTTCGAGGTTGAGTCGTGCCTCTCGCTGAGACATGATGTTGTAAAGCTATTTGAAGGAAAGAAAACCATATTAGTAAACGCCCCCAAAATTGCACACATGTACAATTGCAAGAAGGAAAAAGGGGGCAAAAAAAGAAAAATCGATGACTCTTACCGCTTCTCGCTGCACTTTCAGTCTCTCCAGCGTAGTGTGAATATAATTCTCCAGCCCCTTAAGCTTGACCTTGTAAAATTCCATCCGAGCCATCATGCTCCTGTGCAGTTGATCAATCGTCTTCCTGTGCGCAATCTGCTCGCCCGTCAGGAAATCCTTCTTGTGGTCATACCACAAGACCTTGAACCGTTCCATCGACAGCTCCATCTCTCGCACCAGCGCAAAGTAAGCCTGCGGCCGCTTCCACATGACATGGCTGTGACACTCGACCAAGTCACGGTTCAACCCATCAATGGACAAGATTCCATCTTGAAAGTACTGCTCTTCCGGTTCGACTTCGTCACGCAAGCTCACTGCGTTCTCCAGTCGGCGCAGCCAGTCTCGCGCATCACGTTGCTTCTGGTCGTTGGCGGGGGAGAGATCGTGCGAGAGAATGATGGTCGGGAGGAGCATCGGGTGGCCGACCTGGCCGTAGCACTCTCGTAGGTGCTTGAGCGCTAGAATAATGTCTGAGCTGGGTGTGCCCTTCATGAAGCCTGTTGTGATGCCGGTTTTGAAGGCGTAGGACAGCATCATCTCCCAGCCGCGGGTCTTGCCCTTTTTGCGAACATCTGATTTGCGGTGTACGATTTCTGCGCCCTCGTATTAGAAAAGAGTCCATTTTAGAATATTTTTGAAGGGGGCGTATATATATCCCACGTACGTAGATGCGGGTCGTCGTCGTCCTGGTCGTACGCACACCAGAAGAACGGCCCAACCACAGACGACGATTCTATGCCTCGAAAGGGCAGTTTCATCGTCCTAACCATGGACATGTACTTGTCCCTCGTTAGGGAGATGACCTTGGGCATAAATGTGTCCTTGTGCTGAGCATCTTTTTGGATGCTTTGAAGATGAGGGTTAGCGCTTTTTCTTCGGTTGGACATGGCGGAATAATTGACTTGATCCAGCACCCTCGGTACATCAAATAAACAAGGAGAAGAGTCAATCTCAAAACTTACATGAGTCGAATGCCACTCAGGAGTTCTACCCCTTCACGCATCTTCCGTGGCGGCTCAAAAGCACCCTAAGCAAGCAAAGTTCACGTCAGCCCCAGATTTCTCATCCAAACCAACCTCTCTTTCATCCCATCTCAGCTCCATTTCCATCCCCGTCAATGCAGACCAATCATTTCTTCAGATGAAAAACTTCAGTCCCGTCTTTGCACTCACTCTTTGATTCAGAAAATTTTCAAACTCGGACATGGGCAGCGGATGCTCCTCGACTGAGTTGTAAAATGGGTCCTAGCCTCGGCATCAGTCCTAATCGTCCTATACCTGCTTTTCCTCTGGCTTCCATCTCCTTTGACGAGCCATATCATCTCATCTGAGATCAAAGCTTCATAGGGCCAAGATGCAACTCACAGAGTAATTGAAAATCTCAATATAGCTCGTCTTCTCCTCCACCACGCGACACTCGTCCACAAAATACTTGAACATGTAATCATCCATTTTTGCCGTTTGTCTTTCTGGATCCTGCCTCGGCACTCCTTCAGCTCCAAGCACACACGCGCGCAGCCCTCAACGCCTGCTTCTTCACTGCCAAAAGCAGTCACCGCCCTCCTCGCAGATAGCCTCGATTAGCGATGGGATACAAAAGACGGCAATATACTAGGCAAATGGCGTCTTTGCTGCCCAGCAATCTCTCTCAATTGATGGGGCGCCGCTGCCGAGGCCGCTAGCAAAAACAAGCTCTCGACCAGCCCGCTAATAATAGAACCCGGCACGCCAATTGACACTCCAACGGTGGAATTGCTGGCTCAGCATCCAGCGAAACCCAAGAGACGATGGACAAGGACCAAAAAGGAAGAGCAGAAGAAGAAGAAGAAGGAAAAGAAGAAAGAAGAAAAGCACCTAATACGACGGAAGCAAGTAAAGTGTTCCCAGAAATTTCCCCACTCTCGGGGCGAAAAGGGGAATTTCTAAGACAAGAGTACTTTGGAATACAGTACCGATATGTAAGACGCATTAATAAGAGGAGGGGAGAGATAGAAAGGATGGAAGAGGGAAAAAAAAATAAAAGCACGGCAGCGATAGTCCACCCCCAGCCTCGCCCAGCAGCTAGTACTACTCCAGCACTGTATGTATAGAGTAATGGCAGAGAGCGAAACAGAGAGCAGCAAGCAGGGGATCTATCACAATCCCCACGTCAGCTACCCAGACCGAATAATACACCCCTGTAGTAGCGAGAAAATAAAGACAGAAAAATCTCCCATCAACAGCCCAAGCGAATCAATGCGAGACAGAAGCCGTTGCTCGCCGCTACCACAAAAAGCTGGCAAGGGGGAAAAAATATATCTCCGTAAACCTACTGCTATAACGGATTCAAGCTTCAATGCTCTTTTGGGTCCTCCTCCATTAGCGGCTCCGCAAGGGGGGGAGAAACTGGAGAAGAGAATGCCCTTCATCCTGTATTCTTGATGGATCTGCCCATCTACCCGGAGCGAGGTTACACTAATGTTACTGCTAAAAAGAATTACAGTGGCTTGTTTCCATTATTCCCTCCCACCGCCTTTCTGCACTCGTATGCCCTGTTCTTCCTCGTCGCCATATAACAGCCGGCCACGTATTTGCCTGTGCACACTACCGCTTCAACTGTCGATTGACTGATTCATTGGTAATCCCAGCAAAGACCCATGGAAAATTTCTGCAGCAATACCGACTTCTTTCAAGTTCCATGTATACAGGCTACCTGGTACGTGGGCCTGCAACGCGTCAGACTCGCATCATGTACCTCGAGGCAAGGTACAGGGACAGTCTGCATGGATATAAATACTACAAAGTACCATCGCTCAGTTCCTTTATACCACTAAGGAATAAGCATAAGACGGCCCTGAACCAGAAGCAATTCCAAGTATCAAAGTATCTAATGATGTTAAACAGCAGGTATAGCAGATAGATGTAATAGGTATATATGTAGTATTACTAGTAGGTATGATGAGCGCAGCAAAGCACATCTCCAGACTCAGCTCCTTCAACGACAAAAAAAGTTCTCGGTTCTGAGACAACCAGCCCAGGTCATAACCCTAAGTATACATTTGTCAGACCTCCTTCTCCCACTCTTCTCGCCCTCTAGTAGCCCAAAAAAAGAAGAAAGTGAGAGTCAAGAAGAGAGAGAGGACAGAAAAGGAAAAGAAAGGAAATAGATGGATATACAGGAGCTTCGTATAGTTGGCTACTGGGCGAGGCAAGAAAGACTTGGCGTTGTAGGTTCAAACACAGCTCCCTCCTCCGAATACACGTTTTCCAACAGACTCCAGGTCAAAAATGAGCCTCCAAGACCGATCGAATCACCTTTTTTTCCAAAGAGAGAAGAAAAATAAAAAAATATAGCCCCCAATGCAGAGCCACCATCCCAAGATGCCGCAAAACAAACAACCAATCCATTCGCATCTTTTACACCCACACGCGCAGAAAAGAGAAGGCAAAAAGCTTCCCTCTTCTTCCCTTTTAGTCACATATCCAGTGCATCGTCGTCAATCGTCAACATTTCCAGGTACGCTTGGATTTGAGTGCACATCCTTTAAAATTCAGTAAACAGGTTGCCATACCTATAAATTAAACTCGTTAGCATACAGAAACGCTTCACAGAGAACACACAAGGCAAAGCGGAAAGGGGAAAGATTCCACTCACTCGTCATTGCCGCTTGGACCCCCATACTTTTCGGGGTCCTCGGGGTATCGGTCAAATTGACTGGCATCGCCGGCTCCAGCCTTGACTGGTGGCGTATAGGGGGCGTCTATGTCTTTGCGCGCCAATCGATCCCACGTAACTTCTGCGAACCACGGGTGGTTCTTGACGTCTTGTGAACCGCCAAACAGGTTGCCCAATCTCTTGGTCAAGTCCGCCGTAATCAATCGCTCGAGCAAATTCTGAGCATCCGGGTTAATATACGCCGGATACTTGACTTTGCCCCTGAGAATGTTTTCGTAGATGCGCATGGGAGAGCCGCTATCCCAGAAGGGCGTGTATCCGCAAAGCATTTCGTATATCAAAATTCCAAGGGACCACCTAATCATGTGTCAACCAGCCAGTTCACTACTGTCATTCATCAGTGAGAAAATCGTGATGACTCACCAGTCTACAGACTTGTTGTAGCCTTTGTTAGAGACTACCTCGGGAGCCAGGTAATCTGGTGTACCACACAGCGTCCACGTCTTGTCTGGCACTCGCTTTGCGAAGCCAAAGTCTGTAATTTTAAGATGTCCATGCCGGTCCAGCAGCAGATTCTCGGGTTTCAAGTCGCGGTATATGATGTTTTTAGAATGCAGGTATTCCAGCGCCAGCGTGGCTTCGGCAGCATAGAATTTGGCGACTGGGTTGGGGAATCGCTACAGTTGATTTTGTTAGTAGTGAGCCCAAAAGAGTGTATAGCAATAAAAGAGAGAGGGATTGAGTCACGAGGACTTGTAAATATATGCGGGGAGATGGATATGATGATGGGTCAAGATTGTCATACCCCAGATTTTCTTAGCAGCGAAAACAGCTCACCGCCCTCGACGAAATCCATGACCATGTAAAGGTTCTTCCAATCTTGAAAGGTACCCCACAGAGTAATAAGGAATGGGTGCTTGACGTCGCTCAACATGCGGCGTTCGTCGTTTGTGTGCTCGACCTGCTTCATCTTGACTACCTGCGCCTTCTTGAGCACTTTGACGGCGTAGAAGCGCTGGTTGTGCTTGGACTGGACCAGGTGAACGCGCCCGAAGCTACCGGTGCCAAGCGTTCTCAAGATCTCAAAGTCGCCCAGCGAGTACTTGCCCTTGGTGACCCGGGGCTGAGACAGCGATACGCTGTGTCCATGGTGAGGCTGCTGGGGGTGTTGTTGTTGCTGAGTCTGTTGTTGGGGTTGTGGAACAGCCTGCTGCTGCTGCTGGGGTGGATCCAGCTGCATTTCCGACGGCAGGTGTTGCTGCTGCTGCTGTTGTTGTTGTAGATGCTGAGCATTGGAGTCGGCCATTACGGGAGCTGAGGTCTGATACGGCGAGGGCGAGTGGGTGAAGCCGTTGGTCGAGCCGTCATTCTGGGGCGAATTGATGAGGTTGCTGATGCTGGGGAGGTTTTGCGAGTCGTGGCCCGGTGGCGCGTAGGACTGGACGTTGACGGGATTCATGGTCGAGGTCGAGGTCGAGGTCGGGGAGACGGGAGGAGCGGCCTTGGCCGTGTCTCGCTCGGCTGAAGAGGCGGCTGGAGCTGGAGCTTGCGCAGAGGCTGGCGCAGAGGCTGGGATCGAGGACGCGGGTGCGGAGGCGGGAATGGGAGTGGATGCAGACGGCGAGATGGAGCCTGGCGAGACGGCGGTGCCTGGATGAGCAGACAGACCTATGCCAAGGCCTGTCGCTGTAGCTGTGCCTGTGCTGCCACTACTTGCGCCGGTGTGATTGTTATGGCTACCGCCGGGCGTCACTCGCGGCTGCTGCAGCGTCGACGAGTCGAAAAGCTTGGAGGCGGCCGCCGTGGGTGCGACGGGGCTGGTGGGGTTGCTGGCACTGGTGCTGGTGCTGTGGCTGTCCTTGGCCAAGTGATCAGGGTGGCCCTCCTTTGTCCGCTTCTTCTTGAGGAATGACCCGAACGAAGGCATAAGGTTCAGGTTGTGGTGGTTTTGCGGAGGGGGAGGCCGGAAACAGGGAATTGGGGATTGGATTGAGGGGAAAGCAAAAAGGGCTCGAATCGAGGCAGCCTGGCCGTTCGCGCCGATCTGGGCCGGGGATGCTACTGAGCTGGGCAAGTCTGGCGCTGCCCTTTGGTGCTGGTTAGACGCTGGGGCTTGGCTTTGGGGAGATGAGGGGGGGGCTTTGCAGCGGGTGTGGCGGGCGGTCGATTTGTTTGTATCAATGGCCGGAGGCGGGTTGTGATTGATGGCGCCTGGAGAAGAGCCTGGAGAAAGCTCCGGGGCAGCTATTTAGGCGGTGCGGCGGGGGAGGCTCAACTGAGTGCCTCCAAGGGACGTCTGCTTTGGGCGTTTAGGGGGGAAGGGCGCCGAGGCAAAGGCGGGAGGCGGCAGGCCAGCGCTGGAGAAGTAGACGGTAGGCGGTAGAAGTAGTAAGTGGTAGTAGGGAGTAGGTAGTAGGGAGTAGGTAGCAATCGCGCGCTGACGGGCTGTGTTTAGCTGCCAAAAGGGACGGGCTCAGGTCGCTTCAAGGCGGGCAATTGGCGGTGCGGTGCGGCGCGGCTTCGACGGACTGCTCGACTCGGTCAGTTCAGATGCTTTGGAAGCTTGGAATCCCCCAGTCCCGAAAATGCGCAAGCTGGTTGGACTTGATTCGCGCACGTACCGCCTGCGCACAAGCGCAAAATGTAGCACAGCAGCGTTTCCCAGCAACTAAGGCCGGCAACAAGAATGGGATTTGCGGCTTTCGCTCGGCTGCCTGAATCGGTTGCAGCGCTGCTAATTAAACCGTTTGATTGACGGCCAGGCGAGCTGCTTATCCACAGCAATGGGGTCGGCAGTATTCGTCCTTGCTCCTTATTCGGCGTTGGAGCTCTCAATGGTTCCAGCTAGGGGTCAATTGGCCTCTTGGATAAAGCGCCAACCCGTCTCTCTTCGTCTGGTGTTTTCAATCCAACTCGGCTCACCTCTTCAGCAGTAGTCCTCTCAATCCGGCGCTCAGGCCCTGCACTAGACAAAGCAGCAAGGACAGGTGATATCACCTGAATCGCCACACCCCGCGGTCAGTACTCCGTAGTACGGTAGCTGAAACAGTGCAGCTGCGTGCTGATGCAGCTTGTCGTCGAGAATTGGATTTGCCAGCTGGGGCGCATGTACATGCGTGCAGCTTCTGCTTGCTGTATATGTAGGTTATTCCTTGGCAGAAGGGAGTGAGTCTGGTGGTGGCTGAATAAGCGATCGTAGATGTGAGGTATGACGCTAGGTAGTTGCCGGCAGCTAGAGCTGCAAGATGATGATGCTCCAGCAAGATCCAGGTTACAGGCTAATATCAGCTCAGCCGATCAAGAGTGTAATGAGAAAAGAGAAAGAAAAAAATCTCGTCTGGTGCGGAACTGGTTGTATTAATATTGCTCTAGAACTTTCTTCACTCTCTTTCGACAGTATATGGTGGCCCTTGGGGATGAAATCGATCTGGCCGAACCTGCCGTTAGTCGGTATTGGTTGATTCGCAGCCAAGCTAAATCGCCACAAGTTGCGGGGATCGATTCAGCTAAAATCCGTGGATACACAGGTCCAATCTCATCTCTAGTGATATAATGCTAGGCTCATTCTGCGTAGACACATAATCCGAGACGTTCGTGACTCAATTGATAAAGCTGGGGTTTTGGTGGTGGGAAGAAGGGTGAGAAAAAGCCAAGACAGCTTGGAGGACAAACAATGAGAGAGATGGGATGGGGGGAGGCCAGAGGGAGCTTTTAGGTCCTGCCCAATGGTGTAGCCAGCTCATTTTAGTGCTTCTAGCTTGACTTGAGCCCGTTTTTACTTTCACTTCCCCTCATTCTCGGCATGGATGGACTTTGTCGACGGCCTGCCGATCCTCTTGTTGACGCCGTCGAACTCTGAATCGTTCACGTATACGTCAAGGGTACGTGCGTGTAAGCCCGCAGGACGATCGCCAAATGTCGTTTAGCATGTTGCGCAGAAGTACACTTTTTCCTTTCCCGAGTTGAAGTATAAATAAAGACAAGAGTGGAAATGACAGCAAGAAGAAAAGTAAAGATGGATAAAATACAATTCTCCGGTACCATCAGCGTGGTACACGATGATTGAACGATTCTTGATTGTGGCTGAAAAAGCTTGGAGCTGATGTAGCCGCATCTTACCCTGTAGCTTTTACAATAACAGTGATATTGGGACTAGGCCGTTTTAGGACAGCTTCTTCTCATGCCAGCAGTTTATCAAGAGGCGATGCAAAAACTTGGACCAGTAAAACAGTCATTTCGTCGCTAATAATATGATCTTCATCACTTTTCCATAATAAATCACCGCCACCGCGAGCCCGTCAAGCAATGTACCAATGAACCAACTCCCAGCACAAAGAAAACCATTGACAACAGGCATGGCTAAGCATCCATATGCTTTCTTGCACAGGCAACGACGACGTCTTTCCCGTCCGCCTCTTGACCAACTCGAATTATATGATTCTTGCCTCTCCTTGATAGGGCCTCTGCCTGAGTTCAGTTAGATGGCCGAGTTCAGCATGTCTCTGCACATCTTCTCCTCTGTAGTACACATTCTGGCCCATACTTGTGTATCCCTCCTCCGATGCACGGTTCGTCTAGAATCTGTGGCTCTTGGTTTTTGACCTGTAAATGGTGAATCCAACGTAACCGCCACCTGCAACGAGGATGAAGAGGATGATCTTGGTGAAGAACCATGTCCAGCTTCCACCACTCTCGCTGCTGCTGCTGCTGCTGCTGTTCTTGCCCTTGTACGAATTCTTCGAGGACCCCTTTGATCCAGGTCCGTTGGCCGGGCTGGTGTAAAGGTTCTTGGACGAGATGGAGATGATGTCGTGGTGGTCGCTCAGCTCACCAGTCTCAGCGCTGAATCCGAGGTAGGCAATGTTGGGGATCGCAGGAGGGTTGTCCACCTCAAAGCACGTCGTCCAGTCGCCGACGGTCTTGTACTGGAGCTCCAGCTTGAGGCTCTTATCCTGGAAGTAGGTCAATCGCATCTTGGTGGGGATGGTCGAGTGACGAAGGCCTCGGGCCGAGCAGCCAGCCAGCTCCGTCTCCTTGCCATCGTTGTTCTTGTCGTAGGTCACCTGTCCGTCTCCGAACATGGCCATGACGTACGGGAAGACAACGCCTGGTCGGTTGTTCTTGTATGTGTCGATAAAGATACCCAACCCTTCGAATTTATCCGCATGACCAAAGACGGGTCCGATCTGGCCTCGCTGCTTCGTGATCCACATGGCGAAGCCATCACCGTAGAGCTGATTCTTGCCGTGAATCTTGAACTCAACCTCTACTTCCCAGTTGGTAGCCGTGAGGGGCACTCGTGAAAAGAGCCAGCCGTTTTGTGAAGGTCGATCGGAGGTAAGGCGAATATATCTGTAGCACGTTGAGCTTCTGAATAGGGGAATCTATGTATTGTGCGTCTTTATCGGAGGTTGACGTACGAGTCTGTTCGAATAATGGTATCTCCGCCAAAGTCAAACCATCGGCTCTGCATGTCAGAGTCCAAGTAAGGCTAAAGAGGGGGGGAAACAAATAAAAAGTCAGCCTCCATCATCTACTATTTGCGACCAATTCTCCTCTTTTCTTCTCATCTGTTTGCGACTGACTTGTTCGATGGAGTGCGTTTTGAGCTGCGCGAAGTTTGTTAGCCCACAACAGCATTTGCGCATACAATTCTCGACAGCCACGAACCGTTATGCTTCGGTAGTCATCCTGGGCCGCCGCAGTCCACGCAAACGCCGTGGCGAGCACGGCTGATAGCGAGGAAAGCCGCATCTTGACGCGATTGTGACAGGTTATCTTCCAATGGTCGAGGTATCAGCGAGTTGGCCAATTACAGATTGGCTAAAGATCCAGTGCCGCCTCTCGTCTTCTGCGGCTCGTTGCGTTCTGGTGGCAAGCAGCAAACCAGCAAAGGTTGGTTCACATGGGAGGCTCCATGCAACACTGTAAAGGCCACATTCGTGTTAAGCCCGCGACACAGTGCTATTCCTGAAACAGCTAGACTGTGAAGGTACCCGCTCTCACCAGAGCTGACAGCGGTAGCTGCGAGGTACATGGACCTGGGTCTATCATTAAGTATCATCTGCTTGAAGCGACTGTCTAACAGATATATCTGGCAACATACTATATTCCATGCTCTGTGTGGATGAACACGGTTCTACAGCGTTTTAATTGGCACATCGTGTCCATAAATACATGCGGATACTGGGTGCAAGCAGCTCTGTGTCGGCTGAGGGGTCATAATGCACACTGTGCTGTCTCGACTTACATTGCTAGCATTGCTGAAACACGAGCTCTCAGTTCTGGCATGCGACTTGCATAACTACTACCTTTTAAAGAAAACAATCGGCATTCGAGTTTCATATTTTCATTTTGCACAGCTACCATGGAGTATATTGTCCATCTTTTTTTTTTTTCCCAACGTAATAGAGAGAGAGCCAAGTCTTCTTCTAGGCAGGTAGTCACATGTCAAACGTCAGTTGCTCTTAATTGGATCACTAGACAAGTCAAGCCGCAGGTGTTTTGGGCATATGATTTCACCTATTAAGAGAATCAAATTTACTTGTTGAATTGACATTTGCCAGAAATGTGAATTGTCTTCCAGGTGTTGCATCATTCTCAATAGACCGCAGGTTTGACGCCACACTTGGTACAAACTTAGTAACGGTAGACCAAGTGCCGACGCCACACTCAGCCACAATTATTTTGCAACTCCAAGTCTTCCATCTCCAAAATCTTTCTACCCATCGACCCGAGCAGTTACGCAATTCTAATAACAAACCACAAAGTCCCCCCGGCACAATCTTCTCCAAAATGGACTCCTCTTCCGTCAAGCAGTCTGTCATGAAGCAGGTCCTCGCAGAGGCCAACCTCGCCAATGCCCGAGTCCTCATCGAAGTAGGCATAACCCCTCCACCTTTCCTACAGAAACCCTGCAATAAGAAACATCCCACCTAGTATAAACGGCACAAACTGACAAGACATTCTTTTTCTACTTCAATTGTAGAAACTCCAGGAAAACTGCTTCGAAAAGTGCGTCCCCAAGCCCGGCAGCTCGCTCTCCAGCAGCGAACAGACCTGCATGACTTCCTGCATGGAGAAGTACATGGCGGCTTGGAACCAGGTCAATGCCGCGTACATCAACAGAATACGACAGGAGCAGGGAAACAACTAAAAGATTTATAATACGAATAACGAAGGGGGGAAGAGGGGGAAATGAAAACTTCAAGTTCGATACAGTAAACGAGACATAATGCAGAATGTCGTTTGGACAGGCGCATGGGAAAAAAAAGCATGACTGGGACTATCAACGCCGTTGAGCTGGGATTGTGCCTCAATTCAGAGCTTCAAAGTTTTCCCATGTGGAATGTTGTACTACTACCATCTATTCTTCAATTAGACTGGCCTTGGTGCCACGGCGCAGTATCTAGGAACGGGCTTTAGATATAGATATTGGATCATCCACTCTGTCTCTAATCTACATTAAAAAGAGAAGAAAAAAATTAGGAAAAGAACCACTTGATTCATCATTATGATTTGGATTTGGGTATCTATTTGATTATACATATATATCATCACTCCGCCGCAGCCTTATTCTTTTCTTCCTCTGCTGCCTTCTTTCTCGCAAGATATCTCTCCTTGGCACTCGAAATCTCCCCCTCCGTCTTGCGAGTCTTGGACGCTCTCTCCACCTCTTCCCTCTTGGCCTCGGTTGCCTCTCTCGAGCGCTTTAGGGAGGCTTCTAACTGGTCCGCGAGCATCCGCGACTGTCTTTCTCTCATGGCCTGCTTCCGGCCAATCTGCTGGCCTGTGATTTCTCTGCGCTCTCTCTCTACCGGGCGTTCCGCCTCTCGTTGCGCCTCTACTTTCTTTTTCGCGCCGACGTTGAGGCCGCCTCTCAAAAGTTCTCGCTTGTCAACGACTTGGCCATCTTCGTTAACAGAGATGGATGCCCCCTTTTCGTTGAGCTCCTGCGCCGCCTTGGAAAATTCCTTCTCTTTATCAACCTCTGCCTCTCCTTCATTCTCATTGTCTTTCTCGTTCGGGTCTCTCTTGGCCATTTCCTCCGCGGCTCGAACTGTCTCGGCATGCCTCTCCTGCTCCTTATCCAGCAATTTTCTGTAAAAGGTCGTCATGCCAGTACCCTCGTTCTTCTTGGCTTCCTCCTCCTCTCTTTTGCGTTCTTCCTCTTCTAACCGTCTGTTTTCCTCTTGCTGCTTCTTATACGCCTCAGTCACAAACTTCTCCTTATCGGCAAATTCTTCTCCCTCAGCTTCACGCTCCCGCGCAATCTTCTTCTCTTCGGCAATCAGCTGATCTCGTTTCCGTACATCCGCCGCTCGCAACAGATTCTTCATGTATTTTGGTTTTCGTTCCTCATCTTCTTTTGAAATAGTCTTCTTTGGCTTCATGGAATCGTATACAGAGTCATACTCGTAGACACTGGCGTCCAGCTCGGTGGCCGCCTCTGCGTTCTTGCGAGATGATAGTGTGCTGGACAGATCTCCAAACATTGTACTTGTCTGGTCTTTCGACTTAAGCTTTGGAGGCTCTGTTATAGGGCCCTTCTTCGATCTGGGTCCCCTCGTTGAATCTACTGGCGCTGAGGCGGTTGCTGTAAAATCTTCCAAATCGCCCCCGATTTCCTCTACCTTGGTGCCTTCATCGTCTGAATCATTATCGTGGCCATCAAACATAGGTTTCGATCTCGAAGGCATTGGCTTAGATGCGCCGGACTTTTTCGTCAGATTGAGCCCAAAAGCAAGCCTCGGTTTGTCCATCTTTTCGGGAGGAATGAGCTCGTGCGATGGACTAGGCAATAGAATGATCTAACCGATTATCAAATAGTGACGGAGGCCACACAAAATTGCAGAGAAGCAATTGTATTATAGGAAAAATCCTGTACAGCTTTCCAAGTGCAGGATTACTCCAAGGCAGAAGCAGAAGAAGAAAAGAAGCACGGGTAGAGCTTCTAAGGACTGGCGCGCTGACCAAATGCCGAGCACCAGCTAAACACGCGCCGAGCGGCTCCGCAGTCTACTTTGACATTTTTAGAGGGTTCCCGGGTAATCTCGTCATACCAGCAGTGCTGCTAGCGACTACTACAGCGATTCCAGTGGTCTGGCTGCTAGTAGTACTAGTAGGTAGTAGTAGCAAGTAGCCACAGACGCATCCATTACGATCGATCGATCCAGAGCTGCGCATTCTGTCTTGCGCCCGAGCCGCTTTATTAGCAGAAACCTCCCATGTGGCGTCCGACAGCGAACAGCATGGCAGCTGTCATCTGCCATGACGTGATTGGCCCCCGTGTGCTGCCAACTCGAGTAGGTAATCCCCAAAGCGGCGATAAACCGTCCAGCCGCTACCACGATAGGGAGAGGAACTCAAGCCCCAAGTCCTCTCTCATGCCCCCGTCACGAGGACAGAGTCGCAAAGGCATTTCGCTGTTTATATTGTGATATTTGTCTGTTTATATTTTCCTATTTTCTCGCAACCTGCAAACCATGGAGTTTTGCAGTACTTGCACGGGCCGTCTTGCCCAAGATGCACACGACCGCAGAGTTGAGTGCTGTTACCGAGTTATCTGCGCAAAGTGTATACAGGTTAGCCACATCATGCAGCACTTCTCTTATCTATTCGAAGTAATACGACCTCTTGGTATTCTCATAATTATTAATATGCGCCCGCCCTTTAGGACAACCCGCGCTTTGCATCGTACTGCCCCTTCTGCCAAGTGTCAAATATGCCGTCGCCGTTACCGCAAGGCCTAAGAGATCCTCCATCGTATTCTTCGGTTCCAAACTTGGGATACAGATCCATCCCAGCCTCTGCTCCTCCGCCACCGTATATAGCTGATGCGCCGACAACACCACCCCCGGCCGAGAGCAGCAAGACTAGCTCCGAGCTTGACGAAAAGGCCGCCTCAGACGATACGCTGCATTTTCTAGACCACGAGCATGACACCGTCCAGTCGTTGTCGCTACGGTACGGCGTACCTCCTGCAGCACTGCGGCGGCGGAACAACCTCACAAGCGACCACCTACTGGTCGGTCGAAAGACTATCCTGATCCCTGGCGAGTTTTATAAGGGCGGCGTCAGCCTATCTCCTCGGCCTGTCGAGGGCGAGGAGGAGGAGCTGAGAAAGGGTAAGATCCGACGCTTCATGACGGCCTGCAAAGTCTCAGATTATGATTACGCTCTGTTGTATATGGAGCAGGCCGGCTATGATATTGATGTCGCTATCACTGCTTACATGGATGATGAGGCTTGGGAGAGAAGCCACCCAAACCGCAGAGATAGCGAGGCGAATAAGGTCCACAATCGTGGCCTTTTTTGGAGGGGGCTGTAAACCCATGGCATTCAATTTGTTTGGCGTCGTTTTTGTTTTCCTTTTCAGAGGAGTTGGTTATTAGAATTTCATATTTCATGTAAACGTGCAAAATCTGCACTAGCATCATCTCCTTGGATGCCTTTGCCGAACCCAAATGGCATATATAAACCCGTATATAACGCCATCATCCTTTAACCTTGCTTAGCTACACTTATATATATCATCACTTATGCCACAAGAATATTTTTAAAAAAAACCCAAAATGCTTTAAAATGCAGACCGAGTTCGGATGTCCTATTGTACCAGATATTAGCCTGTGCATTTTGCCAAATAAAAACTTTTTTTCAGACGGTTCTTACCGATATTTTCCGCTCAATTTCTCGGACAGAGCGGTCTAGTTCCGCTGCAATCATTTGCTTTTTATCGTTTGGAAGCAGTGTGTATCTCTCACAGAGATCACCATCGATAACGCCCTTCACGGGTGCGTAATAACTGCGATACATTAAATGGTCTCGGCCCGCGAGTGGAGGATCTTCGGCCCTCAGATGCTGTTCCAAGCTTTGGAAAAAGTCTGTATCCTCTCGGGTGACAAACGGAATTAGGACACCAATTGTGCCCATAAGGCCGCTCCACAAGAGAACATCTTGTCCTCCGACAACAAGGCTCGTTTTGGTAATACTTGTTGGAATATCCTGGGTATAGAGGTGGCACATCAAATCCAGGCGATGAGATCTTCCGTGAAGATAGTCTCTCGCGTTTAGCAGATGAAGCCCCGCTTGCTCCTCATCAGCCTCTTCACTGGCCTTCTGAGGAGAGCGTACAACGAAAATGTTGCCAAATTTGTCTCCTCCAGCCACTGTCTCATAGTCTACCATTGTTGAGCAAGTTGTCCATCGAGCAACGGTGTCATCCACAAAAGGAATGAGCTTATTTGTCGATTGTTTATAGACGACATATGTTATGCCTTGCTGTACGTCTCCCACAATGATTCTGTTGCCTTGTGTGCTCAAAGAATTAATTAGCTGCGGTGCCACTTCAGCTTGGGTCTTCCGCAGCAGTTGTCGCATGCCGAGATCGTAAATGCGAAGTGTTTTCCCAATGCCCACTAATACTCGCCCCTGGAAAGGAATTATGGCCATCGGAGGCTCCTCGACCTTCGTTTTATGAATGAATACCAAGCCCCTACCCTCCTGTTCGAACCGGTAGATATGGACATATGCGTCAGAAAAGCTGCGAGGGTTCACAACCATATCTTTTCCGGTTCCGACAACAAGGAAGGTTTCGTTATCTTGACTAGCAAACGTAACGATAGCAAGGCTGACCGCGGCCTCGTTTTCCTCCAAATCTATTTTTTGTAGAACCTGACCGTCTTCAACCAGTGGATCAACAACACTGATACACGAAGCCCAGCGTCTGTTGCCTCTAGGATGGCCAAACTCTTCTGGGGGAAGAACCTTTGAGTCTCCGTTGACACGCGCTGGGTCGGCGAGCAATTTTGCACAAAGGTCAGGGGAAAGAGTATGATTGTCCGCTTCAATCACGTAGAAAAGTGGGTGCTCTGGATGCTTCACCATCTTCTTCGGCGTATAGGTCAGTGGAATAGAATTCTGGATCAGCGTGTCTCCAAGCCGATCGACAGAGAAAATGCTAGAAAACATTAGTATTGAAATAATGCTTTTGAGTATGCAAGTGTAAAGAGATTGAAAAAAAAAATTGTCTTTCAGTAGGAACAATTGGAAAAAAATGCGTATTGATGAACCTCATAGCCCATAGGCTTGGATCCCAAATTTTTCATCATCTGACAGGTGTGCAAAAAGGAGAATGCAATCATTGTTACTTACCGTAAAGTCTGTCCTTGAATACCGACGATACCTTCTTCGCATTGCTCGCTGGTAAAATTCCAGCCCCATTCTAGGTCAACGTAGCTGAGCGGTGTGACGACAAAGCTCTTGGTGATGGGATCAGCATATCCGAGCCAAGGCCGGGAGCTAAGACCAAGCACACACGTCCTTCCTTGGACTGTTACTTGGAATAGTCTCACTTGTTTCGGCCCTAAGAACTTTTGCCTTGTGTCTGTTAATTCGCCAGTAACTTCGTCCAAAACTGTGCGTAGGTAGACGCCTGAGTAAAGGCCGATATGCAAGTAGAGTGTTGAACCGCCCGAAGATGAGTCCTCCATGGAGATAATGGCGAGAGAGGTAGGTGCAGCTGTCAGCGCTTGAACTGATTTGTTTTCAAGCGTAGATTCTGGGTCGAGGCTCAAAATACGGACTGTGCAGTCATCACATCCGACTGCAAGGAATGAGCTTCGCAATCTGCCCTCGGGAACTTCGCCCAGACTCAAACAAGTGACTGTCCCAAACATTTCTTTCTTTTCGTCATACTCTGCCAGGGAACCATCATCATCCATCTCGAAGTAGACGATTTCACCCGAGCTTAGAGCAATCGCAACCTGGTGAGCGTTCGTGGATGCGGCCACAATAGACCGGTGCTGGGGGGCATCCCATTGGTTGACTTGGCCATTGCGAACGTGCCTAATGCCTTTAGGGTGAACTTGAATTAGACCATCATCACCGAGCAGCTGGGCAGCCAGAGTGGGAACACTGGTCAGGAACCCGGAGTCGCTGACTTCCTCCACCGTCTCTCCTATACTGAGAACAAGAGTTCCGTTGGTAAAAGAGAGAACAATGTAAGCGTCATATTGCTCGCTCCGGTTCAGCTTCAGCGTCCAAACGGCTGATGGAATACCTGGCAGCTCAGAGGATACAATTTCATTGATCTCAAGCCCATGCTTTAGCGTCCGGAATGTGCTTCGAGCACCGTTGCCACAGATGGTGTAAATCTGAGGAGCGTCTTCGCCAGTCAAGTTGGCAATTTTGCAGTCGAGGAGGGGGTTCATAGAAGGAATGCTCTCTACAAGAACTAGATTTTCCAGTGGTCGGGCGTAGAAATAAACAGGGTTATACGAAGCCTGTGCATCGACAGGAAAGTCGTCGCTAGTAAATTCTAGCTCTTCATCATCATCTCCCAGTTTTTCAAACTGGTAGAAGGAGAAGTTTCCAAACTGGCTAGCAACGTAGAGGAAGCCACTCTTTAAAATGCAGAGACTTGACGCAGCCGGAACTGTGTCAAAATACTTGATTTTAAGCCTTCTTACCTCTCCTGTGGTGTTGCCTTCGTCATCTTCTACCATATCTATTGTGACTTTGAACATGTCGCCGTCTTCTGTTTGTAGCAAAAAGAAAAAGGCACCTGCACTGCCCTTCAGCTTGTGCATGACACCGGAGACAATGGTGCGCTTTCTTGAAGGATCTTCTGTTGCTCCTCGTCGTCGAGGGATCGGAACTCGAAAAGCCTCTTGGTTGGAATGGCGATAAGTAATGTTTTCCTCGCCACAGACCAGGACACCGCTGGGGCCATCGTTACCACCAGGTACCTGGAATAACAGCGACGCTGTCGAGTCTACAGGCTCAGACCACTTTCTGACGACGTGATTGAGTCCGAGATCAAGCTCATAGTACACTAGCTGCGTTTCCAGCTCTCGCAGAGCTTCCCCTGTAGCATCTTGATCCACCTCGGTGTAGTCTATTTCTAGGGCGGCAAACACAGGATTGGCATATCCGACGTCTAGTGCCACCATAGATATGACCAGAACACCAGGCTTGTGGGCTTCGAGAGGCGAGGAGATTGTAAGTTCCGCTTGAGAATTTCGATTGAGCACATATACGAGCTTATTCTTCTCTATCGAAGCAATAAGACACGCACGTCCCTTGGGATCACACGCGAGGTATTCTCCAGGAATAACTCTCCGCACACCAGATTTTCCGAAAGTCTCCAGATGCAATCTGTTAAATCGGTTCTCTCTGGGAAGGTACTCAATGATAGTGATTCGGCCAGAATCTGTGGCTAAGATCAAGTAATCTGCAGCATGAAGATTAGCCCGCTGCTTGAAAAATAGCATAGGTTCACTCCATTGAGTCGTATAGGGTTGGCAGGGTGCGTTTCAAAGCTTTTTAAAAATTTCACCATCACTATGTGGCCCTCCAAAAATCGGAGCTAGGTAGACTCACCCTTATTGCTGCCCGCGAGGCGAAAGGCCGCCAGAGACCTGATAATGCCAAAAATGTCATGAGACAAAAGAGTGATTACCTTCCCCTGTGAAGGATCAGGCCGCAGTAGAGTCAGCCGTGACCCAGCACCGGTGATGATGAGCTGCTCCTTGGTCCCCGCGAACTGACCCAGGACCGCTTGGACGACATTGGTTGGCGGCTGGATCGTCAGCGAGTAAAGGAACATGTTAGATGTGGTCGCCATGTTCCCGACTGGGCGCAGTCAAGCCTGCGCGGCTCTACAGAGGCTTGAATGGCCGATTGAGGAGCTCAGTCGCGTTGGGAAATGGTTGTTGTGGTCTAGAAAAGTAGTTGGCGGAGCTTTGCTTTAGCTGCTTAAAAGTTTGGGCAAATGGCCGGAAATATGGAGGAACGATAATGCGGCGGTGGTCTGAGGGTGGCCCGAGCTCCTGCAAATTGCGCGCATCTTATCTTTCTATACTGGCGATGAGAGTTTGGCATAGCGGGGGATCTCCTACAACATCAATTAAGTCAATTAGGCGGTACAATGGAGCCGGCTTTGCGTCGGGCGGCTCATAGCCTGTGTGGGCGCTGCTCAGCGTCTCTGCGGAAGCAGGTGATTGCAGGAGCAGCATTGAAGCCATGGGCACCAGCATCACTTCGGAGTATACACTCTGCCAAGTCGTTAGACGCTAACCGAACGGTTACTGGATCTAAGTTGACCAAAACTGCCCGCGAATATTCGAGTTCGGCATCCGAAGCCTCTTCTAGCGAGAGATCTCCCGCAGCGACACTTCGTCTGAGCCCAGATGATCTCTTCCATCCTTTTTCTGAGTCGCCAGTTCCCGAATTCCGTCGCCGAGCTGCCTACATGAGACAGAATGCATACTGCCCTCACCCCGATCACAAGCATGCGAGAGCCCCTCTCGATTCGTCCACAGTTAGTGATGCTGCTCCCGTTGCTGAAGGAGATTTGGCCGCCGCACATGTAGATTTCGAGTGCCCAGATTGCGGCATTGCGGTCTATTGCAGCAAAGAACATTGGATGGATGATTATGAAAATCACTTGAAAATCTGCGATACACTTCGCCAAATCAACGAAGACGACCACGATCTGCGATCTGGTAGAGTATTCCATGAGGGTAATCTCCCAGATCTCCAGATGGAGAACGCTGCGGTCAATATGACAAACTGGGACACTTTTATGTATACCCGAGAGTTTGCAGCAGTGGATTCGGATCGTTCAATGAGGCAAATCACTCGACTTCTCACGTATCCGATTACCGTTGGAAGTGTCCTCCATGAATTGAGTCCCTACAATATCCAAAAAGGAGGCCGTATGACGGTGGAAGGATTGAAGAGTTTCAGTGGTAAGTGGATAAGAAAGTATAGAGGATGTTTGTCGTTTTAAGCGGAGAGCTAATGTGATTTTGGGATCCTAGCCTTGAGGTATAACCTGCATATTCCAAGATCAGGTCGTGGTGCCGGCGTCAATCAGCTCCGTCCAGAGCCCCCGCCAGTGAGATTGTTCATTCTTGGTGCACGAGCTGAATCATCTCTGCCACGACCTATATGGGTGCAGCTGGCGCATTTGTTCCCTGAATCACGACTACACCTCATCTTCATTGGACCAGAGAGTATGGCCAACCGAGATGACGAGTTTCCCTTGCCGGAACGCACGGCATCGAATCCATTTGGCGCCGTGGTAGAAGACCGGGTGTGGTATAACATGAAGATCAGCACCATCGTGGACTATTACCATACTATTCATAAGACGGGACAATTTGCGCCATATGATCCTTACTTTGACTGCTTTGTCCTCTTCCACCCTGGCCTTGGCCACCCTGCAAGCAGCCATGACTGGGAAGAGACCTTACCTTTACTACTGGAGACAAAGGTGCCCATTATCAGTACGGGATATACGCAAGTCGATATGGAGCGTGATGTTGAGTGGGTCAACAAAAAGTCTGGAGGCGAGTTTGATGTGCTGTTGGAGCCTGGAGAGAACACTTTCCGGAGTCTACGATGGGATCTCGACGATATGGATCCTCAAGATATTACGTGTGGTAATTGGGGCGTTTGGGCTTTCCGAGGAAAGAGGTATGTTTTGACACTGACTGCCTTTCTATCTTTATACTTCAGGCTGGCTGACAACTTCGACAGGTATGAGACTACTACGAGGGACCTAGAGGTATAGAGGGGCTTGACGGCTTGGATCTTAGTGAACGTCATGCCATGATGTAAATTTTGTCGACCATCTCGTATGTTCTGACGATGATTGTACGGCCATGTACATGTATTTATGCATAAAAGCACCTCTCCAATGTATTATATCTAGGAGGCGTTTAAAAGGGAAGAGAGGGTCTAGTGGCTTGGAAGAAAAACTCCATCCTAGGTGTACTATATAGGTTGTTTGTTCTACCGATTCTTTTTTGTTCCATGTTTCAACCCAGAGCTACTGGGTAATGCCTAGCACGCCTCAAGCATTGTGAGTTTTTTCTGGCTGCTCATGGGTATCTGCAGACAGTGTACTAAGTAAGCACACTAACATGTACAGGCCTGCAGAGTACAGCGTATAACAGCCCACATCACTTTATGCACGTGCGGGGTGTCATGCAGCGCGCACGGTGCTAGCCAAACCCCAAAGCTGCGCCAGACATCGAACTGCATGCATCCCAGACCTGCGACCCAACAGCGACCCAACTTAACTTTGACGACCAGCCACTGCGGCGATTTCAGGAGCCTGGCCCTCCTCCGTCTGCCATTGTCGCCCTCGCCTGCTCTCGCGCAATGCTCCCGCGACGACGCCTGACTCCCCGGCCATGACCGCCGCCTCCACCGCTTCAGCTCCTCTCGCTCCCGCCAGAGCTCCGACGACGCCGCGCTCCAAGCATGTCACCTCCTCTCCGCCTCCCGAGGCCGGCACCGCCGTGGTAGATCGCCGGAGCAATCGTCCCGGACCGGTCGACCCGCTGTCTGATCGGGCTACGCTGAGCCTCATCCGCCGTACGCTGTGCCCTCAGCAGCTGGGTGACAAGGGCCGAGATGCCCAGCTGCCGATCGAGGAGCTGCTGCCGCCGCTGACGAGCCGCAACGATGTCGATCTGCAGCTGTATGCCTTCCTCGCCATCATCATGCGGGAGTTTGTGCAGAGCTGGTACAGCAAGATCACCACGGATGAGACGTTTGTGCCGGAGATCCTGCACATCATAGCACACTGCACCAGGGCGCTGGAGCAAAGGCTTAGGAAACTAGATCTTGAGAGCTTGCTCTTGGACGAGATACCAGAGCTGCTCGATAGACATGCTACAGGCTAGTAGTGTGGCGTTACTCTACACGTTGGATCTGCTACTGACTGAGACGCAGCTCGTCGTGTGGCCTCTGGAGCTGCTCTGCAATCCTCGGTGGAAGCTGATCCTCGAGATGTCTACCACTCCATCTCCCCCCTGCCGTTTCTCTCACCCGTGCCTCGCGTTGATGATGCATCCTCTGTGAAGCTACAGAAAGAGAACGAAGCAACGTATCGCCAGCTGCTAGTCCAGGCCGTTCTAGCCATCCTGCTCCCGACTGAGGATTTGGAGAACCCCTGCTTGACTGCACTCGTGGAGCAAATCCTGTCGGAGCTAATAATCGGCAATGTTATCGCTGGCAAAGCATCACAACCATGGCTTCTCTACGAAGCTATCTGCATCACTGCAAGGTCGCTAGATGAGCAAAAAGCTAGGGCGAAGACAAGGATGGTGTCCGGAAAAGACCAACCATCGCCATCGTTATCGGGCCTTGGCCAAGATGCGGAGAAGTCTCCAACGTGGACGGCCCAGGGGGTCTTTGTGTTGGTTATTCACTTGGGAATCCTCCTCTTCAACGCAGTTAGATTCATGGTTGTCACCTTGGCGGACTCCATATCACTGCCGCCTAGGACGGCGCTTCATCTCGATGAGGAAGCCGCAGATCACGCTCTGAACGACAAGCAACCATCGCCACCAACGGATACGAACGTCACTCAGGCTAAAGTACCTGTGCTAGCCTTTAAGCTGTGGTCTTGTTTCGGAAACCTGATTGAACTGGAGGAAAGGAAGCCCTGGCTGGGTGGCTTCATATCGTTATTACAGACTGCTGCTGTCAATGGGCCATGGCGAATTGCGGGGCTCGATGGTCCCCTCGACAGGTAAGATATGCAATTTCCTTGTTATATTGATCTAATATCGCGGCTTTATCCCTCTTTCATGAGCCTTTATTCCCTCCCCTCCCCTGGTCATTGTTGAATTCCTTTGTCACCTCGCATCTTTTCAAAGTCACTGGACCTCCTTTTCTGGCCACACCTAGCCAGTGAGCTTTCGGAGCAGGGTTCCTTCTCTATTGGATTGTGACTCAGCCATTTACCGCATCTCCATCTATGGCACGATGCATTTTGCATTTTGCGCACAATCTTGCCAGGGCGACGCCCTCGGAGTCTATCTAGTAGATGGGCTCCATGCGACGAGAGGGCTTTTACGACCGGCGCTATTTACCACACCACACCGAGGCCTTCTAGATCTGGGCTGCTAGTTCCTTAACCGGCCGACCAATTGAAGTGCAGGATTCGCTATCTCGTCTCCGATTGCTCGAAATTGTTGCGCCGGCCTGGGCCACTGCAAACCGGCCCGTCCATCGAGAAGCCTTTATTACGCGCCGGCTTCAAACAGGGGCCATCAGCTACGAGAGAAAGCGGGTCGCGACCCTGGCCGTCTAGTCTCGCACGACAAAATGGTGTTGGAAAAGGTCTTCGTTCCGTTCAAGTCACCCGCTCGCCCCGTGCCGCGCCACCTCCGGATGGCTATCTACTGTCTATTGGACCGGTGTCTTCTAAAGCAGGCAGTATGATGGTGCCTGAGCGCGCCGTTTTTCTCCAGTCACACGCGAAGGAAAAAAAAGTGATTGTCCAATCCACTTCTCCACCCTGTGGCGCTCGGTGGTTTGACCAAGGCCACTGACAGGACACATGCCACTCGCTTCTCGTCTGCGTCTTATTGCGGAAGCTGAGATGGTTAAAGGGCTCGTTGAAAAATACTTGTCAGAATCGACAGATTTTCGGCGAGCATGCGCTTATGCAGGGCGGTCTGTTCGACCTCTCCGCCTCGTAATGGTCTTCTCCTAGCTTTGTCGCATTACTCGACCGGCAGGGAACACGACACATCACTTTTTTTTTTTTGCATTGATGTCCATTGGGAGTCTCTTGTCGCACTACGAAGATCCAGCAGACACCTTCCCACACGCCGGAGGAGTTCCTTTTCTATTTTCCCCGCACGCCGCAAGCTCTTCTGCCTTGTCGACCAGTCTGGCCATCATTGCATTACCACCATGGGGAGCCTCCCCCGACTCCTGATCACATGTACATGCTCATGTTCTGTCACATCTTGACAAACATACACCCATACATCGGAATGACAGGAACGAAAGCGAGATGCCCCTAACAGACGCCGCGTCTCTTCACAAGCTAGCTGCCAACAATGGTGCTTTGTGTTAACGCCGTTATGCTCCCTCCCCTCCCTCTTTATCTTTCACTACCCCCGTTTTGAATCTCGCCTTTCATCCCCACCTCTTGCGGGCGGATCCGATGGAATATCATTTTCTCTATTTTTTAGTCTCGTTTTGCTGCTTTACGATGAGAGACTAACTAAGCTAACCAATGGCCTTTTGCTTGTCTGTAGACTCCTCTCGCACCACATTCAATCCCTCTTTGACCCCTCTCATCTGCCACCCCTCCTTCGGTCGCTCCGAGGCGCCCTGTTCCCTAACAACAGCCCCGGTTCGTCCACTCTTGCAGCTCCCCAGTCGGAGGAAGAGCTGCTCGCCCTGCGCCGCAGGGCCGCCAGCGCCATACGGGGCCTGCTCCCCACAAGTGTGACCCGCGTGTACTTTGGCGGTCGGCTTTGGCGCTTGGGCGGGTTGTTTGGCTCTGGCGACAATTTCGGACGGTCGTCTGCGGCGGCTGACAGGGAAGATGACGAGAGGGTCTTGGATGAATTAGAGGGTCTCCTTGACGTGGTTGGAGACGAGTATTGCAACAAACATTTGATGTATAGTGTACTGGAGCTCGTTCTCGTGAGGCTGATGCCAGAGCTAAGCGAGCAAGGTGCCGTGGAGCTATGGGAACAAAGACTTGGCTAATCACTCACGAATATAGATCATTTTCTTTCAAGTAACTATCGAGTGCATAAACGAAGCTCTTTTTGCATATGTAGTATGGACATGACCAGCAGTAGTGTAGCACAATTTTCCGTCTAGCCCCCTGTTCTAGGTCCTGTCATACCTCCACATAGATTAACCCATCCACATGTATCCAGTACATATACACTTGTAGACAAACAAAATGTGGCCCAGCTAAATGAAAGGAAAAGAGGGAAATAAAACGGGTGATTAGCGGCTGCCTTGGCTAGCATGTTAGATGCCGAAAATTATGCCCTCATATGGATTCCGGCTCTCAGGGGACCCTCTTTTGGTCACTGAGGCTCCTGCTTAGTATTGAAGAAGAAAAAAATACATTTGATATCGAGAAAAGAAAAGAAAATGAAGATAGCATGCTTCTCCGTGAGGAGTTTCGTACCAAAACTGGCCCTTGTGTACTTTTTTGGTTTTTGATGTTGTCTTGATTCCCATTCATATCCTCCTCATATCTTCAAGTATGAAGCACATTTCAGTAAAGTAAAGAAGTAAAACAAGATAACAATTTTCGTCCAAGGACATAAGAAAGTTAAGCTGTGTAAAGCTACAGGAGAGCAAGAATATGCTGTCTCCCAACCTATGTTCATCGGCGCCTTAAGGAAGCCGTGTTATTCATTTTTGTGCCTTTGCGTATCAAGTTGAACCAGAAATGCGCAAGAAATAAAATAGAGTGTGAATGAAATGCAAGAAAATATGAAATAATAATAAAAAATCAACGCAGCGGCATAACAGGGGGCGCGCGTGAGCAGCAGGAGTGTCTTTCGTAGCTTGATATATGCTAGAAAATGAAAAAAGAAAATGTTTGTCACACAAGTTGCGGGTATAAGCCGGTTTGGAAGTGAAAATGAGTGATATGTGAATGATAAAAAAAAACCAGTTTTGATGCTGGTGGATCTGTCGCCAGATGAAGTCGCCTTTCTCTTTAGTTATAATCCCATTCCCATCCGTCCAGTTCCTTATCCGTTCCTTAGAAGCCACTTCCGTCGCCTGCGATGCGGAAACGGGCGCCTCTTTATTTATTTTGAGATAGGGGTTTGCTACAGCTTGCTGCGACCTCATAACCAATATTTGTTCTTGCTCAGGAGCAGTAGTGAAAGATGTGCTCTTCGTCCAGGTTTCACTGCTTGTTTGTTCCAGGGATGCTAAAAGAAATCCGTAACGCCGGTAATATTTTTAAAACAGGGAAAAACAATATTTCAAAAAAACAAGACAGCAAAGACATATGGGCGAAAGGAGGGTTACGAATGCTTAAGAGGAGCTCTACTTCTCCTTCATGTTTCCACTATCGTAGGCTCCGTCATTGACTGGACTTCTCCGTCGTCACTCTCGGGGATTCTTGACAGTCCTCCTATAGAAGGACGTATTGTTTGGTGTTGATGTATTTGCAATTTTTTCGTAAGTTGAACGATGGTGGCGTATTCGCTTTTATCAAAGGGCCCATTTGGTGTCATGTGGTGAAGATAGCTTAGTAGCGTTTCTGCGGCACGTCTAGCGTCCTCCGGAGTTGGAGAAGTTGGCGAAGAGTCGGCAGTGTTTGATGATACAGAACTAGCGTTTGCAGAGTTATTGTTTGATCGAGCGGCAATGCTTGAGTTGCTGCTGCTGCGGCGTAGAGCTGGTGGTGGTGATATCGTCGTATCAAGCGTGAAAGGAGTGTTTCGAAAGTCGTTTGTAGGCGATTCGATGGCTGAAGATGCTGTGACGGCAGAGTGTCGTGGGGTCAGCGGATCTGTGCTTGTGTCTTGGTTTATGCAATCGATATTGAGGGAAGGGAAAGTGTTGCTTCTCTTTCCGCGATGCTGGAAATTAGAGGCTGCAGATTGTATATGAAGACCGTCTTGGAATGCTCCAACGTTGGGGTCGGGTGTGAATTGAAAGGCTGCAGTTGGACTAATCGTCTCAGAAAACGAAACACCAGTATCCTTCAAGTCGCTTGCCAGTGAAGTTGAAGAATGAGATCCAGCATGTCTGTATTGAAAGTCGAAATCGTGTCCTCCAGCCTGCAAATCCTCCTCGCTACGGCTAGCAGAAAGAGGCGAGTGCCGGTGAGTGGGAGAGACGGGAGAGATTGTATGGACCGTCTTGTCTCCTAGGAAGCGTGGAATAGCTGCAGACATGGTCATACTGTCTGGAATGTTCGTCTCGGATGCTCGACGCATCAGCCGTCCAGCCCCTATTCCGTGCTTCTGCTTGAATTTGAGCAGCCAGTTGCTGTTGATGTTCGTTAGGACTGCTTCTTGGTTGCCGCTGGCCCGAGCAAACAGCCTGGCCTGTTCCATTATGTCGTCATCTTTGACTTCAAAGCCACGTTGCTGCTGTCTTCGAACATAGTTGCTAAGTGTTCGATCAAAATCAGGATGCTTCCCTTTCAAACGTTTGAGTGCTGCACCATCTGGCTCTGGATCTCGTTTAAGATACTGCTCCTTGTGCCTCAACACTTTAGATACGGTGCTTGCATTGAGAGTTAGTCGATTATATTCTGTAGATAGGGGTGGGCTCAGCGATAGTTAGAGGAATCTACCTTCTCTCGACGCCAAATTTTGCGCCAATATCTGCCTGCCTAGTGCCTGGGTTTTCTTCATGATATTGGCACATGGCCCGTTTCTGCTCTGCGCTCAATGTCTTTCTCGCCTTTTCATGGTGCACAAGGGGCCTCGGCGGCGGGTCAACCGGAGGCAGGCTGGATGCTGGTGCGATGGACAGCGGAGGAGCAGAGTAGCTTCCTGAAGGCGTGGGGTTCGTTATTTGACTTGGCCATTGAGTGTTTAGCATTGGCAGTTGGTGGTGGCCCATGATGGGCGCAGGATGTATCATTTGATGTGTTGTAGGTTGAGAAATAGTTGGAGGAATGGGCGGAGGCATTCTGTTGAGCGATTCGGACGGTAGTCCATGCGATATATATCCGCCAAACGTAGCGCCATACTCATTCAAAGGGCTATTTCCATAAGGGCTTTGGCTATAAGGGCTGATACTCGCCCAGTGGTCATTGTTATATCCAGTTCCGTTGCTCTGCACCATGGTAGCGTCCTGGTCTAAGCTGGCAGTGCTGTGAGCAGCGGTATTCATTATATTCCAGAAAGGTGCGGCCCAGTCTATCGCTGGGTTTTACTAGCTGCTGAAAAACTGAGCAAGTCAGCACTTGGCAAATAGGCTCTCTCGAGAAAAAAAGAGATGAGCAGAAAGGCGAACAGAGAGGAGCGGAACAGGTGGGGGTAATATTCATTAAACCGTCAGCGCAGAGACAAAGTCCAAACCTTGTCTTGGGCTGTCATCAACAAGTCGGTGGTCGTGAGTCAGGAAGGAGTATGGCATGGGAAGTGTTTGTCGATAGCAAACATAAGACCATACGAACCTCATGGGCAAGATATGCAAAGCAATGGGCATAGCCTTTTCCTTAAGAGGAAATGACGATTGTAGGAAACGATGTGAGAACCAAGTTCAGATGCCAGAGAGAAGGGGAAATCGCTGCAACGCAAACCGGTGATGAAAGAAAGTATGGTGTATAACTGTGCAAGATTTTCGAAAGCAAGGCAAATCAAGGAGTCAAGAGTGAAGTGAAGTCTCGGTGACAAAATTTCTGAATGAGGGGTGCTCTGCCGGATAATGTATCGCTACTTGGGCCGGCTCTGTAGAACGACACCCAGGAGCAAGCAGAAATCACTTGTCAAGGAAAGCCCTGCTTCTCACGTCACTTTAACTACTACTGAAGTGTGCAAGACCCGCTGGTGGGCTCTCTTCCGCGCGGTAACGGCCTGGTGAGACAATGACGGGCTTTTCTTCGCCGTTACTCGCTACCTTATGCTTTCGTGGGGGTGAAAGTACAGAACTGCGGAGAAAGGGAACGACTCATGTCAGCCCTGAGCAAGAGCAGAAAGTAGTATTTGGCCTGTTTGAAGAGCGGTGATGCATCTCGAATGATAACCAAGTACCGGCCCCCCCAGACCCGGCTGGCAGTACAGGTAGAAGCTGTTGCACCGCGTGCTTGTCTGTGCGGCAAGCGAGTCCGTACAAGATCTGACAAGCTGCAGCAGGCCGATGCTGTTGGTCCAGGAGACGGCAAGTTCGGTGGTTTGCTGCAGACGAGCAAGTGGCCCGCCCACCAACCAGTGCCATACCACCAAGCCAGACTAGACTAGGGTATCCAAGCAGTAGCATCGTCCAGAGGCGTACAAGTTGGCACTTGTGCTCGTACAGTAGCTGTACTCCCTACAATAGCTGCCCAGGACGGACGCTGAGACCGGAGCGTCCAAGTACAAGTATTGTCTGCGAAGGAAGCGGAACGTTGGCCGTGGAGGCAGGCAGGTATGCAGACGCATGCACGAAGAAGCACTGTGCTAGCAGCGTAGGTTCAGGGGACCTGATGCAGGGGGGCCTTGAAGAGGAGGGGGCGTGCGAGTCGGCGAGGTGATGGGCGCCTCCCCATGCGTGCGGCGAGTGAGCGAGAAGCTCTCGTACCTGTAAGTGAGTCTTTGTGTGTCAGTCCGGCTCTCTAGCTTGCTTCTCTGCAGGTCTGGCGCCCATGTTTGCTCGAGTGGACGGTGGGTGGGATTCGGTCCCAGAAGGGAATGGGCACCAGAGCCCAGAGTCCGTGTTCTGGATAGGCTAAGATGGGAATGGATCATGGAGATTGGGCATGATAGGGCAAACATTTGACTAACGGGTTGACCAGGGCCGGCATGGCCAGAAGAGGCAGCGTCGGCGGGATCTGGGACTTGACATGGGACTTGACATGGGACCATATGTAGGTACCATACGGACAGCCCACACGCACTGGCGGTGCATTGATTAATATTGGTTCGTTGGAGGT
The DNA here is from genome assembly GCA_000331835.2 of Trichoderma hamatum GD12. Classification (NCBI taxonomy): domain Eukaryota; kingdom Fungi; phylum Ascomycota; class Sordariomycetes; order Hypocreales; family Hypocreaceae; genus Trichoderma; species Trichoderma hamatum. The sequence goes on from ANCB02000010.1 coordinate 139,170, forward strand.
CTCCTGAGCCTCTGCTGCAATTGTGCTTTGTGCACACATCCATGCTGCTGGCTTGGAAGAGCTCTCTGCTCTGTGCTGCGCGGCCTGCTGCATGAAGCTATCTAGATGCTTGTCTACTCTCGTACATGCACAAGCAGTGCGACGTCGGGAACAATTGTTCCAGCATTCCGTACCTTCCCTCTCTGACGTCGGCGTAGAACGTGACAAACAACTTGCAACTTCGACCGCGCAAGGATGGATATCCAAGACGAGGGGCCATGAAGCTTAATCACCTCAAGACGCACACAAAGAGAAAAAGAAAACCACGCGAGCGCAATACTTCCGATAGCCATGCGCGATACACAAGAAGCCGCCGCTTCCAAGGCCCATGTGGTTGTCTAGGATCATCCGTGGTCACCGACTACTAGGTAATACTGCACACTGGCTGCTGTCAGGGCTTCATCACGATTCCGGCCTGAAAGAAGGGTATGACCCGGCTGCCTTCGCGGCTCGACGATTTCATCAACCATTCGAGGAAATAGTGTCCCGAGCAGGCATTTGGGCACGATTGTCATAGAACAAATCCACCCTATGGAGCGAGACAGGCAGAACCCAGCAAGTACACAGCTCTTGTACGCGGCAGCTTGAAAGAACCCCGGCACATGATGAAATAAGAAACCTTGATCCCGGTCTGATCAGTGCGAGCCACAGCGAAGCCCGCTCAGGCACACCGTCTCTGGGGCCTGGTATTATACAAACACGAATCGAGGTAGTATTTCACACGAAGAACAAACAAGTCCAGAGAATGTGATCTTTTTGTGAGCACTGTTGGACTCTCCTTTCCGCCTTTTCAGCTAAACTCTTTGCCAGGCATAACAGGTGGCACCCAGCCAAAACTCACTCATACTGCTGCTTGGCCATTGTCTGCTCTCGTATGAGGCTAGAGGATGCTTCTGTGGAGCGGCCCGAACTAGCTAGCGCAATTCTCGCAAATGATGCAGATTAACAACGAATCATTTGCTGAGTTCTAGGTACGGTTTATGCCCTCATGTACGAAGTGCCGCAGCTGATCATTAAAACCAAGCTAATAAACGGCGACCTGCAAAGCAGGCTACTCTATGGATGGACCCAGCTTAAGACCAGGGAGGCACACGCTCAATCCAACCTTACCAAAATAATGATGCCTACATCCAATCTTAGGCACGAAACGAATGGAAACTCCAGACGTAGTCGTCCACCGAGATTTGAAGCTTCCCTAAGATGGCAGCTCTTTAGGCAGCGTATGGAGTAGTACAAGTGCCACTGGTATTGGTACCCTTTCGTACTTCCACTAGTAATGCTCTTCTCCACGTTCTCAGCTACGAGCAAGTCGTACACGCTAAAACATAGTGCTACAGGGGAGGGGTATCCTAACAGAGCAGCTCATTGGAAGTGCCACTACCTACTGCTGGCAGTAGCTGTACTTGTAACAAGAGAAGTTGCAGCCACTATCTCGACACTATCTTGACTCTGCCGTACAGGTATACAATACTACACAGACATCAACTTACACACCCACTGGTCATAGAACGAATCCGCTTATCCCGGAGCTGTTTGCTGATCATTGTTTGCTCTGACGAAAGGTCCAGGATATGCCTCTACCCAAGACGTTGATATTATGGCTTGATTTATGGGAAGGATGGAGCAGAGAGCATGGGCTCATTTGAGAATTTGAACTTGCTCAATGATAACATGACAGTTACGGAGTCTATCGCGAGAGAGGTCGGCCTGGCAATATAGCAAGGACGAAACCCTCGTCTGTCGAATGAAATACCAAGTACACACCCTTTAGTGCTGCCTTCAAGCTCAATCCTAAAAGTTCAAGGCGCGGGAGCGCGGGAGGACCGTCCACCTTAACAAGGCCCGTGCCACTAGTCTATTCCTTCCTGAGGAAAATAACGGAGTACTAGCACTCGACTTTTTCATGGAGGCTCGAGGAACAGTGAAATGCGGCGCACTGGTAGTTCTAACGCTAGGCTAACAAGATGGTGTAAGTGTTTACTCCGAACATGCTCTATAACGTCTACATCGCCTCACGCTTCGCTGACAACCTATTTCAGCAAAAAAAGAAACACATGACTCGATTTCCTTTCGAGACATATGCATAGCTAACGTACTCGCTTCCTCGCGGAGCCATTTCGGCGAAGTATTCTTTATTCCCTACACACGATGCTTCCCAGCGCGAAGGTTGTAGGTATATCAATACTGGAAAGGGATTTTGCACTGCCAAACACCATAGAGCGGTAGCTTTACCGCCACTCCGACTACGGCTTGTTAGACGAAACGAAGCAACCGTGTGCCTGTCTATATACATGGCGCCAGTCTCTTCGCCATATGGATCTGATATCCAATTCATTCAGCAGAGCATTCGGAGTGAAATCTTGCTATAGCTCTTTCATTATCCTATTGCATCTTCTTTTCTTTCGTACACAGAGAATGCCACGAAAATAAACGTGTCAGGCAAGAGGCCATACAGAACTGATACATAAAGTGTCCTCATATATTGACAGTTATTCATCCAGGCTAGTACCAAAACGATCACTCATGCAATATCGTGCAATACGGCGATTAAAAGGCTAATTATATTATAAATGCCTTTAAAGCCGGCATATCATTGACCCGACCTAGAGCTTTCAATCCAAGACCGTTGTTCCCGTCGAGCTACAAGCTTTAAAATCTCGGCATCTCGTCCTTATCCTCGCTCAAATTGGACAGGTATATATACCAGGGGCTGTGGCGTCCGCGCCAAGAGCATAGCTTCCGCTTCAAGGCTCACTTCCAGTTGGCCAATTTCAACCCCTGCCGCTTGCTGCCGTTCTGTGGAGGGTCCGTGCCCAAGCAAGAAATACTGACTAGTGGTAAACTACTCGCAGGAGGTACTAACAACTAGATATTTCTCGGCCTAGCATGTAGTTGCTCCGCATAACAAAGCGCGCTTCATCATGAGAATGCTGAGAGCGTTCGAGAATCTAACATGACGATGCGCAGCTGAGCCAAAGCACTTATTTAGTCTGCCGATATTGGACAGCGGTAATTATCAGCATGCCATGCGTGACTCGTATCAACTCCATTTCGATCCCGTTACTTGTCAGATGAGGGCCAGGTGGATCTTCTCGTTAATCCTAGAGTTCTCATCACTCGAAAGGACCAGCTCGAGGTTTCCTACGGTCATTTGGGCTCTGTGAGCGCTATCGGTCGCACATAATTGAGAAATGGGAGCTATTCTGTATAAGGGCCAATTACTGTCAGTGTGGCTAGGTCGAGGCCGACATCGAGCATCTTGACATGGATAAACGCTACGCGCCGTCTCCTTGTTCCATTTCCAACAGCAAACCGATGCAAAATATCACCCGTAAGCACTGTTTACTATTCTATACCTCTCTGTGGAATTAAAATCTCATCTCCCCTTGGCGAGACTAATTGTTTAGCTGTACACAATTTGGTCCAATGAGGACCAAGACTTTGATTAGGTTGAGGACAGCGGCCAATCCCGACGAGATCTACGGATGTCCACTCCTCTCAACACTCAGGTGCCGACAATGTGGATCATGACTGGCTGATGGTGATGCATAATTTGGCCAATAACACTTTTCATAGGAGCCGTTTCCTTGAAGGAATGCAACCGCGTGACGCTCCCACAACAGGAAAACGTCCCGGGAGCCGACTTTTGAAGTTCATCACTTCCTTTGTGAAGTTGTCCAGCGGTCCTCTGTGTTATAATTTCCAGGCAATACATCACCACACTCAGAAATCAACAACGCTACTCTACCATGTGGCAGATATCCCTATATTAGCCCCAGGTAGGCGGTAACAATATGGTAAGCGTTGTCGGGCTCCCGACTATCTAATAGTACTCTACCTGCTATATGCACGCTATGGAGGGATAGGTGTAGGGATCTGCCACTTACTCTCGTGCCTCTGCCTGCAATACCTCTTCTGCAAACATGGTTCTATGATGCGGCTCCGCGGCACACCAGGCCGCCGCCGAAAGCACATGCAGTTCAGTTCGCACAAGTATGCACATCGGCAAGGGGGCATCGTTTCTCGCTCTCCAGCTCTGCAATGTTATCTATCACATTATGTATCTCTGCCGGGGCCCCTCGCAAAGTTGATTGTTGGCATGTACAAGTACTGCTCTGTACATACCTGTCACGGCCTCGCAAATCAACATGGCAAGGCGTCCATGTATCCAACAAGGGCAGCAATCTTGTTAGTGTCATTCAGCGGTAGGGCAAGCTGTGGTCTGTGCCCTGCGACTCTTGATATCCGACTCCGCTGCGGGCGAACTACTCCGTACTCAATACAAGTCGTCGAGACATGCATGAGCCATGTCGCCCGCCGCGCACTCATCTTTGCTATACAATGCAGGACGCCACCGAAATCCTGCTTTCCGCGAGCCCGCTTCACCTCATCCTTATACGAGTACTGCTACCACTAAGGATGCGATAAGTACCAGCCCTGCTACAAGACATGCAGGGCCTAGCTTTCTGCGCGCAGGTGGTTCCCCCCAGTGGTTTAGCCTCTTCATGTTCCGTCCCCCTAGGCATGGCTTAAGCTCTCCACTTATTCGCAAAGCGACTCGATTCCTATCTCATGCCGGGTACCGTACCGTACCGTACGCCTTATATCGCAGCTCATCTGGTTTGTGAGGCCAGGTCTGGTGTGTGGTGGCGCTGTTTGCTTCTTTGGCGGTGCGGTGTTGTGAGAATAGCTTCAGAATGTCCATCTTATACTATGTCTGCTGTTGGCCCACTTACCATCCCAGGCAAAGCAACCACCTTGGGGGTTGACAAAAGCTCAGTAGCATGCCTCCGGCACTTAGCACCTGGTGGATCAGGAACACTAGAAAGAAAAAATAAAGAGTTGACAATCATGGGGGAATAGGTCACCGCCAAACCAAAAGAATGCGCCTCCCGTAATCATGGCTCCACCCATCGCCCATCATTTTTGGGCTCTTCCTCGCCTGGGCGGCAAGAGAAGCGCTCTGAAAGGCTGGGCTGGAGACAAACCATGGTCCAATACAACTCCCTGGGGCGCCATGCAGCCAGCATCGGCCTATATCCAGCGAATCGTTTTCTTGCGTCGCCCATCCAAAGCAACCCTGCGGGCTTCCAATTAGCGTCCAGGTTGCAGGCCAAGCCAATTTATCATGATTTATTATTTTTTATATTTTTTATTCAAACAGTTTCTCTCTGCCCACACCCCCCCTCCTCTCTCCTCTCTCTCCGGGGGGTTCTCTTCACGGTGTAGCTCCAAAGGCTGGGAAGGGGAGCTCCTTCGACCACAGCCCCAAAAGGGACTCTCGCCATCCCCACGTTTCTAGTTTTTTCCCTTTTTTGCTGCGAAAAGGCGGCCGCAGATCAAGAGGCCCTCGGCTATGCAGGACCAAAGCATATCAGCCCCGGGTATTGGACCATGACCACCAACTACAGTTTATACTTTTCTGCTTTTTTCTAGTCGTATTTTCAGCTGTTGGGCAAGGCACTGCAAGAGCCTGGCCAGAAATATATGATGAATCAGACTGCGTATTCTGTCTCTGCAGGCTCCATCTGTACACCCATATGTGTACTTGATGGTTGGGAGAGGGATATTAGACATTTCTCATTTCTCATCAGTGCAGAGCACACAATGTACTATGAGGTACCAACTACAACTCTTCCTAGCGGAAATAAGCCCAAATACCCTGTCACCAAATCGTGTCCGCTATTTCTCCTAAGTTTTTTTTTTTTTTGTTCTGTTCTGTTCTGTTCTGTTGTGTCGCTGTAGCACCAGCAGTTGCTGTTGTTACATACACCAAATCTACTCCATATGGTCCACTGGATTCCATTGCCGCCGATCCTCATCATTTATTTCCTCCTGCGACTTGCCGAGCGGCGAGTTTCTGCGCATTGACCGGAAACTAACAGTATTCTGCTCGTGCAATCTGCCGCGTCAATGCCGCCGCATAGCTGCCGTCCATCCCCTGCTTTTGTCCCGGTCTGTCGTCCAGCAGAAAACCTTCCTGAAATGGAAAATCATGTAGCATACTCCGTACCCTCGGCCGGGGTCTGAGCGGAAATTCTGCTGTGTCTAGTATCAGAGCATTAAAAACAAAGCCAGGGACTTTGGCTTTGCGGACAGGTAAGGAAGATAGCCTCCTTGGTTTGCACGGGCACCGGAAGAGCGCTGTCCCTCGCCCATCTGCCTGATTGCCCACCCTAATGTTGGGCTTTGGGATATTAATCATCGCTTGATAATGGTCACTAGGATTGGGTATATTAGCTTTTGCTTGTTGATTCCAACCAAGGTTCAATAAAAGCGAGAAAGAGAAAAAAAAAAAAAAAGGTAGGGTACAAAGGAGATTGCAGTAAGAGAGAAGCTCATGATTTTCCTCTCTTTGCGAGACCGGCTTTAAGAACTGATGGGGCAGATTATGTATGGAGATATGAAACTTACCAACGTCTTCATCTTCCAGCTCATGTGCCAAACCAACTCTCTGTGGCTGATGCTTTACCGACTTGCCATAAACAACAGCTGACTTGAATTGTTCCACGATGCTACGGTGAATGGCATTGCACTGAATGTTGTGTAACGCATATTAGTAAATGGTAATGCGCATAGATTGTGGCGCTTGCCCGTTTTGCAAGGGGTTTTCTGTTACTCACAAAATCTTCCACCGTGCATCTCGATGCTCTGAGCACAACAGGGGCTGAATAATCGGGCGCTCTACCCTTAGGCTTTGTATACACTCGTTTCAGGCTCAGCTTCTCCCACATAGATTCCATGAGCTCATCGATATTCCATCCATGTTCTGAGCTGATGGGAACGGCGTTGGGGATTCGGTACAACAGATCCAGCTCTTCGATACTGATTGAGTCAATCTTGTTGAGGCAATAGACCACCGGAATGTAACTATTTGACTAATATTAGCAATCCCACGCCCGCATGTCCGTGCTGCATTGGAGGTCTCGTGGCTCACCTTCGGCTCTTTGCCTCGATGACATCGATGAGATCATCAATGGTGGCATCGCATCGAATAGTAATATCGGCCGAGTTGATACGGTACTCGCTCATGACGGCCTTGATCTCGTCGTGGTCGATGTGCGTAAGGGGCTGAGTACTCGTGATGTTCAGGCCACCCTTGTCCTTCTTCCTGAAGGTGATATTCGGAGGCGACTTGTTGATACGGATACCGAAGCCCTCCAATTCAGCTTCAATGACTCGTTTGTCGGACAGGGGTTTATTGACGTCCAGCACAATGAATATCAAATGGCACGTCTTGGCAACGGCGATGACCTGGCGACCTCTTCCTCGACCATCCTTGGCTCCTTCGATAATTCCAGGCAAATCAATCATTTGCAAGGGGGCACCTGCAGGCACATGCAGTCAGTTCCTTAGTCCTTACAGCCAAACAAAAAGCAAAGAGAGAGAGAGAGAGAGAGAAAAAAAGCGCCACCGCCGCCCAACGGCTCTAGTTTGGGTTCGTTTAAGCAAGGCAACACACCATTATACATGACCTGGCCCGGCACGGACGTCAGGGTTGTGAATTCGTATGCTGCGGCCTCGGAGTGCTGGCCGGTCAACCTGCTCATCAGCGTACTCTTGCCCACCGATGGGAAGCCGATGAAGCCAACACTGGCCACGCCCGTCCTGGCCACATCGAATCCTGCGCCGCCGCCGCCGCCGCTGCTGCTGGGGGTGAGTAGCTCGCGTTTCAGCTTGGCTAGTTTGGCCTTGAGCTGACCCAAGTGATACGACGTCGCTTTGTTCTTTTGAGTCTTGGCCATCTATGCGCAGGGGGAGAAAAAAAAAAGCGAAAAAATGTCAGGATCTCTCTGTTTCTGTTCGGTGTCGAGTGCTCACGCCGGTCTTCGGAAACAGCACCTCGTCGCCAGGATTCTCGATTCGGGAAAACATACCTCGGCCTCGATCTCTTTGATCTAGAATGCCCAATGTCAGCCAGCCAGTCAGTCAGAAAGATGCACCAAAAACAAGAGGCCATACCTTTTCCACTGTCGTCGACATGATGCCGGTGGTGCCCAACTATGCCACGAAAGTCTCCTCTATGGTCCCTTCTTCGGGTCTCTTCCTCGATTTGCGACTTATGTGCAATGCCTGCGGCGTCGCGGTTCGTGTTTGTTGGGCGGTGATGCGACAAAGGGCCAGCCAAAAGTCTGATCTGGTTATGCCAAACTTGTTTGTGGTGGTGGTGGCATGAATATCTTTTGGAGGGATTTTGGTGGGGTAAATTTTTGGTTTGTGGCTTGCGGGTGGCCAATGATGTCAGCGCTTTTGCGGGACCAAACCGCCTTGGGAATGGAGGCATTTTATCCTGATAACGGAGTTGTCGAGGGCCAAGAGATGGGTGTTTTTAACTGCTTCTTGTGCCATTCAGTGCTAACTCATGGCTAATCTTGTTGTGTAAGATTACGTGTAGTATATATACGTATACAGCTCCTCTTGGCATCGTCGCCTCATACATACAGCCAGCATACAGTTAGAAAAAGAGAGCTAACCCTTAAGCTATATTTAAACACAAGGCTATCGTCGTCCATGTATCTTCATTCCCAATCATTTCCATAGGGGCACCACCAAATGAAGAGAGAGAAAAAGGGGGAAGAGTGAAAAATGAAAAAATGAAAACCATGAAGAGCTGTTCTTCCCATCTTGCTTTGCCGATAAAACCTCTGACATGAAAAAATAAGATAAAAAGAAAAACGCCCTTCGTCGCACATACAAAAAAGCTTTGCCTTTCTTCCCATTCCATTTCTTCACCCCATGCCCTGTCCAAAAAAAAAGAAAAAGAGGACAATTCCTGTAGCAGCATTGAACCCGACGCACAAAACAAGCAAATTGTCCAAATATACCCGTGGCATGCATACCGTAGCACTCCCGTCCAAGCTACATAAATAGCAGAAAAGAGAAAAGAAAAAAAGGGCTTTTCCCCCCAGTTCTGCTCATGCTGTAAAAAGAAATATGTTGTAGAAGGCCCCATGCCGTGTCAACCAAGATAAAAGATCACCCACCTCCTTTTAGGAAGTCACCAAAAAAACGTGTTTCGCATTGCATATTGCGTTTGCATCAAAAAAGTGTGCGTAATATTTGCGCGTGTGTACAGGGGAGCGCGCGGCGTTTCGTCCTTTTCCCCTCAACCTCCGAGTCTATAGACATTTACATGAAAGCCAAATAAAAGAGATAAGAAGAAGTAGGGGGAAGAGGAGGGGATAAACCAGAAACCAAAGTAGGGTGTGTCGTACAGATTGTACAGCAAGAGTAGATTTCGTAAGTTCTTCATTCTCTTCCAGGCCAGTTCTCTGTTGTAATCATCAACTGGCTGATCCATTAATACCATTAAGTTTATCACCCTCCAATGTCGCCTCGTCTTTGACCCTATCCGGGGTAGTATGTCCATTCGTACCGTTAACATTCGGCCTCGCCCGTGGGATTGAGGTTGGGCTGATGGGAGAAGAATGGATTCCATTCGGCACCGGTGACGGGCTCTTTGTGTCCTTGAGCAGATGTCCAAGGCCTTGGTTCATACAGATGACGTTGTAGTCCGTGTCATCAGGATAAGCACGAACTAGCCCTCGTCGAGGAACCCGCACCTCTGGAAATGGAGTGGAGCTTGTCTGAGAAAGAGTTGGAAGCTCTTCTCCAACAAGGATTCCATTGACATAGAACTTAAATCGTGGAGCGAGGCCATGATAGCGGCTCACATCTGGATCTCGCTTCCACTTCGCGAAGGTCCTCCACCCCTTGGCCTGCTCTTCGGTTTCTAAGAGCTCACAGTACTCCACACCTAACTTAATGCCTCGTAAGTGCGGTATACTAGGTACAACATACATGAAGTCAGAGACCTGACATTCAGTTAGTGGAATTAGCCTTGAAGAGGGATAGAAGAGCATCTTCATATTGTAACTTACCTTCACAAAGAACATATCCATGGCCTGGAACTTCTCCCATGCCTCTTGTTTGAGCCGATCTCTATTGTTATGGCTCAGGCTGTGGGGTTGCTCATCGCCGTAGCATCCAGGCAGCTGCTCGCCAAGTTCCCAGAGCTTCTCAGAAAACAGAGTATATCGACTCCATTCTGTTCTCCATAGACTGAACTTAGCAATTGGGGTAGCAGGTACACGTGCCCAAGAAGAATCTATTGACGCGTTAGCATTGAAAGTATGATCATCAGCAAGAAGAAGAAGAAAAAAAAAGTTTGTTGACTTACACTTAGGGAGACTCAAGTCTTTCTCCCCCAGTAGCAGAGCAACATGCGTGTTAAGGAGCCACTGTTCCCGGCCCTCAGCGCTGTTATTTGCCTCGGGACGGATCGTGTCGAATCGAGCACCGCGCATGTACTTGAATTTCTCGGCTACGGCTGTGGTCTTGGGATTGGACGCAGTGCGGAGCCATCGCATCAACGGGGGCAGCCTCTCCAGTCGAGCACGTTCTTGTTCTTCCTGAAGGCGTTCTTGCTCTTCACGGCGCTCCTGTTCTTCACGTAGGCGGCGTTGTTCTGCTTCTCTGGCTCGCTTTCGCTCCATTTCTTCCCGTTCGGCGCGTTCCTGGCGTTCACGTTCCCGGCGTTCTTCTTGTTCGCGCTGCTGTTGAGCCTCCTCGGCTGCTTTGCGTTCCAGTTGTTCTTTGTGAAGTCGCTCTTCCTCCTCTCGTCGTTTCCGCTCTTCTTCCTCTTCCTCTTCCTTCTTCTTCTTCTCTTCCTCCCTCTTCTTCTCCTCTTCTCTCCTCTTCTCCTCCTCCTTCTTCTTTCTCTCTTCCTGTTCTTGCTTCCTCTTCTCTTCCTCTAAGCGGCGGTTTTCCTCTTCATGTCGACGAGCCGCAGCCTCTTCGGCCTCGCGCCGTTCACGCTCTTGCTCACGAAGTTTATTATTACGCGCCTCTTCTTCTTCTCGTTTCTTTCGCAGCTCTCGTTCTCGTTCGCGTTCCCGATCTCGCTCTTCCTGTTCCTTGCGTTTCTTGGTCTCTTCCTCGCGCTGGCGGGTGGTCTCTTCAGCTTCTCGTTTCCTCCTCTCCTCAATTCTGGCGCGTCGTCGTTCATCTTCTTTGATGGCGTCTTCTCTGTCGGATACATCTTTCTTCTTGGGTTGTTCTTCTTCGTTTTCCCGAGCCTTTCGCTCACGAGGTTTCGGGTGCTCCTTGACCTGATGTGCATCCAGCATTTCAATATCTTCATCTTCTTGCTTGACTCGTATCGACTTTTCGCCAGCACTATTTCGGGTAGAGTCTTTTCGCTTCGGATCCCGCTCATCGTGACTGCCCTTTGGCTCCTCCTCGCGATTTTTCCGAGGTAGGAGAGACGAAGACTTGGATGTATTGTCCCGCGATATACTGCCTTTGCGAGGCTTTACTTCCTCAGAGACAGGCCGCCTTGGCAATCGTTTCTCCTGGCTGTCGCTCTCAAGTCTTCGGCGCTTTACAGGTGCATCGTCCTTGTCAACGTCGCTTGGCCGATCGGGCGTAATGCTATTTCGATGCCGTTTGGTGATCCCATCTCCAGATACCGATAGACGATCCCTCGACTCATCGCGCTTTAAGGCTTTGGTCCTGTCGTGATACTTCTCAGATAGCTTAGGTTTGTCTGCGCCATCTTCATGCCTTGGTTCGCTAGGGCTCGACGGTTCTTTCGCTCCAGATGATGTGGTTGATGCCATGCTGCCACGCTTCTGCCTCTCCCGCTCATCCCGTAGCTCGCCTTTGGATATAAGCTTTCTTCTCGGTTTGACGGTTTCTCCTTCCGACGATACGCCAGTAGCATCCGATTCGGTTCGCTTCGGCTTGGCTACCCCTTTACGAGCGGGAGGGGCTGGAGATGCCTCGCGATCTGAGGCATTCGAGGCCGGGTTGTCTTCTTTCCTTGGTCGTCCAGGACCTCTCTTTTGAGAGCTATCATCGCCACCGCGGCCGGTGAAGGAATCCGACCTCTTCTTATCCCTTGGTGCCTCGGTCTTGATGGTTGGGGCCTTCTTAGGCTCTCGGGAAGGGCTGGCGGCGCTCCGTTTGTGTGTCCGTGCGTCGTCTTTGGCCTCGTCTCTCTTGCTTCGTTTCTCTTCCCTTTCTCTCTCCCTCTCTCTCCGCCCAGGCGACTTTGCCCTGGCAGAGTCCTTGTGTGTCCGCTTGTACTCATCATATGCGTTCTTCAACATGTGTTCCTCTTCTTTCCAATTAGAACCTTGTCGACGACGAGCAATCTCGTAATATGCCTCTCCTTTAAATCTTTTTGTGGGGTCAAAATTCTGTTGTTCCAAAAGCAGTTCGACAACTTTGATATTCTCTTGGCCAATGGCGGCAAGCATTGGTGTTGCAAATTCTGGCTGTAAAGACCTGACGGGAGAGGGGTCCGCACTGGCGCCTCCAAGACCCAACAGAAGTTGAATTACTAGGTCATGGCCTCCTCTTGCTGCAGCTACCATGGATTCGGGATCATCAAACCCTTCCTTGACCTGTAGGATGCGGGCTACCGTCTCTTCGTCACCACGACCAGCAGCCTGCCGCAAGGTTTTGTCGTCCAAGGGCATGTAGAGCAAATCATTTCTCGTCTTGGTTGAGCGAACAGTTCCTGTCCTCCGTCCTGTCGTCATTGTTGCGGCTGGAGAACGACGGGGGCTTTCAAGTGCATGAGAATCTCGCTGGTCGTGATAATCGTGGGAATGGCGATCTTCAGAGGTCCGTCGCCGTTCACCCTGCCGCTTCTTAGCTGCCAAGAGCAGTGCACGAATTTCGTCGCCATTTTCCGTGTCCTCCGTAACTCTATCAATCGGCTCTTCTCCATTAACATTAGCTTTACGCGGATTAACGCCAGCTTCTAATAGAAGCTTTACGACGCCAACGTGGCCGTTATCAACAGCGTCCAGTAAGGGAGTGTCTTTGTCGTAGTTGACGCAGTCCATATTGCAGCCGGCATCGATAAGAAGCTTAACGATATCCTCGCAACCATTAATCGCGGCGATTTGTAGAGGCGTGTTCCCCGCATAGTCTGCCACGTTCAAGTCCTCAGGACGATCAGTAAGTCTCCTCTTGGCACTCTCGTATTCCCCACGTGCACAAGCTCGAGCTAGTAAGGTTTGGCCGTGCGCATCCAGGTGTTTCTTGTGGGGTGCCATTTTCACAGGCGAGGCATGAGACTCAGGTACGGCCGGAGTAGCGAGGCCTCGTAACTTGGAGCTGCGGGGATGAGGGCTCCCGCTAGCCGAGGATTCGTCAGAGTGGTAATCTGCAGAATAAAGGGGTGGCGGTAAACGCTTCTTCTTGAGGCTGCTAGATAGATGATGGGCAGGCAATTGTGTGGAGACACTTCTACGATGCTGTCGAGGGTGGGGGGAAATGGAGCGTGTCCGGGTCCGGGATTCATGCTGAGAGTGCTTCGATGTCGATTTGGATTCCTTGAGAGCGCGGCCGTTGTCGAGGCTGACGCTTGTCGTCCGCTGGCGGCGGGCCTTTCGCTGATCACCTTCGTCGTCGGACTCGGCTTTGGGAGCCTTTCGCTTGTGCGGCACCAGACGCTCTCCAGACTTGAGCTTATCGCGCAGAGACGACGAGACGGGCTTGGAGGGGGCGTGAATGCCTTCAGAGTCTGAGGGTGAGGCGGCGGCCACGGCGTCAGATCGCCGGCGGCGGTGAGGCGGAAGCGGATGCTGTTGACGCTGGTGGTTCTGGTTGTGGGGGGGCGAAGTTGGTGCAGAACTCAGGCCGCTCGAGGCGCCGTCCTTGCTGCGAGGTTGGCGGTCCTTGTCGACAGGGCCCGGCAGCCGTTTTTTGACACCTTCGACGGGTCGGCCGCCAGCTGCGTTCTTGTCGCCCTGGTTGCTGGCAGCGGCGGGCTGGCCGTTGCCTCTGGCCGAGTCGGCGTCGCTCTCGCTCCTGTCCTCCTGCCTCACCTTTCGAACCTTGGAGGGCGAATGGCCATCCTTGCCCGGCAGAACAATCGTCTCGGCGTCTGAGTCGCGGTCGGCACCAGGTGCATCGTCGTGTCGGGCAGCCGTGGAGGACGACAGAGACGACGACTCCCTCGTCTTGAGCCTGGACGGTGACGATGGCCTCACAGAAGGGCGCGGCTTGGGGTCCGAGTCGGAGCCAGAGCCTCGTCGTGGGCGCTCGTGTTTGTTTTGCTGCTGCTGAGGGGGAGGGCCAGCATGCTTAGGCGTGTCGGACTCGGCAGCATTCTGCGCGTCCATGACATTTATCTTCGAGAATTGCCGGTGGCTACCACCATCATGGAGATGAAAGGAGTTTCGGCAGCGTGGACGCCGAAGAAGAGGCCGATTGATCTGGTCACGTCGACCGCCACGTCAGAGCTGCTGGCAATAGGTAGCCACCTGCGGAGATGGATCAGATGGAATGGGGGCAGAGGGCCTAGCAGCCGGGGATTTTAGGCACGACAGCACCGGTAGCAGATGTAGCACGCCGTTATGGGTAGTCCAAGTCGGTGCAGATGTGGCCGCCTGGAAAAGAAGATAAAAAAGGATGACGGAGAAGAAAATAGACGTAGAGCTGCTACAATGAGGCTGGTGGGCGTGCGGCGAAAGCAAGTGGCGGGAGACGAATCGATGCTGTGTTTTTTCCTCGGTCGGGTGTCGAGTGCAAAAAGAACCAGAAGTTCAATGATGAATCGATGAAGCGTGTTCACCGTAGCGCAGCTCAGGGCACGGAGTACGGAAAGCTGTTAGCGGACTTGGGAGCTGGGAAAAATAGTTGGAAACTGCCGGGGCTGGGAGCTGGGGGGCCACAAGTACACGGCATGTACTACTGCCAGTCTGACTTAGTACGGATACAGAGTAAGGACTACGGGTGCGAAGTAAGACAGCGTGCAATAGCGGCCTCTGGGGCTCGCGCTAGTGCTGGCTGCTGGTGCTCCTGTACGAGGCGGTACGTACCCAGGGCGTCAGTGGCCGCGGAGCTGTACTTGCGAGTACCGGGTCAGAGGAGCGCAGACTAAGCTACGGACGAGAGGTGCTAATAGCATATGGTGCCGGGCTAGCGAGGTGGAAGTGGACAGCGCAGCACAGCACAGCACAGCACAGCACGGCACGGCAAAGCAGCGGCAGAGGCAGAGGCAACACAGAGTCAAGCACCTGCAAAGGAGCAGACGCAAGAGGCAAAAAAGCAAAAGGCAAAAAAGCAACGACCATGGGACTGGGTCTGAAAACGGGGATGCAATTCGAAACTCAACCATACGCTGCCGCCCGCCTGATTGGCCGTGGCCGCCAGCCGCTCCAGCCGGCGCAGCGCCATCGCGGTGCAGTTGTGCGGCCGAAACAGCGGACCTCCAGCCTAAACAAACCCTGTCGAGCCCTGTTTAGCCCTGCCATCCCGCGTTGCCACCCTCCAAAAGCCCCCCCGAAGGACTCCAAAAGGCCCTCCCAGGCCGCGGTGGTGCAGCAGTCCCCGCCACCCACCAATCACCGCTGCAGGCGGCGCCGGCAGTGCTCGAGGGCACCTCGGACTTCCTGGGCTTGAAATACGGGTGCCGTCGCCTCGTTTCTGCGAGCTCGCGACGAAGGAGAATAAAAAGGGAAAGAGAGAAAGGACAAAAGCAAGCGAGAGCGCCCTTGCCCTTGCCTCTGGCCTCGGGGACCAGCCCCGACGTGCTGGCGCCGGGCATTTAGCATCTGCTCGTGCAGCATGCCATGCCATGCCACGCTGAGCTTGAGCTGCGCTGCGCTCTTTTTTTTGCCCTTCTTCTGTACGACCTGCAGCCAGCACAGCATGTGAGGGTCGAGTCTGACTGCCGGAGGCGGCTCAACGCGACGCCCCCCAAAACGCAAATGCGCTCGCTGCAGGCCGATAACAACACAGCAGTCCCAGCACCCGGCTAACCCTAAGCGGACGCCCGAACTGGCATTTTCTGCTGCGAGGAGGAGGCGGCAAGCAAGATCGCTCTGCAACCCCCTAGCTAGATACGGCTATTCGCTGGACCATCACCCCATTATCCCCCTCTTGCTTGCGACTCGACGACAAACCAACTCGCTGCTCTGGTCCGCACGGGGTGGCTCACGCGTTGGACCAGTCAGACCTTGGCGTAGCTCGACGCCGCCGCTTGTCCACGATCTCCTGTTGCCTGGAATCCGCATCATGGCGACCGCAGGCACCGGCGACGCACGGCTGCCTTCGTCTCTCGAGGCAGCTAAAATCACGTCGCTCCCGGCAACTTCCTACTATGTGCCTAATTTCATCAGCGAGGACGAGGAGCGCATGATTCTCGATAAAGTGCGTCTGTCACCGTGGCTGATGCCATCGGCTCCTGCTCTTGACCTGCTGCGGCCTGGCTGATAACGAACCCCCGTTCACTCCAGATAGCTGCTGCTCCTCGACCACGATGGAAGCAACTCACGCATCGTCGCCTACAGACCTGGCCATCGGATCTCGTTCAGAACAGGCTACTGGACGCACCACTGCCTCCCTGGCTCGAGACGCCCGTGATGTCGCGGCTGCTATCCCTCCCGCTCTCCGATGACAACGACGGCGACGGCGACGGCGACGGCGACGCTGTGAGACACATATTCGCCGATAGCCCCCATCAGCGCCCGAATCATGTCCTCATCAACGAATATCCTCCTGGCATTGGCATCATGCCGCATAAGTTAAGTATTATGATTAAGTAGATGGAACCCTTCCCAGCTTCGAAATGCTCATCCACCCTAGGATGGCGCTGCGTATTGGCCCGTCGTGTGCACCGTCAGCCTGGGCGCCAGCATCTGTCTGAACTTGTACCGCAGCAAAGAGGACGGCGCCCTTGATCCCGAACCTGCTTGGCGAATTATTCAAGAACCTCGTAGTCTTCTCATTACTACAGCGACTCTATATACGGACTATCTGCATGGAATATCCGACATTAAGGAAGACCTGGACCTATCTGCCGATACGATTGTAAACTGGCCATTGCTTCGAGACCCCGAGGCGTTTGTTAGCGGCCAAAGCGTGAGACAAACACGCACTAGTCTCACATACCGAGATGTCCTCAAAGTCTCCAAGGTTGGAAACAGACTGGGTCTGTTCAACAAGCGGTAAAAGCGCGCTTAGAGCTTCAGGGGCAACGTAGTCTAGAATACAAACGGAATAATGTTCCATTTTCCAACCAACTTGTCCGCCCCGAACTTTTCAGCATACCATTTCTTCGTGCCATATGCTGTCATACCGAGATTTGATACGACGAACAGCAATATGTACAAGATCGATCTATTAAAGAAGGCTCCCCTGGGCGCCGCAGTCACGGCAAGGCCCACGTAAACCAGGCATTCGAACGTGTAGTGGGGGGAAACGAGGTACCGGAACCAGCCCTCACTTGGAAGCGTGTATTTCTTGAGGCTCGCCAGGTATCTGTGGCAGCTGTTCTGCTGAGATGCTGCAAAGACAAAGATTGCGGCCCCGATTATGATTTGCGGCGTGAAGTGAATTGGCTGTGGCGACTCCCACGATTTGAGAATCGCTCCTGTGAATTACTGTCAGCCTTGATGCCCATGACGAAAGAAGCCAATCGCAAAATGTGGCCGAGACGCGAGACGAACCTGATCCGTGTACCCAGACCATAATGCCCACGGCTGTGTAATAGGCAACTCCAAGAGCCCAATGAAAGGCCGACATGGGAGATGATCCGGGTTTTGATACAAACAAACACTCAAACAGTCTTCTTGCTCCTTGGGAGCTCATCAGAAGACAAGTCACCAGCGTGGCGGTTAGGTCGACCTCGGGAGCATGGTTCTCCATTGCAGACCCATGCTGCATCTTGGCCATGGCCCGCATGATCGAGCCCTTGGTTATGTATTGCCAACCCCAGAAAATTGACCATGATACGGATACCATGTAGAAGTGTACGAACCACGAGTGAGGCACCTGGGCATAGCTCGTCAGGACCAGCAGAGAATCTGCCTTTGCCTCGGCCTTCTGCCCGGAAGCTTGGCCATTCGGGCCATGCTGGGTATGTGCCGGCCTCCTGGCGCCATATGCGTACAAAGCCTTGCGAGCACCGTCTGGGAGAACATTCATCCCGTACAAAATCGCGGTGCTAACCACGAAGAAGGTTTGACACCATTCTGCTGGCGTTGTGCTGGCCATCTTGGTTGATTTTCGCTACTTTTCTAGGTGTAAAAATCAACGTTTAGCTGCTGAACGAAAAGACAAGGGTGAGACACCTGACTGGAGAGGAGAAGCTGTGACACACCCAACTGGAGAGGAGAAGCTGTGATATATCTAACTAGAGAGGAAGAAGCAGAGATATCGGGCTACCTTCTATGTCCTTTCGTGTTCTCCGTTCTCCTAGCGTGGCTGGGCACCGAGCAATTCCGGTCACACCTAATAGCTAGGTAGGTACTACCTATTAACATGCCCCGCCATTGCACATGACAGGTCCCATTCTTTGAACGAAGTGCGAAGTACGAAGTGCTATCGGCTTGCCTGAACCAAAACTCCAAGCCACAACGGCCGCATACTAAAATTAGGGGAAGCGCTGTACCGCTGTGGGGTTAGCGGGCTGTCTCGATTCTGAACCTGTGCGAATAGATGTATGCATGGATTCTAATCAATTGCTGTTGTTCATGCTATCACATGGGGGATAGAAGCAATCCTATGCCAGGGGTCGGTTCAACCACCGGCAATGTCAACTGTGGCATTGCCGGCAATCGGAGTAGATGAAGTGGAGACATCCATGTGCCTGATAGTAGTGGCCACCTATTAATGCTCAAAATTCAATGTTGTAAATCTGCGGCATTTATGATATCAACAGTGTAGGCTAAACACGTATCCTGTACCTTGCTTGGTGCAGATGTGCAGATACCTTCCTAGGTGCTTTTTTTCACCCTCGAATTTCAACTCTTCTACCTCTGGGTGGTCTAGTTGGTTCATGGCGTCTGACTGTAATGGATAACATCTCATCAGAAAGTCGGCGGTTCGATTCCGTCCCCGGAGAGTTCATTCTTCCGGAGAAGAGTTACATTTTTTTTTTCTCTCCTTTAATTTTTCCAAAAACAAATGAACAACTATTCTCTCGATTCTTTTTTACAAAAATTAGATAGGAAAATTGTTCATTAGATAGACCGCTTCATTGCGCTACTTGGAGAGTGACATGTAACGCAACTGTCGAGTTCTCTGTTCTCCTTACGCTGGAAGACTGAATGTACATGGTGGTTTATAGGCTCCTAAGATTCATTTGACACGATCCCAGGATGATGATATTGATAATCTTTTACTTCTGTAATATACCAGTACCTGCCCACCAAGAAGAAGAATACGTATGATGTAGTCAAGAGCTTTAACAGAACTTGCCATGCCTACCTATCTATTAAGTTGTATAAAGGTTCAGTTAGAGTGCCTCAATCCAACACACCATAGGTTAGGATTCCAGGCCTACAATTGTTCAACTACTGAGCTATTCCGGCGGATGTTATATCGTCCCAGTAGTGCCCAAGTATCGAGGCATCTTTTTAATCGCCGCGGGTAGCGTGTGCTTAGTACGACTACCCTAGTCAAGGTATACGAATTGCTTCGTCGTTTTACAGCTATAATAACGAATGTCTCAAAGTACTGTGGTGCCTTCCGCATTTGACAAAAGCAAGTTTTTTGAATCACGTGGGACGAGATGCTCAAAACCGACTTCATGATGCTGGACAACGTCATAGTTTGCTCGGCTGCTGCCATGCATTGCTCCTACCTGTGCAAGGAGATGTGTTGGAGCTGTAATCAATTTTTCATACATCTCATTGCAATGAAAAGTATCAAATTTTCAATTTAACAAAATCTTTATTCATTTCACTATATCAGGTGAATTTCTATATACCATACCCAATGTCCAAGAATCTGGATCCCTTTATTTCCCGTTATCCCACATCGCCAGTTCCCATATCCTCTATGCCATGCCAGGCTTTTACTCAAAGAATGCGCCTCTAGCAGCCCCAGGTCTTGCACTGCTGCTTAGGGTTGACATTCTTGTTGACATCCAAGCAGTCTTGGTATTGGGCCTGGCATTTCTTGGCCGCATTTGAAGGGGTGTTGTCGCCGAAGCCCCAGTTCTGCGTGAACTGGCTGATGCTGAGTGAACGCTTGGCTCCCTCGCCGCGCTTCCATCGGCCGCTGGAGCCATCCTGGCAGCCCTTCTGGTAGACATTTGTGCATTGCGTATACTGCTCCTTGCACGCATCAGAGCAAGCATTGCCGCAGCCTGAGGGAGGATATGAGGGGCAATTCCTGCTGTTCTGGTTGATGTATAGCTTGAAGGGGTTGTTGCGCCAGTCGCTGTAGATGTCATTGCAGCTAACAATGGGTAGGGAGATACCACCGACGGGGTTTCCTGGGCCATACCCGTATTTAGAGTTGGAAGGCTGCGTGCAGATGTTGGTAGGAGGGGGAGGGCAGTGGCTGGACGTCGTTGTAGCCGGAGGCTTGGTCGTCGTCGCAGAGCATGGAACGACGGTTGTAGTCGTCTTAGGAGGATTGCCACCCTGGCCGGGGTTGTGGTTCCAGCAATCGCCCTTGGAGCATTTTCCAAACACACAGGTCGAGCTGCAATACTTCTGAATGCCACTGCACCATTGGCCAAAGTTGAAGCATTGAAGAGCGCCGGGGAAGCCGGCCTGAGCGAAGCAAGAGGCTACGCCAGCAGCGCAAGTTGAGTAGGCCTTCAAACAGTCCTTCTCATTACCCCAGTCTGGCAGAGGAGGGAAACACCAGTCACCGCACTTATACTCGCAAGAAGGTGGAGTGGTAACGGTGGCCGTGCACAGAGAACTAGTGGTCGTTGTGCTGGTGCTCTTGGAGGTTGTTGTGCACTTGGTTGTAGTAGGGGGAGGAGGCGGCGGGGTACTCGTGGAAGTCGTTGTGCACGAGGTTGTGGTGGAGGTGGGTGGAGGAGGAGGCAGCGATGTTGTTGAAACTGAAGTGGTGGTGCTGCTGATAGGGGGGGGCACCCAGCCACATGGCTCCAAAGATTCAAGATCTGTAGCGATGTACAGATTCAAAAGGCCCCTTCCACCGCAGGTCTCTGAGGAGTTGCCGTTGCAAGCGAAATTGCACTGAGAGTCGTCTACTTTTACGGTGCTGTTTGCAAGAACATTACCGCACCAGCATTCGCCTCCAAATTCGGTACCAGCCAAGGGGAAGCCTTCTTTTTCACAGGCAGTTAAGCAAGATTCAGTGGTGAAGGTGGAAGAATCAACATCTGCCGACCAGGAAAGGGCACGACCCTGTTGCGAGTTGTCGGAATAGCAGCCAGCAGCCTTGTAATCACCGATGGTGACCTGCTTAGTAGGGAATGTCGGATCCTGCCAAACGGAGAGGAGGTTGTTTCCTCCACATGTCTCAGACTTATTGCCGTTGCAAGGAAAGGTGCACTGGGAGTCATCTACTTGAGGCCCGTCAACCGTGTTACCACAGAAGCAAATACCATAGTATTCGAGGCCAGCATAACGGAAGCCATTGCCTATGAAAAGCAGAGTGTTAGTTCATGATCGTATAGCAAGAAACAATCATCTACTTTACGAACCTTTGCAGTCGGCAACACACTCCTCAACAGTCATATTGTCAGAAGACAAAGTTGAGCGGAAGATAAGAGCATTGGGGTTACCGGAGCCGCCATCCTGAAAGCAGCCGGAGGAGACAAAAGGTTGAAAATGATCCAAGCAAGGAGGCAACTCCACGTTCCAGGCCTGCGTGGATGTCACAAGCGAGAGCGTGGCAGCCGCGGCCACGAGGGACCGGGTGAAAGACATTTTAATAACGATGTCTTTTAAGGAAGTCTGAGACACAAAAGGTTGGCGTGAGCTGAGCAATACTTGTCTAGGAGCTCGAGTTACTCAGGTTGATGGTGACAAACAAGAGATCTCAATGAACGATGGCGGGAATCAGAGCCTTATATATACATCATCAAAAGGCCTACCTGCTATGGATATGGCATACACCACGATGGCCGGCCTCCACATATTTCGGACTATATCCGCTCACATCTACGGCATTTGACTTGGGCCTTGACGGTCTAACTTTCCAGAGATCACCAGATCGGGCTGAGGTATGGCCCCTGTGGCTTCCTAATCCTTGTTCCCGAGAGAGATGCACTACGGCGTTAGTCGACCAAATTCCCTGGCCAAGACTAATGGAGACAGGCAGCAATACAAACATCTAGAGGTTTGTTGCCAAGCCAGTGCCGATGTCCGTCCAGCCGCTTTGTACTCCATACTACTAGCACTAATAGTAGTAGCTGGCCTGCAAGGGGAGAATGGCGTAATGCAAGGACAGGCCAAGACATTCTGTCATACCCATTATGTCAAGACAAGAGGTATCATGCATGCAGCATTGATGAATAGAGACGACCGAAGGCAGCTTTGCTCAGCCAAAAGGAAATGGGAACACCACCAGCACCCATAGTTGGATATGCCTACATATGTTAGGCTGCATTGATTCTGTATACAAAGCACATATCAGATTTACTAAGCTATTACGGGACAGAATGTGAGAAGGGACCTCTGGCTGGTAAAAACTACCGCTTCGATGCTACACTACTTCACTCATAGGTAAGGGCCAGAAACGTGGAGACTGTCAATCAATCGAGTAGTATCTGAAAACCTTACCGGTATCTGATTCTTATGGAGTCTAGCTGCTAAACAGTGCTTGTAGGTACCAATGTGGGCTTGTTATTAGTTTGTGACGAGCTACGCTGATATCCGAAGCAATGCATATTATGCCAAGCACTAATAGCAAAGTGATCTCGGAATAGGCGCTCAGCACACCGTGATACAGGGCCTTGACAGAAGGATATTGAGTAATGCTAAGGTATACCAATAGATGCCAGGCTGAAATGAAGACAGGAATGCGTAATTCCAAGTGCAAGATACAAGCAATGATTGGGTGGAAACATGACCGGGCGTTTCCGAACATGCATATAGACGGCGTTCTGGACCTCTCAGCCTCCTTCGATCCTTCTCGGGGCCCGATATTGTTTACCTTTTTAGCTTGGACGCTGGCTGCCATTGCGGTTGGATCTAGGCGCAAGCGGCCGCCGTGTCAGACTCTGCGTACAAACTGCACTTATGCATATTACTACTCGTATACTAATACCCATGTACGATACTGGTGCCACGATTTTTCAGCTCTGATGCCGGGGCGTCGGGGCTTTACGATGGGCGAAATAAGCACGCTAGGCAGGCTTTCCGTCAAAGATCGAAGCCCGCAGTGGGTCTCTACCGGTCTCTCAACTGACGAGTATATTGGACACGATCTGATGGTGGCAGAAGAGCAAACTGAAGAAGTAAGGTAAATACACCGGGCAAAGATATTACTAACTAGCCAAGCAGCTTGTGAAATACAAGAAGCTTGTATCCTTTGTCTTCCAGAATCAATGATTTTTCTGTCACATCCAGCCGCGTCAAGAGCAATATCAAGCTACGTCTTTACTATCCGGTAGCTCTACGGTGGAGGGTAGCATCAACAGGCCAATATTACGACCGTAGAGAAAAATAGGCATGGGTCGATGTGGGCGCAAGGGACCATACAAAGCTCGCTGCCAGCTCATCATGCGTCTCAAAGTAGTTCCTTGTGTAGCAGAGCTGCATTCATCCCACAGCATTCATCCCACAGCTACAGAATACGAGCGGGCTGGATTTTCTGTCTTTTCTCTGCCGTGGTGGGGATCGCGTATTGACGGCATGTAAAGTGAGCCGTGTGGAGGAGCATCATTCGATATGCATGTGCTGAGAGAAGCAATGGCCAGCAGGCTATCTCGACTCAACCGACCATCCGACATCCATCGTCTTGTGCTACTAAGAATAGAATTGGTCAATATGAAGTTTGTACGACGACCACCGCACTTCGTATTGTCTATGAAGGGCGTGGCCTTGGCCAGTTTTTGGTGTCAGCTTGAAGGTCGGAAAATCAATGATTAAACGCTGGGCTGAGGTCTCAGATTCCATAAGCCAGCCATGGATAACTTGCAGAGTCTCAGATACAGTCCTGGTAGACATATGGCTAACACTAAGCAGATCGATCTCGGTCTCCATCAGCCCACCACGCCTACTAGGTTCAGGATCAGATTCAGGCTCAGGCTCAGGCTCCTGCTGCTCAAAGTGTGCGCTATTGGGCATGCCGTGCAAGGTGGAGTCAACGCCAAAGCCTACCCGAGGTCGTCAGCTCCTCGGTCGGCCGGGTGGTCGGCCGGGTAGTATACCTTTGCGTGTTAGTGATTGCTTCAGGCTGGGATTGTCTGATTTTGCCCGCCGGGCAATATGTTAGACTTCGGGTGCCTGTCTGCGAGGGTTGGTGGGTACACGGTGTAGTTTGAATGCTTACTTTTCCAATAACCCTTGGTTTGGTACATTACTTGCTGTTTAACTCTCCGGTACGTAATTACATTTCTACAATTACTGCTAATTAATATATGAAATTGACCAATTGCAGAGTCTTGTTTATCACGGATACGAGTACTACCACGTAAGACTCCTTCGGTGTTTGCACAGCCTCGGTTTGTTCTTCATGGTTATTTCCCTCTTCATCTAAAAATGGAAAACGTACGTTTGAACGTCGACAGCAAAAGGTTGTTCAGCTGTGGTGGTGGCCATGCGAGCCGCTCTATAGTTTGTTCTCTCCCTACATTACATCGAACTAACTTCGGCCCCCATCCCTCCCAGCCGCTCTGCCAAGGGGGCCACCCTCGCCGGATATACCCCTGACTTGTCCATCTAAGCTTCCCCCGCCGCTGCTAGACTAGGATCTTTGACTTCGAAGCAAATAGCATTCGTCTCTTCCAGCCTCACCAACTTGACCATACAATCTCAACACCAAAAACAAAAACGCCGGGATGCATAGACGGCAAACCAGTCCTGGGAAGAGGCCACCGCGGATAGCGGCTCCTAGTCGCGCGCCCGTCCATGTTTCGCCTAGCGAGGCCGGACCTGACAATGCCACGCAATCCTCAGCTTTCTCAGCTTTCCTTCTTTTGTTCCTATTCTGCGGACTTGCATTCGTGCTAAGGCACTTACTACTAGGTACTAGATAGGTTGCAAAGTCCTCTACGTAATGCTTTTTGCAGCCCGACAGCCCGACACACCGACACGTTTCTCGTCTCTTCTTTTTTGTTCTCCCTTGCAGCTCAATCCTCTCACCTGAACTATTGAATCTTGCTGAGCTGCTGCGCAGCTTGCCTTTTTTTTTTTTTTAGCGACTTTATGCCGCCCCCTTGCAGCATAAGGCTGGCACCTTTGCCCTGGACTAATATTCCAAAGTAAAAGCTAAAGCAGACGATTGTTAGTCCCGTAAGCCTTTAGCCTCTAGTTAGGCGTTATACTTTTGCCTAGACGCAACGGTCTGGTTGGTACCTGCAGCCCTGGCTATAGAGAACGGAGTTTACGTCTCCATCTCTCTTCTATTTTCTTTTCTTGTTCCCGTATCGTGGCTGGCTGTCAGGTCATCAGATCATGTATGTCCCTTGCTTCGAATTGTAGCCTTGACTTGATTTGATGCTGGCTTGTAAGGGGTTCAGGGCGCTGCATATCGAACTATTGTGGTATAACTTTGTCAGAGATAGCATTCTGCTGCTATTCGTAGAAGTGTAAAGTCCTGAAGCTGGATAGGCGGCCCCTTTGTCGTACGACTTGTAGTCAAAATATGTGTCCAAACATCATTTTGGGGGTTTTTTCTCCAGACTTGTGAGTAAAGTAGGCATGGAAATAGCACTCTGTTGACTAAAGAAACAGTAGGAACGCTTCACTGTTGCGATTTCAAACGTTCTTTGACAATGGGCCAACGTCTCAGTACAGTCACAGGCACATACACAACAAAAAAAACTGAAAAGATAATGGTCGTTTATATAGAATTACACTTATATAGCTCAAACTACCCTGGAGACAACGTCACATCAAAGCAACTTCTCCATCCAACTAAATCACATAAAAAAGAAGTAGATAGAACAAGTTTTTTATGTGCTTTTTTTTTTCATCCATTCTGGCGTGCTCGTACCTCAGAGGACGGCGAATTAATGCTGAGCTCTAGAGTACATTCAATGCAAACCAATCTTTCCTTCTTTGAAAGATTTTTTCCCCAAAAACGCCAAGTGCAAAAATATGTAGCCAGGACTATCCATGCGCTTCATTCCCTTCATGACTTGTTCCTCAAGTGAGGAGGAACCCACTTGCCAGCGGTTCGGCCAGGCAAGCTCTCTGTAGGCGCGGCAGGAGACTCAGTCTTGCCGTTCTCGCCTCGTCTTGAGTCCTCGCGAGGAGAGTCACGAGGAGAGTCGCGGGGAGAGTCGCGGGGAGAGTCACGGGGAGAGTCGCGAGGAGAGCTGCGAGCGTCACGGAAATCACGAGAATCACGAGGAGAGTCGCGAGGTCCAGGGCCTCTGGCCGGAGGGGGGGCATTGTCGTTTGCTGCTCCACCGGCGTCCTTGGCTGCTTGTCGGTCTCTCCAGCTGGGCTTGTTGCCGGAGCCGGCCAACTGCAGTCTCGGTGGGCCGCCGGCCGGACGATCGCCAGACTCTGTCCGTGCCGGAGCACCGCCCTCTGCGGGCTCTCTAGCGGACTCTCTCTCACGCTCCTTCTCTCGCCAGCCGCCGCCAGATCCAAAGAGGGGTCGTCGACTCTCGCCACCGGCAGCGGCAGCAGCAGCAGGAGGAGGAGGCTGTCGCTCCTTTTCTGCTTTACGGCGAGCAAGTGCTTCTTCCTCACGTCTCTGCTGAAGGGCAGCCTTCTCCAACATCTCCTGGCGTTCCTTCTCGCGCTGCTCCTTGAGCTTGGCGAGCTCAGCCTTCCTGGCCTCGTCACGCAGACGCTGCTCTTCCTTCTCACGAGCAGCCTGCTCCTCTTGTTCTCGGAGGACGCGCTCTCTCTCTTCCCGCTCTCTCTTCTCGCGCAGCTTGCGGTCGCGGTATTCCTTCTTGCGGATGCCAATCTGCTTCTCGAGCTCGCGCTCAGCATCCCTGCGGCGCTTCTCAAACTCATCGCGGCGTCTCTCATGCAGCGATGATCTGAATTCCTCGTACAGAGGCACCAGACGGCTAAGACGGTGCTTGAGTTCTACACTCTCCTTGTGCTTCTCCTCAGCCTCTCTGAGTGTCTTGACCTTGACTGCCTCATAAATCTTGCGGTCACGCTCGGTTTGCTTGTTGTAGTCGTCGGTGAGCTTCTTAACCTCCTCCTTTCGGTAAGCTCGCTCCAAGTGGTCAAGTCGCTTGCCAGTGATGCGTAGCTTCTCGCTGACATCGTTCTTCTCCCGCTCAAGCTGAGCCAGCTTCATAGCACGAAGTCTGTTGCTATCCAGGTTGTCAATGTCCTCCAGATCAATGTTAAGAGCCTCGCCGCTCATCTTGAGGTCAGCAATCTGCTTCTTAATCTCCTCCTTGCGAACGCGGTCATGCTCGGCCTTGATGCGTCGGGCCTCACGCTCACGCTGTTCCTCAGCAAGTCGCTTATCTTCAGCTTCCTGCAGGGCTTGCTCTCGCAGCTTCTTCTGTCGGGCGTTCTCCTTCTCCTTCTTGGCCTGAAGCTCTGATGCCTCATCCTTGCGCTTCTGGATGATCTCCTTGCGTGCAAGAGTCTCAATGTGCTCCTTCTCAGCGCCAGCCTTTGCGCGGGCCAGAGCAGCGTCATGAGCCACCAGGCGATCCTTGTTAAAGTTGGGATCAATGTAGTGGCATGAAACGAAAAGTGACTTGGCAAGTCGAGTCAGCTGAGAGCGCACAATCTCAGAAGGTGTGCTCTGCAGGCGCTGGACGTTGCCGCCATCAGCCTCAGCAGAACCGGCGGATGATCCGCTGTGTCCAGCCTTGGCTGATGAGAAGACGTCGTTGTCAAAGCTGAGGACGCCAGTAGCATGGTCCATGCGGATGGCGAGATCACCCTTCTTGTTTCCGTTCATGATGAACTTCTCAATGGTGCCGCGAGTGACCTGGTAAGGCTCGGGGAACTGAGCCAAGCTCTCAACAAAGTTGAGGTCGACAGTCTCGTAGACCTGAGAAAGCTGCTGGAACAGGCGAGTGAGGATGACCTGCTGGAGAGGGAGGATGTACTTCTCCATCTCAGCATCGGCAGCAATCTTGGTCAGGATGGGCGAAATCTTCTTGCAGATGAAGAGAGGGTGGAAGTCAACCTCCAAGATGTTGTAGAGTTCGCGAATCTCAGGAGAGGATCGCTGGAGAATAGACTTGGACATGGCATCGCGGAACAGGCGAGAGCGAGATGGGGCCTGGCTCATGCCAAGAAGGGTGGTCAAGCGGGTGTTCTTGTTCTTGCGGGCCTCGTCGAAGTCGACCATGGCACCTCGGGATCGGGAGGTGCTGATGACAGGGATGGCGAGGGCAGACAGGAGAACAAAAGAAGCGGCCCTCTGGAGATCAGCATCAGAGGCTGGGGGGTTATCAGCCTTCTTTCCCTGGCCAGAGGCGACCAAAGCCGAGACCTGACGAAGCAGGGTGTAGTATCTTGACCAGGCAGCAGCGTGGAACAGGTAGTTCTCGCCAACGAGGAAGATACGAGTCAGCTTCTCGTAGTAGTTGGCCATCATGATGTTCTTGGGGGGTCGCTTGCTGAGGTTCAGCAGAGTATGAATATCCTCGACACTTCGGAAAGCCTCCTGCCAGAGCTCCAACTCGACGGCAACATTGAGCTGCTGGAAACGAGTCTCCAGGTGACGCTGAAGGGTATCAGGGTCACTGAGGTTGATGGCGTGCATCTGAGACGAGTACTTGGCGGCCGTCTGGACGTGGTTACGAAGAAGCTCGCAGAGTCTTCGGAACTCGGTCTTTCGGGTGTACTTGAGGCAGAAGTCGAAGGCCTGCATGGCAGTGCTCTGGTAAAGGACCTCGAGGCGAGCATTGTTGCGGAGGATGTCAAGGACTGTTCGGTAAGCCTCCCAAAGGAACTTGAGCCAAGGAGTGACGATGGCACGGTCGGTTCGATCACGAGATTGCTCGCCAGAGACGGTGGCAAGGAGGATGGACTCAGGGGTCTCGCTGGCTTCCAGGTCGTCAATGTTGGAGGTGGCAGCGGTAGCCTCAATGGTAGATTGAACTTCGTCGGCCTTCTGCTGGGCAGCAGTAACCTTCTCCACTGCGAGTTCGATGAACTTTTTCAGGACCAGCTGTGGGGGCGGTCAGTAATCCATTGTAATCTTTCCCCTTTGTTTCTTCATCCTCCTTCATCCATTCAACTTTGATATTTTACCCACCTCAATAGTCGAAATGTTGGTGTTTTGAGAGAGGTTCTTGTACTGGTACAGGGCATCCTTGGCCAGCTTTCCCTTCTTCTGCTCGACGGACAGCTCAACCAACAGGAGCATAACAGGCTCGAGAGAGGCGATGGCAGCGCTTCGGGAGCGCTTGTTGGTGATGTGCTCATGGAGCAGGGTCAAGGCCGTCGGGGCCTGGTTGACCCCGATCAGCTCGTGGGCGCGCTTCAGGACATTTTCGGGCTTTTGATGCGGCGGGGGCGGCTATCGAGAGGGAGCAAAGTCAGCATCACAGCCCAACCTGGCATTGGCATAGGGAGGAGGGGCAAAAGTTGGCAACGAGACGGTCAGTTGCATCTGCCTTGTCTTACGCACCATACTGGGCAACCTCCTCTACGGGTCGATCTGAACCGGGCTAGGAGATTTGGGGGTAATGAGTAGCCGTCGCAGGCCTGACGATGGTTGAGATGGGGCGCTGGCGTGGCACTCTTGGTGGTGAAGCCTCGCACACTGGAGGAATTTTTCAATTTCGTGTGTGGACGCTATCCGAGCATGAGGGGCTGCGGAACGACCCATGTCACGTGTTGATTATGTCATCATGCTTCTTGCATTGTTCTTTGAACTTTGAATAGGCACCGGCCAAAGCAAATCGGGATGCATATCAAAGCAGAGTTTGCGCCATGAGTAAGCTTGCAATTTGCTTTTAAACCTGTAAACACTCGCGTATGGATGACTGCTAGAATTCCCATAAACTTGCCGTAGATGATTTGTTCCCAGACTGATGCACCATTGCGGTCTCGTTCAGCTCAAAGTCACATGATTACCTTGTGTGGTGGATTCACGAGCTAGCAAGTATTAGTATTAAGCATTTGAACCAACGCCGAGGCGCGCCTAAGCAATCGAATCACGGTTGTATTGGACCGCCACATTAGACAGGCCTACCTGGCCTGCTATCCAGCATAATTGCTCAATCAAACATCAATTAATTTGAGCCATGGAAGGATCGTCATCCCGAAGATCCCGCTCGCGATCTCCGCCTCGACGAGCGCCCAAGGGCAGCGGCGGATTTCGATGGAAAGACAAGAGCCGCTCAAACGACGACAGCCGCGACAGCTACGATTCAAGGAGAGACAGATATCGAGACCGAGACCGAGACCAGGGTAGAGACCGGGATCAGAATCGAGATCGAGGCTATGGAGGAAGGCAGCGACGTGATTTTCGTGACCGCTCGCGAGACCGTGATCGTGACAGACACGGCGGCCGTGACAGGAATGAAGGTCGACCAAGATCGCAGTCTCCTCGACGACACGAATCAGGGCCAAGAGACAGAGGCAACGAGGCGAAAAGAGACGCAGGCGACAAGAGGGACAGAAAAGACAAAGAAAAGAAGCTGCCCAAGGCTGCTGTGGCGGCGGGCCAAGAGTTCATCATCGTCCATGTCAATGATCGTCTCGGCACCAAATCGGCCATCCCATGCTTGCCATCAGACACTGTTGGGCAGTTTAAGCTCATGATTGCGGCGCGCATTGGACGAGAAGCGGGCCAAATCATGCTGAGGCGACAGGGCGAACGGCCTTTTAAGGATCACATTACGTTGGAGGACTATGGTGTTTCGAATGGAGTGCAGCTGGATCTCGAAGTCGACACTGGCGATTGAAGAGCATGCTTTCTCTTTCTGTTTCTTTCTTTCTTTCTTTCTTTCTTATCCTTGTCTTTTAAGAGCAGCTCCTTTCGCGGCATTCATACTCTGTACTGGAATATCAAATTACCCCTTCTGCTCTTAGCATGTATGTGGATTTTAACGTCTATAATGATCAATCTAATCGCTGACTGACGGCTGCTTAGACAGTGCTGGGTGCATAGATAAAAATACCGGGGAGTACTTGTAATCGACGTGATGTTGTAAGGAGGCTCTTTCTCACGTGTCAAAGGCATTCCAGTCCACATTCTTACGGAGCTGAAAGCTTTCCATGTTTGAATGTTTGATGCGAAGTTGGCAAGGAATAGCGGTAATAGTAGGTACCTATTCGTAGACTGCCAGATCGTCTTGCAGCTGACAAGTTCCAATTATAGAGCTGACGGCATCTTTGTGGTCGACTTGGAATACAGGGAACAACCTGCCTAATAGGTCCCTGTCTTACTAATGAGGGCAATCTAGATGCAGAGCTGCAAGTTTTGCCGCTCGTCGTGTTTCAGGAAAGGATTCCCTCTCAGCAGGATGAAGGATTTCCCAGGCGAGGCAGAATCCAAGCTATTAGGCTCTTCTCTCTTCTCTCTTCTCTCTTCTTCACCACTGAAGTAGCAACAATCATGGCGACAGAGTTAAAGGGGCAAAACAGAAAAAGGATTAAAAAGATTAAAAGGAAGAGAAATTACAAATAATAGTTCCCAGCACTGCTACTACTACCGAACATTCCGTAGCAATACGTCCTTGCAAATCTTGGCTACCGGCTTCTAAATGAGGAGAGGTGCCATCAGACTCGTACGTGTAATTTAAGCAGCAAGTCACGGGGGGAGCTGGCCTTTTTCTCGCCAGGCACGAAGTAGCATTTCATGGGTAGCGAGCTCCGCCGCTCCATACTGAATGACGTGACGGCGATCGTATCTTCCGTCCTCCGGGCCTGGCGTCTCCCGATCTGATTCGAAGATTGAGTAAAATTGGCAGAGGCTTCCCAGTCTACGGCACGGCCATTGTGTTGTCCTACTGACATGAAGTGCCGTCGCAATCGTCACGCCAGTAGTTTGCCAAGTAGGTACGAGGCACTAGTAGCCGGTAGTAATTTCATGGTCGAGGTGCTGACGCGATGCGTCGCATACGAGTACAGCAGGATAAGACGGAGCACTGCATTTTGTACTTGTACTTGTAAGATTTGGTCCCCATTATCAGTACCAGTAGCAGGGTTGCCTGGCTCCTCTCGGGTGCATTTCGCAGGCCAAAACAGGCAGTGAGGCTAGGCCGCACACGGTCTAGGCGTGGCTCGACGCGACGGGGAACGAAGCAGGAAAAATGGAATTCAGCGCAGAAAGAAGGAGGAAAAGAAGAAGAAAAGGAATGGAAAACAGGGCAGGCTTGGCGGTATATGTACTTTCTTTTTTGCGAGATGAACGCCTTTACAAGACCCGCTGCTGCGGGCACACAGTCGTCGTCTGTTACGTGAGAGGCACGGCATGGTGCAGCTCGTACGAGTTGGCAGTACTTTGCCTAGCTCGGCGGCATGTAGCTGTACCTATCAGCAACAGTAAGTGCGCATTGGCGCGCTTCTCCCTCCCTTGGCTCAATTGCACACACACGAGCTACCTATACTGTAGTAGGTATTACTCTATACTCTACTGTACAGCTAATAGCCAGCGACAAGCCACAGCGCAGCGCAGTGCATTGCCTCGCCTCAGCTCCTCGGTAACACGGTAAATCGACAGCAATCTGCTTGACAGGCCAAGGCTGGCCAAGTGCAAAGGCTAGCGCCGCCGTCGTCCTTTTGCCAATAGTACTAGCAGCCAGCTTTGAAGCTACTGCCTTAGCCCGGCCGTCCTACGGTAAGGGGTACAGGTACTTGCTTTGCAGCCGAGTGCAGGTCACTCGCACGTTACATGAAGCAAAGCACCGGAGCGGCCCACCTTTGTGGCCTTGGGGGCCAATCCTGGGGCACTTCTTGGGCACTTCCGCGCTGCGCCGTTGCCTTGGTGCGCCTGTTGGTGCGTCTTGGTGCGCCGCTGCCCCCTGTCACTCCAATTTCCAGCGCCGTGCACGGCCCACCCAAGCAGCTCCAGCAGCCACCCGTCCAGGCAAAGACGAGGGCGCCCACCCCTACCGAGCCGGCCAAAAGAGGCCCAGCCCCGGTAAGAAAAAAAAAATAGTAGCAGCAAGCCCCCTCCCCCCCGGAAAGCCCCCTACAGGAGCTCCGTCGGCCAGTTACAGCGGTGCCCACTGCTAATTATCCGCCAACATCTCCTGGGTCCAGCACCGCGCCGTCTGGGCTGTGGCGGTTTCTTCCAACTCTCGTCCTCTAGGCCTTCCAAACCCCCAACCTTACTCGTACACTCTCGCTCACACTCACGCTCTCTTTTCTTCCCCTTCTCATTCCCTCACACACACCTTCACGTAACGCACGTCTCGCCTTCGCGATCAATCCCCCTCCTCTTATTCCCCCATATAGGAGTCTGTGTGTCGTCGCTGTTTCTCGCGACCATCAACGAGGGTTTCAAGAACGGCTGGTAAGTCCTTGTCTGACTTTTTCTCTGCGTTTCCTCAGCGTTTCCTCAATTGCGCTGTTTCGCGATACGGCCAAGGGGTGGGGAGGCAGTACAAAGGACCGTCTCTCACTGGCAAGACACGGCACCGGGACCGCGGCTGGGCGGATTGTACGGCGATGGATCAATTGAATCGAGATGGGAGCGTCGGCAAGAACGGAAAAGGAGCATTTCGACACTGCTTTTGTGTCTCGTCGCCGGCAATTAGCCATCGCGGAGCCTTGCGGAAGAGAGAGACGCATCGCCGTCTCGTGCCGCTTTTCTTTCTTTGCTCTCCCATTTCGCCACAAGATGCGTTTGCATTCGTTGCACTGCCTCTGCCAAGCCGTGATCGCCGTCGCGGCCAACATGATTGCAGCAAACAACACCTTGATTCCTCTCTTCATCATATTTTGCCACACCGTGTTTCATGCTGCCATCAGCAGTCTTTTGCTTGCAGGAGCTATCAATCAGCGATAATTTGACCGACTAACCAGACACCTGCAGGCAGTTCTCCCGACGATCCATCAATAAAATACCATCGTCCCGGTCGACGACGCCTTCGAGCTTGCGAGCTATTTAATTACC
Source organism: Trichoderma hamatum GD12 (assembly GCA_000331835.2). Lineage (NCBI taxonomy): Eukaryota > Fungi > Ascomycota > Sordariomycetes > Hypocreales > Hypocreaceae > Trichoderma > Trichoderma hamatum. Next base: position 173,124 of record ANCB02000010.1, read on the forward strand.
GACTTCGGTCTAATCCAACTCATTAGTCATTCATTTTTAATTTACGTACCGTTACGATGCCTCAGTATACCTCCCGTGATGTCGGCGACCCGACCCAGATCAAGAAGACGAAGCAGTCCATGGCGGACCTGAAGCTTAGGCGCTTAACAGAGCTGAACAACAGACTGCGTGAGGACTTGGACCGGGAACGCATTCCCGTCAGCACCGCCTCCAAGAGGTAAGAATTACGAAACGATGCATCATGGCTATAGCCAGCAAGAAGTATTTGAGGCTAACGCGATATTTGCAGCATAATCGCGTATTGCAATGGTACAAGAGATTACATGGTTCCTTCAGTATGGGGAACTGTTCCCAAGGGCGAAGATCCATATGCACCTCAACAATCCGGCGGCTGCTGTGTCGTCATGTAATTCCGTTTTCCCCAGAGGTGGAAGAATGACCATCGATGACTTTTCACTTGGGAGGAATTTTTGACGCGGTTTTTTTACTTTTATTTCTTCCTCTTGTGTGATATGGGTTTTTATTATTCTCTCTTTTATTTTACAACGCGACGCGGCTGGGAATCAGACAGCGAGCGACGGATTCGCCAACGTCGACACACCAACAAACAAATAACACACCTGATCCGGAAAGGCCTTTACGAGAAACTAGACGGGACTCTGAGCTGGATCGACGCAGTCTCAATGATTATACCAATGCTAGAGAGGGGAGGGGGCGATGGGAAGGAGGAAGCAAAAGTCGCCTGTGGTCCGAGGAAGGCCCCGCGCTCCCTTTTCTCTACGAGTTTTTTTCAGCTCTCTCTTACTTTTTAATAAAGCAGTCGAGCGGTTTCATCTAGGACAGAAAGGAGGAAAGAGATATATCCAACGATAAGAAAGAAAAAAAAAGGGGTCTACGGTGGATTGGGAAGCCGGCTCTTTTTTTTTTAATTCTTTTTAGCATGTATTAATTCCCGTTTTTTCTCTATGGTCCTTTCTTCTTAAATCGAATGCCCCCCTGTACACTTTTTTCTTCTTTCAAACTCTTCTAACTTGTCTTGCCATTTCTTTTTTCGGGATTTTTTTTTTTTTAACCGTTTGCCGGAGATGGATAGGGGTGGTCACAGCGCGGTAGCATATGGTGATTGGCGAAGTTTTATTTTTATTCCCCTTTGGAGGTTGAGCTGAAGTGGCTGGCTGGGAGATTGTTGTCGTGTATAATGTCGCTTGTTATACGAGTGCGTAGATAATTTAACGGCCGGGTTTTTTGAACAAGGGTAGCATTTTTATTTCCCTCTGTGAAGAATGCGTAATAGAGGCTTTTGGTACTGACGATGTAATGTAAAGCCCCAGCTATAGATAGGGTCCCTTTTTTTTATCAGTTCTCCTCTCGGTTAATTGACACCTCGTCATCAGTTTCTTGCTGAGCAATTAATGCCGCGACGATGCCCCGTTTGGCGATAGTGCTTGGCTGACGATACCCTGTAACGGTGGCTGTAACGCGTTGCTGGTCCTTTTGTCGCTCGCCAACAATGAGGCGAAATGCTGGGATTATGTACTGACTGGCCGTTATCGTACCAAGATGCTGGGAATATAGGAAGAGACGATCTCAGCTGGCATGGCGCTGAAACTGCTATTTGTGTGAAGATGAAGCAGGCATTTTGCTTACAATCATGAGCACGTGAGGTTGTGCTGTTTTGTTTTCTCAATCCCAAGTTGCTTTCCAGCTATAGGTTATCAATTGATTGCTTTGAGAATTGTGAGATATAAGCAGAAATATACACTATAAATTCCTCCATGGACAATTTTCATTTCCCCTCTGCCAACTATACCGTCTAGAACACGCAAAAGTCGCTCAAAGCCATCTACAGACTACATGCATCTAGTAACGTTCCCCACATAAATCCAAGCACTCTTAGTAAACCGAATTGACTCAGAAACAAGCTTGGTTCCCTGAGAATATCGCCTCAATCTCACGCAAGCCAAACCCACTCACCTCTTCCGAATGATCCAATCTCCATCTACCATCATTTCGCCTCTATAATCAATCTAATCTGAATTTTGAATCTGTATATTAAGAAAAAAAGAATCCATCACAATGTCTACCGCTTCTCCTGCACCGCCCGCACCGCCCCATCAACAGGGCGCCGTCCTGGCACCTTTACCACGCATTACTATCCAGTTCTGCACGCAGTGTAAATGGATGCTGCGAGCCGCATACGTATGTCTCCATTTTCTTCATTCCCATCCTTATTGGATCCAATCCCCTCTCTTTCTCTTCTCTCTGTCCTCCCCGTAATTTCGATAGCACACTCTTTCTTGTCTTACAAATACATTTACTGAATGATTCTCTCTCTCTCTCTCTCTGCCCTCTCACCTCTCACACATACAAACACCACCGCCTTACATGCACCAAATTTCTACAACATCAAACATCATTATACTAACATCAAATTAAAAGTACGCCCAAGAACTCCTCTCCACATTCTCCCTCTCCCTCGGCGAAGTCGCCCTCCAGCCCTCCACAGGCGGAACCTTTATCGTCACAATCTACCACCCATCCTCCCCATCAATCTCCTCTTCAGAACCGCCGTCCGTCCAATCCACCGTGCTCTGGAACCGCAAAACAGACGAGGGCTTCCCCGAGACCAAGGAGCTCAAGCGCCGCGTCAGGGACGTTATTGAGCCGGGAAGGGATCTGGGCCACGTTGATAGGGACCATCGTCGGCCTGCTGCTGCTGCAGCTGCTGCCGCAATGGAGATCAAGACAGCAGCACCAGCAGAAGGAGACGCAAACAAGGGAGAAAAAGAAGCTGAGAAGAAGCAAGATTCGGCGGCTCCAGCAGCTTCTGGAGCTGGCGTTGTATGCGAAGATTGTAATTAAAGTTACTGAATAATGACAATGTTATAATGAAAGCAAAGCAAACCTGTACATCTCTAAATACATCTGTATCCTCCAAGCAAAATCTCAAAGCAAGAATAAGAAGGAAGAAAAAGGTAGGAAAGAGAAAGAGAAAGAGACAAAAAGAAAACAAATACAACTATACATGACTTTTCTAATATCCGTCTGAGAACCCTTTAACGATCCACATCACAAGTATACTTACTTACCAATCACATGCTCAAGACATACATCTGCCCGAGCCAGCCAACAAACAACTCCTCACGCTTGCCAATGGCCCAAGCGTTCAGCCACTTTTCGGAAGACCAAAAGCAGCCAAGCTACCTACATGTGTGTATGTCATCTCTTCCTAGCTGCATGGCCGTGATCCATTGCAGGTTACACAGCAGGCATCTCGATCAGTTTTACGCGCGTCGACCGCTGCCAGACAGACCAGAATCCAGAGAGGGCAGCCCAGCTACGTCATTGTCATTCACACACAAGACACTCAACATGTATCAGGACAAAAAAAAAAAAAAAGAACAAACAAGCATAGTATGTGGTTTTAAAGTGACATCATAATGGATTTTTTTTTCTGTGAATGATTTAATCTGTGAAGCTAAGAAACAGCCATTTGTCGTGACAAAGTTTGCATGTTGGGACATTAGAGGCGATGCGAGCTAAACCGCCGAGTCGATACATTAATGCAGGAAGGGCTCGGCGTTAATATTCTCGAAGCAACCCGTTTTCGCCACCAGGGCCCAGCGACGGTGCGACGTGAGAGGTTGTAGAGATGAAGAGAGTCGGAGAGTCAAAAAAGAGAGAAAGGCCGGCGGTGTTAAAAATGGTCGAGACGGAACTTGGTCGTGCAGTCAGCCGAGAGAAGCACACCAAGTTAGGTCATCTCCCTTTTTAACGCCGACTTCCGAACTTTTGTTTCTTCTCGGCAGGCTTGAGGATCTAAAAGGAAGAAAAAAAGTGTCTCAAGTTAGCTCAAAATTTATACGGTAGTTTTGGGGAGAGGTTATCAAGTGGGTGTAGTACTAACCTGGAACGAGCAGAGCAAGCTCTCGTCTACGCTCATCATGGCACCTGCGTTGTCGAATTCGCCACAGTAGTTGGGAGCACTGAACAGAGTGACAAGCTGACGCTTAGAGAAGAACTCATAGCCATCTTCCACAACCTGGTGGGCACGGCAGATGAGGTCCATGTCGTGCTTCTGCAGGAAACGAGAGACCACGTCCGGACCAAATGTGAAGGACACACCACGGTCGTTTTCGCTCCAGCCAGTAATATCCTTATCGGGATCGGACCACAAAAGGTCACACAGCAGACCGCAATCGGGGATCTAAAAGACAAAGTGTGTTAGCAGGCGTCTCAGCAGCAGCAGCACAGAGTCTCATGTGCCGTCCAGGGGGGATGGAGCAGATTGAGTAGATAGGCCGAGTACAAGCAGTAGAGCCGGTATCCACGAGTGGACGAGATAGAGAGAGGAGGAAACATACATCGGTGGGGCGCATGACACGGCGAATCTGCTCCATCGAGTTCAGATCAGGGCTGAGACCTCCGTGCATGGTGAAGATCTTCTCGTCAATAATGGCGGCAATAGGTAAGCAGTTGAAGCAATCCGTAAACGTCTTCCAAAGCTTGATATTGTAGCGGCGCTTGCACTCATCGTAGAAGCCGTAGATACGGTTGATGGAGGCGCACTCATGGTTGCCACGCAGAATGAAGAAGTTCTCGGGGTACTTGATCTTGTAGGCGAGGAGCAGGCAGATGGTCTCGAGGGACTGCTTGCCACGGTCGACGTAGTCGCCCAGGAACAGGTAGTTGGCCTCGGGGGGGAAGCCACCATACTCAAACAAACGCAGAAGATCGTAGTATTGGCCGTGAATATCGCCGCAAATCTGCCAAGAACCAATTAGCATCCTACTTTACCCAAAGAAAAGAAAATACGTTTGTGTTTCTTTTTTTTCTTCCAACGCAATGGCGAATTGGCCAATGAGCAATTAAACAAGAATATGCTGGCATACCTTAATAGGAGCCTCCAGCTCAAGGAGGATGGGCTGAGAGATGAAAATCTCACGGGCCTTGGTGCACAGGAAGCGAATCTCGCTCTCGAGGAGCTGGACCTGCTTTCCGGGCCGGCTGCCTCGGACCTCGAGCAGCCGGTCAATTATAGAATCGAGATCGACCTCATGTTGGTCAGCCATCTTAGAGATGCTCCCCGTGGGAGAAACGGCTCGCGTTTATCGAATGGATGAAGCCGAGAAAGGCTGCGCGTTGAAGAAGGCGAAGGAGGGGGAGAAGGGGGGCGTGCTAGGAGCAGGCCGATGCGCAGAAATGATGCGGCCGTCGACTAAAGAAAAGAGAGCGCAACGACAAATGATGATACACTAGACAATAAGCACTTTCTGGTAACGAAGTGATGAAAAAAATCCTATCATCAAAAGTTAGAAGGGAAATCAAGAAATTCATCAATGGTGCGGGTTTAGTCATCGCAGGGAGCTCCCCCTCCTCCTCCTAGGTCGAAAGAGAAGAGAGAAGAGAGAGAGAAAAAAAAAGGGCGTAGCTGTAAGCAGACCAACATCCCGATAACTGGTATCGACCCCTAGCCAGTGCCATCGAAAAGCCCATTGTTGTGGTGTTTTCCGTCATCACGGCTCTTTTCCCCCCCTTCTTTTTCTCCCTCTCGCTCTCCTCCCCAAAAAGGAGGGGGGGCGCCTTGGTGATGGTGATTCGATGCCGAAACAGCGGGAATTGCGAGAAAGAGCGCGCGCCATCGCCAAAGTGGGGTGAGGGAAAAGGGTTCAAAAAATACTTACAGCTAGACGACGAGGCATGTAGCTTCGTCAACGACAGAACCAACGCGAGGAAGGTTAAAAAAAGAGGGCGCAGGCGGGATCAGAAACGAGTCTAAACGCGCGATGACAGGCTCTCGTGGCAAGATGGCAGGGGCTCGGTTATGGGAACAAAAACACGGCCGAGATGCAAATGCCTTTTTGGCTGTTCGCTGTTTATTTAAATCGTGGTGGGTGCCTTCGAAAAGGGCTCGTCGCTGGGAATGATATTTGAACAAGTCCTTGATGGCTTCAGGCCAAAAAAGGGGGCGTCGAGGCGATTCGTGATCGTCGTCTCTTTTTTTCGCTCTCTCTCTCTCTCTCTCACTTTCGCTCTTGTATCAGGGCGGAGCCAAAGGCAGAGCCCGTGTTCGTCGCGTCAGATAAGGCCCGTCAAACGGGTGGCTGATTCTGAATCGTCAGGTCGATGGAAAATAAATGATTGGACGATGATGGTTAATCGCCGGTCGTCGTTGGAAACAGAGGTCGTCGTCAAAAGAGAGGTCTTTGACGGGGATCGCTTTTGGGGTGGTGGAAGGAAGAGAAGAGGTAGGCTTTTTTTCCCTCCCCCCGGCGAAAAAAAGAAGGGAAGAGTGGGTTTTTTTTTTGTGCTGGGGCGACGCTTGGCCGGCTCACTCGCTGATGCCAGCAGGGAAAAATGGTGCTAACAGCTCTGGGGGGCGTGTTGTATCACCTTGATATCGAATCGAGTACTACGTTCATTTGGCATGCAAGAGTCTGCATTGTGATATCACAGAAAATAATAATGCATAAACAGTCATGCAGGCTCTCCTCTTGCGCCAATTCGATTTTTCTTCTTTTTCTCTCGTGTCTGTCATTGCCAGGAGTGAGTCAGCTCATGATGGAATGCAGCGCTCTCACATCGCTATCAGCCAGGGATAGGCAGCATCCAAAACCGCTTCGGTAGCGTCCTTGTCCAGGCCTGTTAGTGGCCCCCCTCGCTGAACTTAGTTTTGCACGTCTCCAGGCACTTTGCCCCAAGCCCAGGTTCCGGGTCCAGGGGGGCCGCATCAGCCTTTTGGTGGCTTCGGACGAGCGAAAAAATAAGAACATCCATAGCATGGAGGAGAAAATTCTATTACAGCGCTCGGTTCAGCAGCCGCATTCGGGCGCTGCCCCTCCTGAAGCTGTGCGGCAGCAGCATCAAATGTCCAGATCCAGCTTAAGCGACGGACGGGCGCTCCAGCTGGCTGCCTGTGCCGTGCGCCATCTTGTTCGTTTCCCATCAATGCTACCTCCCTATGCTAAGCTTACGACGTGCTATAAGCCTCTAACCCATAGTCTACGGCGCACCACTGCAGACCAGACCAATTTTTCAACTTCTCGTCTCCCTCCATCTCACATCCTCATCCCTTGTTTCTTCCAGCCTAGCTCCGGCGCCATGCTGTCCACCCATTGGCCCATCAGCACCAGCCTAGAGCCGGAATCCGCAGCCTGTGGGCTTCTCATCCCCCTTCCTTCGTATCGCATCGCATCGCATCGCATCGCATTGAAACTGGAGACGCTTTTGTCACGGGATTTGGACCAGGGCAGAGGGGAAACTCCCCGAATAAAGAGCACATAAAAAAAATATAGGTATATATATACATACATACATATTTATATAAATATATAAATATATGCAGCTCATCCATCACATATCTTCAAGCGTGTTGCTACTTCTGTCCACTTTGACCTTCTCGCTCGCCCTGCTCTTGTGAAAAGAGAGAGAAAAAAAAAAATCCCCACGTCCGGCACCGGTGCCAGACGAAGAAAACGCCACGCAAAGACGGGTGTGCAGCCTCCGCAACCCGATATTCCTTTCTCCTCCCCTCCCTTTGGAGCCGCCGAGACACGAAAAAAAACCTGGATCGGAGGACGGCTTCCCACATCAGCCAATAGATACCCGCAAACCCGCTATCAGAGGCTATCAATATCTCATCGATTTTGCCAGTCCCCGCTATTCTGCCTTGTTCCTCCTCATTTCCCTCCCCTCTTCTCCTGATTGACAAAATGCTCTCCACCGTTGCTCTCTTTCCATCTGCTCTGCTCTGCTTGCTCATGTTTTTTCACGGCTTCTACGGAGCTGCGACGTAACGGATTCGTTGAATTAAGATTGCGAGTTTAATTCTATATCCACAGTGTCATAATAAACTTAACAAATGACAGTCAGCAGCGACAATGGAAAGTCGAGCACAGCCTAAACGTTAATTCCTCGCATCATCGTACTATCATCCAACGCGTAATTTTTACTGTAGACAGCTCCTCGCAACCCCGCCACCCCGCAGCTGCTCAATTAGCATGTGTACCTAGGTAGGTACAGTACAGTACATACTAGGTCGTGACAAAACTTGACAAAACTTATTCGCGACGCTTTCAGCCTCGCCTCACTTTGCTCACCAAATACCAGAATACCTAGTCAATCTGCAAATTTTACAAGTGGTTCAAGAGAGACAAGGAAAAATCGTGCACATTTGAATCAATGCCATTTGAATACGTTAGTCCTACACATGAATAAAATAGTAATCCCCATGTCCGCCCGATTATCATGACCCAGGGGCATTAAAAAACAAGTCCATTTCCTGCTCATCAGGCAACGCCCTCTCTGCTCAGTTCCAGGCAGTCAACCCTTCGTCGTTCCAAAAAAAAAAAAAAAAGATTAAAAAAAGACATCGTTAAAACGAAAAACAAGCAAAGCAGACAGATGGGCCAGATTGCTAGGTGTATCAATAGAAGAGAAAAAAAAAAGAAACCAATGCTGTTATCCTTCCCGACGCCAAAGCCTTATATACTGATGCTTTCATGATAAAGCGCTCAGTTGGAGAAAAAAAAAAAAAAATTCGGAAATGTAAAGGAGAGAATAAAAATCTCCTAGCAAACTTCATGAAGAAGCAAGATCCCGCCCCCAGTCCTCTTTCTCGCCTAATCAATCGTTTCAAAGAGACCCTATCGTCTTCTGGTCGATGCTCTTCGCTTCCTTAGTCTACTCGCCTTGTTCTTAGCGCTGCTGCCGCCCGAATTGTCCTTGGGCTCTTCTGCATCCATCACTGCCGCAGTCACTGTATCACCCATGTCAATGCCGAGGTCTTTAAAGTCTTCATCGTCGAGATCTGTCAGATCTTCGCTGAGCGTTCGCACCGCATCTCGACCAGCTGCCCAGTGTTCCTCCAGAATAGATGTACCATGCGGCTCAAGCGCTCTCAAGTACCAAAGGACGCCCCCTTCTGAAAGAGGGTCTGCCGGTTCATTGCCCAGGCTTCCATTAGACTGGGGCGGTGTTGGCGGCCCTTCTTGAGATGGCGCGGCCATGACAACGAAGCTGCCAGTACTGTTCGGAGGAGTTTCGGACGTAATGACGGAATTGACCCTTACAGTTTTGACAGCCATCTCTTGGGTTATGCCCAGGCCCACTGCGGGACGGTTGGTCATAATGCCAAGGCCAACCGTATTGACCTCGATACTATCACCCTCCTCCCTCCCTTCGTCGTCATTATCATCGTCGTCGTCGTCGTCCTCCTCCTCCTCTTCTTCTTCTTCTTCTTCGTCATCATCATCGTTCTCAGCAGTGTCCATGACGTCACCATCAGTGGAAGTAATGCCGCTCTCGCCAGCCAGAGGCTCGCTTTTGACAGTTGCGTGGGGCTCGGAAGGTAGTTCGGGTGCATCAAGCATGATGGTATCCTCGGCCCCTTCATCTGGAACACTGTGTGCCGTGCCATTGACTTGTCGCCCAATGTCGATGCTGGCATCTATGAGGGCTTCCAGCTCCTTTTGGAGACCTTCGGATGGCTTCGTAGAGATTTCTGCTTCGACTTGCAGTGAAGTTCCCAGAAGTGGCTGAACTGCCTTGAGAATTCTCTTTCCAAGCTTGCGTCGCTCTCTTATATCTGCAAACTGTGTTGCTACAGTCGAGTTGTTGCTGTTGATGTCTACTACCAGCGCCGCTTCCTCCTCCTCCTCCTCTTCTACGTCCCCTGATCCATGAGCAGATTCCAAGTTTTGGGGCAGAGTCAAAATCCCCTTGTTAATAATGTCGCCGAGGTCTTGTGCAAATCCCAAAACATTGACGTAAACTCGTCTCTCAATGCTTGCCTGCAAGTCGGCTAGACCGTCTGTGAAAAGTCCCTTGTCCAGCCTAATCAACGATAAACCGATTAGTACATCGTTGAGCACAAGAAAAAAATATATGTATGCAAATGTAACACGAGACAACTTACGCAATGGCTTTCTCTACAACAGGCACCAAAAGCTTCGCTGTGGGAAAATAACACTCATCCACAAAGTCTTGTTCTAGCTCGGCGGCATCCAGTTTGAGCTGTTCGCGCTGGACAATCTCTTCAGCAAGGATCTTGAGCTGCTCTAGCTCGTGGATAACGCCCTGAGCAAATTCGATACGGCGAGCCAGCCTTGCCTTGCCACTGGGGCCCATGGCAGCAAAGTTGCGTCTTGTCAACTCCATCGAAGAGAATGATTCCATCTGCAGCTGTAAACGCTTGAGAAGCGCGGCACCCCTACGTGCTTCTCGCTTCAGGGTCCAGTATCGACACGCCTCGCTGAGGTAGTCTTTGCGTTTCCTAAAGGGGAATCGCTGGATAGATGCTTCGACAATGTCAAAGACAACCTGGGGAATGATGGGAGCTCCTGATGGCAGCTTCCATAGGTTTTTGGGAGGCTGTCCCTTCTTCTTATCGCCCAAGATTGCAAGGTTCTTGGCCCCCGTCATCTGGCTCTCATCTGGCGGATGATCCGTTATGGCGGTTCGGTGCTGCGCTGCAATTACATTTGCCATGGCTTGATTATCTGCCCAGATGCGACCACGCATGTTCCTCTTGTAGAACTTCTTCGCGGCTCGTGTCGCCTGGTGGACTTGATATTCTTGGGCATGGTCCGGTGGGCAGTGCTTGTCGCAAAATGCCTTGAGCACCATGCTGCCGTCTAGAACAGCAAGAGTCCCTTGAACTGTTTTCATCTTGAGGAAGAGCCGAGCTCTCCTTGCACACGTGACATGGAAAGCTTGGTAGCAATTCTTATTGCCACATTGGATGCAGGCACCCATTCTTTGGCGGCAGATGTAGCAAGTCAGCTTCCATCTGGTCTTGGGGACCTTCTCGACATCCATGACAGGCTCCATGAACGTGTGATTTCCCAAAGAGACTTCGGGAATCCACATGGCACAAAGTAAATGGGCCCATTTAGACGAATTCGTTTGCTTAAATGCACCATCTGTATTGGGACAAAATATGCACGTCTAAGAGAAGGAGGAAATTGTTAGATTTGAAAATTTGAAAATGTAGAGATGGCGAAGGGATAAGTAGCAGAATAGGGGCTCTTACTGGTATTCCACGACCGCATAGCTGGCATTTGCGACACAGCCACTGACCCTCCGGAATAAACGGCACACCATAGCATTCCTGGTGTACCGCAAGGTTGCAGCCGTCACAAAAGACGATGGCGTTTGTGTTTTCGCAATCTCCATCATCGCATATTGCGCATTTGCTGTCCGGCTCTTCGCCGCCGTGAGGCTCACCATTCACGGCCACGGCAGAGCTAGACCGCGGCCGATGCGTCTGGGGCGGTTTCGGGTTCGGTTTTGGTATTCTTCTCTCTAAAGCGTGCCACTCCTTCTCAATCTTGGTCATTGTAATTTCAAAGACCTCTCGGGTGATGGCTTCTAGCTCGTTTTGTTTGCGTTGAGCATTATACTGCTCAAGCCACATATCATCCTGTTCATCCATATCGTACTCAACACGACCAAGTCTTGACTGATGCACATGATCGTCGCCTGCAGCTACTGAAAACTGATCAAACTCGTCGTCTCCATTGCCATCGGTAGCTTTGATGAGCGTTCGTTCGGATCGGATAAAGTTGTCACTCTCTTGGTAGCCAACATTGCTCATGGCCTTGTCGACATATCTTGCCTGGCCAAAAGTCTTGCTTTCAAATAATTCGATGCGGTTGGTCTTTCTATATGAGGGTAGTTTTAAATCGAGTCGTTCCTTGGGTGTCTGGTTTTGTATGGGGAGTATCTTGGGAGTTCTGGGTGTGGGAGCAAATTCAAAAGGACGGATATTATAGAAGCTGACAACTTCTCGAGTGGATCGACGAGGGCGTCTTGATGATGGGGTGCCGGCAGCAGAGTCGTCTCCATCGGCTTCGGCACTTCGTGTTACTTGGGGATTCGGCGTATTGCCCGTCGAAGCGGGGTTGACAGATTTGGACGGGGTCATGGATTCTAGATGAGGTGTAGTAGGGGGCGGCGCATCCAGGGCTGGTGTGTTTGGTGCCTCTTGCGCGATGACTCCGTCAACGTCGTCGGCGGCAAATATGACAAACGGAAGCTCAATATCAAGGTTTGGATGAAACTCTTCCCAGCTGCGCTCTTCGCGAGGCTTGTAGTCCTCGGCTTGCTTCACAGACGCAGCCATGGCCGCGGCTGACCCCCATCGCATCTCGTCACTATCTTCGTTGGCAGCGGTCCTCGCTCGTGTGCTTCTCTCGCGGCGTGGAGGGAGGGGTGAACCCCCGTTGAGGGCAAGTCGAGCCGCACCAGATGTTCTCGATCGTGGCCCGGCGTTGGATCGGCCCGTATCAGGGGTAATGGCGTCTGCGTCAAGATACCGTCCACCACCCCCAGGCCCTCCTGGGACGTAGCGCCGCCGCTTGGGAGGTGGTTCAGCAGCTGCTGCTGCAGCCGCGAGGGAGGCTTGTCTGGCCGCACGCGCAGCGTTGGTGGTCCCCGGCGGACGGCCTCTGCGCCGCCCCGTGGGCGTTCGACGAGGCGTAGGTGAAGTCGGAGCCATGGCGTCCGGCAGATAGCGGCGTTTCCAGACAGCTCACGTCAGGGCGCAAAGCGGTTCGCAGGATCGATCACGGCGGAGGCAGGGCGGCTGGGAGGCGGGTTTGCGGGATGGCGCGCACAGCAGGTTATCGGTTTCGATGGCCGCCGAGCAGGAGAAGGCCCCGAGATGACAGCTGGAGCGCCACGGGTCATATGGCAAGGCAAACAGGCCCTCGTTGGCGAGCAGTCGATGGGCGATGGCAGCATCAGGGGACGACGTGACGTCGGCTGGCGGCTCTTGGGATCGGGGGCGAGCGAAAAACAGACAACGCGTGAAGGGCCTGCGCACGGACCACCAGGCCGCGGCGGGCAGTGGCTGCAGGTCGGAACGGGTTTAGTCAGAAAGTCATGCTTTTCTATTCTAGGCTAAGCGCGATGCCGGCCAAGCGAGTGCGTGCCTGGAAAATCGGACTAGAGTCAGCCGATACGATACAGTGGTATTGCTAAAGCCGACCTTGTTTCTCTTCACCCTTTGACAAACCCGACACTCATAAGAGTTGATATGAAATTGACCCAGCACCAGCTCTTTTATTGCCATCTAGTGCACGATGTCTCTAGTGCTATCAATCGCTATAACCTCGACACGCTCTTCTCAGCCCATCGCAGCACTGCATGAGAGCAAGCATGGAAAGCGGAGCCGGCCGTTGACCGATCTCCATCCAGGCGACATGTAGTAGTATAAACTATATCTCATGCTACCACCGATCGTACCCATAGGGCTGGTGTGATTCCCGGATGGCCCCGTGAAAACCCAGAAGGGGTATGTGTCGCCGCATGAAAGGACATGGGACACACAGCTCTGGCGTGCCATCTACTTGTGAACTGCCAGTAAAAGATCAATGATTTCCAGAACGCATCGCGACCACTGGCACTCACATATACATTGTCCGCTTATCAACTTCGACCTCATCCATTTATATCACATCTCACCCCACACCCTCTCAATCAATCTGCCGCAAGCACTATGGCAAAAATATGCGGCAGATTAATCGGGCGTCCGGGGCCGAGGCGGATGACGGCTCCTCCCAGCGTTCACCAATCACGCCTCGCCCCGTCAGAGGGCCGTCTCGGCGGCAGTTAATGCACGCAACAATGATGCGCCTCTGCGATCGATCCAAGGCACCGGCCAATTTAGATCGAGACAAGAGTCCATTCGTCCCGTGTTCCCCGCTCCTCCATAAGCTCCCCCCCGGCCTCATTTCTTGGGTCGGCGTCGCGTGCTCAGCCCTGTGGTCGAATTCAGTGCCTTCTGTTAAACGTGTACATGTAGTCACTGCCTGTTACCGTAGTAGATGATCTGGTATCTGCCTGTATCTGCCGCGTAATCCCCTCTTTTCAAATACAAGCTTGGAGTTTCAGATTCATTTCAATTAATTGGATACGAAAGGTCACCTACTCAAGTATTTAATTAGTCGTTAATAGAGCTTGTCGGTCGCTGCAAGCACGCCGCCCGTTCATACTACTCCAACTACATGCGAATATCAATGTAATCAATCAACTCTACCTAGTCAAGATCCTACTCGTGTGCTGCTGCAAGGCATTGATTACTCAACCCAAGTTCAGCAGCGTTGTGGTCGAGCTCAAAACTCTCTAACGATCGGCGGCACAATTCACTTCAGTGAATTCACATGAATGAATTCATACGACGGGGAATCATCACATGAATGGCCAGCGCTATGGCGAACAAATGCTGCTCCTTGCCGACGGCCTCTGTAACTTTACAACCGTGCTCGCTGGGCCTCCTAGACCTAGCACACCTACAGAAGTAGGCAATGCGGCGAGAAAAGCCCTTACGTGGCATTCCAGGGTCCTTTTCTATTGCATATTAGGTTAAGCTTTGCATACAGCCACGGCAAGCAAGTGGATATATCTCAGGCACTAGATATGTATCTGTATGTGGTGTGTAGTGTTTAATCCTTAGTGTGCATTCAGAAAAGGCTTACGTACATGGGATTGCATCATACTGCCTGCAAGGTATTTTGCCTAAAGATTGGCTGACACATGTCAAGAGGGAAACTAACATAGTCACAGAGACAGAGGCCGCGGTATTGTGTTGCAACGTGGAAACTCGCATCTTTTATCATTCTTCCATCAACAGCGCATCAATCTATCTACTCGTATTCCTAGCTTATGATAAACCCATATCGACACTTGCGACGCTCAAGCATATCTTTCAAAAGCAATAGAGTGCCGACCCAAAGCTGCAGGAGAGTGTGAGACCACACATAAGCCCAGCCCCTCCTCGTCGTAACGCCGTTTCCAAGCTGAGCAGAAAGACAAGTTGCTCTTAGTTAAAGACAAAAGAAGAAAATCCATGCCAAAACAGAAAATTCATGCAACGTTCATACGTGATAAGCCACTTTTTTGGAATCCTTCCCAACCTCTGAACAACAAGATTTGAGATAACCATCCGGAAAAAAAACCAGAATAAAAACATCAATGGGAAAAAAGCAAGAGCTTCAAATAAAACTCAAACAGTGACAGCAATCGTCGTTTCTTGCCGTGACGCCTCAACCGCTATGCTCCATATATAAAAGAGAGAAACAAAATAGCAATCGAACCCTGCATTTAAAAAGAAGAAAAGAAGGAAGAAAAAAAATTGAATAAATAGACAGTCGAAGCGAAGGGCAGCTCAGGTTGATTTGTTTGTGTTGTTTTGTTGTTTTCAAAGCGAGCTGCGAAGAAAAGCAAGAATGTAGGGTTGAAGAGGTAGAGTTGGGAGAAGAATCCTATATAATAGCGTAAAAAAGGGTATTGGGGGTATCATTCAGAAATGGGCGTTGGCCTAGAATGCTAGGCTTAAAAAAAAACTCAGAACGCTCAACTAAGTTATCATGAGTGGCCTCCGTGAATGGCTTGCATAGGCGGTGCGTGGTGGGCGGGGGCATGAGCAGCCAGGAGCGCAGCAGTAGAGGAAGGGATGTTTGGTGAGCCATAGACATTGTTGGCATCCCAGCTCTCCTCGCTCAATACACTGAGGTACCCATCGCCAACCTTGTCACGCAGAGCCTCTATTTTGCGACGATAGATTTCGCCATTTGAATCCCAGTCTTGCGGCTGGATACTGCCCGCACTAAAAGAAAAATCCGCATGAGCATTCTCTATGGAGAAGGGGCTGCTGCCATAATCGGGGGTTTTTGCATATGCAACAGGAGGCGAAGCCGGGGTGCTGTGTGCGTGCGAAGGTCTGTAATTTCTATCCACAGAGTTGGCAACGATTGAAGGAGATTCAATCGGGAATCTTAGGCTTTGTACGTCGATTGGCGAAGGCTGTGGATTCTTGTCACTGGTTGAAAGATCGACGATACGTCGTTTTGTGTTTCTGCGACGCCGCGTTGAACTTGTGTTGGTTTCGCTAGCAACAGCCTTTGGAACCGGCCTCTCTTTGCGCAGGACAGTGGTCTCTCTGGCAGCACCGTAAACAACATTGGGCTTGCTTACATCGACACCTCGCACTTCGGTCACAATCGGCTTCACAACCGGGACCGACTCGGGAATCGGGACTCGGTCAGCAAGGATTCGCTTTTCAGAAGAGCTAGGACCGCTGCCATCGATGACAATATCTTCCGTGTATCCCGGCGTCAGGCGAAACAAGTTGAAAATGGTCACACGATAATCTTTGTGCGTGCGGGTGAAGGGGTTGCCTTCGACCCAAATTTCACGAATCTCCGGAATTCCGGTCAAGCGTGCAAGCTCCTTGGGGTCTGTGAGCCGGTTATCTCTAAGGTCCAGCCTTTCCAAGGGATACAACTTCTCAATCCCTGCAAGAGATTGGAGTCTATTGGCTCGCAGATTGAGAGCAGTAATGGCTGGCAGAGGGTTTCGGGTCAAGGAATGCAGAGAGTCAATCATGCAATGCGATAGGTTCAAGGCACGGAGAGCAGTAAGTGTGGAAAGGCTATCCGGAATTTGGCTGAAGAGGTTGGATGACAAATCGAGGGAGAAGAGGGTATTGGATAGAGGGGCCAAGCTTGAGGCAGGAATCGAGGTCATGGGGTTATCCGCTAAGCTGAGATGCCTCAGAAAGCGCCATTTGGATGGGGGGAGAATGGTGGCTCCCAAAAGGTTCCCAGAGCTGCCCCTAGAATGGTGGTGATACCAGGAGTCGGAAAGGCTAGAGTTGGAGCTCCCGGACCCAGAACGCCTAATCCTCTGTTGGGATCTGATATGGTGGTGACGAGAGCTGGACGGACGTGATGGAGAATGACTTCTTGGTCGAGACTCCTTGTTGAGAGATTGCGGTAGGTCGTCCGAAGACTGTCTCCGCAAGGTACGGGCAGAGCCATCGGATGTGTTACCATCCTCGATAGCAGCGTCGTTAGGGCCCATCGAGCCGACACGAAGCTCGCCAAGGGAGGCTCGAGGGTCGGGTGAGCCGGGCATTGAGCCGGGCATTGAGCCAGGGACGGAGCTGGGAACGGACACCGACCGCGAAAACTCACGGCCTGACATGGGTGGGCTTTTTCGAGGGCTGTGGCTCCCGTTCCAGCTCGGAATTGAAGGCGAAGACTGCGATTTGGATGTTCTGCGGCGTCTCTTATCCATGTCGTCCAAGACGATGTCAATCAAGATATCGGAGGGATCTTCAATCCCAGCATGCTTGACCGTAAGCGAGCGAAGCTGGTCGGCCATACGGTCCCAGCCAAAGAATTGCCGAAAGTCGATGTTGCTCACTTCCAATGCTTGAACATTTTTGAAAATGTAGAGAGGAACCGCAGAGTCAAAGGGAAATTCTTCATAGCCCTTGATGAGGCGAGCACGCCAATCAGGGGCCAACCGAAGGCATGGGATCTTGGTGAAGGCAGAATACAAGTATTTCATGTCCGCCTCCAGGGCCGCCTTTTGACGCTCCGTCCGGGCGGCAGATATGCTAGCACCGATGCTGAAGCTTGTCCACAAGGCAGACATGCCGGACATGACGCTTCGAATACTCGTGACAGAGTGTATTGAGCCAACATCTGAGCTATGGCTTCTAGACCGTTGGGTATTGCTGAGAAATGACACATAATTTGCAGATGATGAGCTGTCGTGGAGGTCTTCTAAGCGAACTTTCATGGGGCCCACATTGATACCCAATTCTTCGAAGCGAGAGAGGAGGTAGAAGAGGTGGTGGGGAGTCAGGGCCAGCTTTGCGGACTTGACATTATGAGAAGTGAAGTTGAGAGGTCCAAGAGATAGGGCAGAGGCCAGCGAGCCAGTCGTAGATATAGCGGTTGAAGGACGCTCGGGAAACGTCGGAGACTGCGAAAGCGTGGCAGAACTCGTGCTTTGCGTGGCTCGATGACGCACCTCACGGCGCTGGAATTGCAGAGCATTGGCAAGAGCCTTTTCGTGAGTGCGCACAAAGGCAGCAAGTTGCTGTTCTCCAGGTTAGCATGATTTATATGTCCTCTCCCATCAGCAGCGAAATTGCAAGGAGAGCGTATGTACCTTGATGAATAATCCTCCGTCTTCTGAATCCATTTCCGAAGTTTTTAGGATCGTATAGACATGAAGGTTGAAGAATAGACTGTAGTTATATGTATATCGGCTTTAAAAGAACGGCAGAGGAGCGTCGTGAGCGCCTGATCCGGAGGAGTCTAACGCCGTAAAGTCCTCGATGATCGGCTCTCTTTCTCTCTCTTTCTCGAAGAAAAAAAAAAAAAAGAATGCCCTAGAGTTGCAACCTTAGGCCACACTATGCATCAATTCGTTAGCGATGAAGAAGCGAGAAAGAATGGCATTAACTAATGCAGTAGAAGATGATGGAAGGAGGGGGAGAAGGACGATTAAAGAAGAGTTATGCGTACATCCAGGATGTAACACCGGAGAGAGGGGGGCGGGATTCAACAGATGCCGAGACAGGAGACTTTCACAGAAGCACGAACAAACTATGGCATCTGCTGATGAAGCAACGGCGGAAGAGGCGATTGCCTTATCAGCACGCCAGTTTCCTATCTCCAGTCATGAACGCAGAGAGGCCTCACTTGCATCCAGCCGTCACAGAGGACAGAAAGGGGACGAAGCACCCGAAGGAAGACACCAACCAGGGCATGCAAGAAGTGGTTATCGCCAGGGTTACTGCTAACTGGCTGCAACGAAACACACGAGATGACAGCCAAGACGGTGCCAAGAGGGAAGTCGTACGCGAAAGGCAAAAAGAAGAAGAAAACGAGGTTTGTACGAGGCAGGTGGTGGTGGTTGGACAGTAGGCAGCGTTTTGGGCCTGAGGAGTTGTTTGAGGGAGAGGATCATTGGGAGGGTGGTGACTCCCTCTCTCTTCTTCGGCGGCAGAGGCAAAATAGGCAGAGGCAAACATGATCGAGCAGAGCAAGGCAGAGAGAAGCAATAACAGATAGTCTAGCAGGGGAAAAAAAGCCAGCACGCCGTGACTCACCTTGGTACTGGAAGAGACGGCGAATTGGGTGACGCCTCGCAACGGCAACAAGAAGAATAAAATACAAGCGACGAGACTCGGCGGCAGGTCGGAGAAGAGAAGGAAACACAAAGGCCGGTCGTCGTGGAAGGGCGAAGCCGAATCTGCCGGCAGATACGCAGGCTTCGAGATGGCGCGAGGCTTTCAGCGTCTGCTTCTGCTCTTGACTTGGCCTCGCGGACAAGACCTGGCGTTGCCTGTTGCAAATGCAAAGCCTTGCGCGGTTGAGCAGACGAAGGGAAAAGGGTCCAGAGGCAGAGATGGAGGGGTCTTGGGATCTGGAGGTCTCTGCTATAATAACAAAAGCGCCTGCCGCAGCGCAGCGCAGCGGGCGGTGGGCCTGGCGACAGGGCCCTTCAGAGGCCTGCTGATTGGGGAGGGTCACAGGTCATCTCGCGGGTTAGCTGGGGGGTGGGCCACCAAGTACCCGTTACTTTGGCCCGCCATTGGGAGCGCCGAAGCGTTCTAAGGCCAAGTTGCCGCGCTCACGGTTCAGTGCGCTGCACCAATCAGTCGCGGCGTACGGCCAGCGTGAATGCAGGCCCAGTTGAGCGGTTTGCGCAGTCGTCTTCCTTGCTTGCAATTGAGCCCACCAGATAGGTAGTGCGCGATGGCTTCCAGCCTCGGTCGCAGGAACGACGTCAGGTCCTGATGGAGTCTCTCCGCTTGACGTATGCTTCCCAGAAGAATTTTCTCTCTCTTCTTTGTATTTTCTTGCTTCACAGGTTCAAAATCAAACTGCCTTATCGCTTCGCCTCTTGGTCTATAGACGAGGTATGGGTATGTACAGGTACTCTCTACCACTATCCCGGCAGTGGCGCTAATCTATGGAGCCCAAAAAGACAGGGACTGCGGAGGTCCCTCTCTGCCTGATAGACTCGCACGAAAGAAAAAAAAAAAGTTGTACGCTAATAACGATAGATAAGGGAAAAAAAAGAAGTTAAAAAAATACAGTCGAGACATTGACGACGCCTCCAAGACACACGCGCAGCCTTCAAAACGCTCGAATCTAGAAGCCTCGCCCTCTCCGCTGCACCACAGCGCGGCGCGAAGCATCCAACTGCAAATACACGCAGAGGGGACATTGCCTACGGAGCAGGGAGGCTCGCCAAGTCTCCAATCACTGAGATCAAAAAGTGGTGGTGGTTTGGAGGGTCCATCCATCATCATGTGGGGGTTTTTTCTTTTTGGCGCCAGCAGGGATTAACCCTTGAAGGCTGCAGCGAGGCGCAACCCGTAAATGACGAGTTTGGCTACGCAAAACACAGCGGAGTGACGAAGTGATGGGCTCGTTTCAAAGTCTGCACGCCAATCGAGAAGCCAGAGACCCTCTGCCCATCGTCATCGCCGCCGTCGCCATGCCTCTTGGTGTTTATACCGCTTCGTCTAACTTTTTTTTTTTTTTTTTTATTTCTGCTCTTCCAAGGAATGGCTCGCAGCTTTCTAGAAGCCACAACACCAGAATTGCGTCCCTCCACGCGAAATCCAGAGCACACGACCCGTCTGCGGCTGACAACAGCCCACCACCACCCCAGCTCGCGGAGGTCTCGTCTCCCTGAGCTACGTGCTCTGCGGTCGGGTCTATTGCCCAGCCCAGCCTAACATTCGCTGCATCCCTTGCTCTGTCTCGCACGCCACACCAGCAGCCAGATCCGACCGGGGGCGTTGCTGATTGGGCAGCGTCCTTCTATCGCCATTTTAGGCTCGAGATCGCTGAGAGCCACTCCCTGCTCACAGCCGCCGATGGTGTCTTGCGAAGTCCCAGATACATGTGCCGCTCTGTCATGGGACTGGTCCGGCGCGGTGGCTGCGAGACATTGCCCAGCTGCTCTCCAGGAGACAATGTAGCCGTTGACTGGACGCCCGGCCAACGCCACATGTTGCCTGTCTGTGTACGCATGTGTTTCGTGCCATCCATACAGCATCTGAGTCTAAAGGGGGCGCGTGGGAATATCGGGAATTTGGATGGTTGCAGCTACGAGATGCTATTGCTCGGAATGCGCTCGCCGAATAGCTCCAGACCGGCCATCCCCTGTCAACGCTCCTGTCGTACCATGAATCCATCCATTCGTCTCTTTTTCGGTCAGTGCCTTGCCCGCAACACGGACGCCGCTGCGGAACCCCGTACCTGGCCTGTTCTGCCATCGTCCACTGCCATAGCGAGATCCCATTGAAGTTACCATGGTGACCCTCAGCTTTAACTCAACTGTCTGTGCTTCAGAGGACGGACCACTAACACTACTAGCAGTATCCGTAATAGCGCAACTATGCGACAGGGTCTATGCTTGCATGATAAACAATTTTAGAGCCTACAGTACCAAAAAAAAAAAAAAATTGGGCGCTCAATGCCGTCACTGCAAGACAAATATCTGCTACTAGTCGCTTTTTTTTTCTCATTGGGCAGTGGCAGTTACAGCGGTAGCCGCGCCGTATACTGTACTAGCAGCCTCGGCGTTCATCACTGACCTTGACCTTGGCTCTGACTCCGCAACAAACGTACGTGCTTACGGCTCGGATTTCAGAGCATCATGCCATCGCCTTTGAGTTGTGAGATGTTGGGCATGGCCAAAGCAGAAATCGCCGCATGAATGGCGGTTGGCTCGTAGCTGGATGGCATGGTTCTTTGACATCGTCCATCTCTGGTGAGAAGAAGGCGCATCGTGAGTCTTGTCCTCAGCTGATGGCCCAGAAGACCGTAACAGATCATGGCATAAATCGCGCCGTTTTCCCAAAGAGAGTTGACGGAGTCGGCAAAATGCAAGTCCACTTGCGGCATAAAGCGCAGCCTTGACAGATCTCCCAGGAGGAGAAGCGACGTCATTGCGGCTGTTACGTGATGAGAACAACTCCAACGTATGATGCCTCTCAGGCGTATTCCTCGATCCCGTCCAGCATCATTCTACAGTCCTGCAGTCCTGTGCCTACTACAGTACATGTACCAAGCAAGTCCAATAGACTGTCCAGCACACCCGTAGCGCCGTTGTAGATGGAGCGCACGAGATCTTAGCGGTTGGTGGGGTCTGCGCCATATTGTGTAGCTGCTGGTACTCTGTACCTACATCCAGTCCACGCCTCGCTCGATCCAACGTCGAGAAATGCTCCGCGCCGGCCCGGCCTGTTCCTGCTTTGTGCCTCCCAGCTAAAGGGCCAAAGCCGAGTCGGTTTTGTTCCCTTCTTCCCTCGATATGTATCACACACTTGCAGCCAGGCGAGCTGGCCCAAGGTCCGATCGCTACGCTGGGATGCTAAAAAGGATGTCAGTGAGGCTAGCCTCGCGGCCCTTTCTGGTGCGAACCCGCTTTGGCGGTGCGCACACCCACGGGATATGCACGACGCGCCTCTTGAGATGAAAAGGTGGCGGGCCTGGAAATTGCAAGCCCGCTTTTCGAGCGCCACTACCAGCGCCTCGACGTCGCTAAACTTAGCGCAAGTAGGGGTCGAGGTCGTTTTGCTGGCCCCGCCCGCCTTCCCGAATGACATGCCCGTCACGGGCCATGCGCCGCCAAACCCGATGAAAAAGAAAAAGCGACACCACGGGCAGAGACATGATCTATCCACGAGACTTTCTGGTATCCGTGATGCTGGGGTCAGCATGTTCCATTGCGCGCGGCAGCTCCTGCGCAGGCACGCATGGAGACGATACGGTGCCTGTGCATCGGCCTCTCCAGGTACGTTTGGTCTTTGGTGTATGAATACCTATGTCGGGCCACACGTCTCATGCTCCCCTATCCAGCAATCTCCCCCACACAACGGATTCAATTATGTAGCGGAATACTACCACGGATTATGGAAGCTCGCAGGAAGAAGCGCAGATGCTCTCTTCGCATCCCGCCTCTGCACAGCAATCTGCATCTAGCCTCGAAAGGCTATGTCATATCCCCACCGACGAAGCAGCCTCGCCGTTTGATTGGGAGGCATGGATGTCACTCCGATGACAGGGTATCGCGCAGTGCCCCCACTCAGCAGCAAAGATGAGATACGACCAACCATCGACCTGAAGCAGACGCTTTTTATGATAAAAGACAAAAGGACAAGACCGTCTCGTCTCAGACGAAGCGAGAGACGGTTGCGTCCAACGCATCTGTGCCAGCGCCCCCTTTGCGCGTCTTCTTCCGGAAATGAGGATAAAGATAGGCGGCCCAAGACCCTCCGCGCACAATCCGGTGTTTCGTGCTAGCAGCTCGTGCCTCTGTTGTGCTCTGTTGTCGCTGGTCGGGAACAGCCACAGTGACCGTCCAAGTATATCTCAGACATGGCGCGCCATGATTTTCAGCCGCTTGTCGCTAGTTTGGCTCTTTGGCTTGGACCCGAGATTTTGAAGGACTTCCAAAGGGATACCATTTCCACATTTAGCCGAACGCCCGTATCAATGATCGGCGCTCGCTCTACTCGTCCGAGTATCTTTGACATGACTCTGCGAGAGCACAAGTGTCTGACTAAGAAGCACCCAGCGAGCCACCAAGACGGTTGACAGCGAGGCTATTCTGATCGCTT
This sequence comes from Trichoderma hamatum GD12, assembly GCA_000331835.2. Classification (NCBI taxonomy): domain Eukaryota; kingdom Fungi; phylum Ascomycota; class Sordariomycetes; order Hypocreales; family Hypocreaceae; genus Trichoderma; species Trichoderma hamatum. The sequence goes on from ANCB02000010.1 coordinate 196,570, forward strand.
GACAGCACAGCGAGCGATTCATACATAGTTCGCGGATCACTTAGTTTGCCCCCTCCACGCCCGCTCCCCTCCATTCACTCTCATGTTTAATGTCCCGTCGAGATGCACGGCATGCCGGACACAGTCCGTGCCACACCACCTCGCTCTCCATTTGATGCGGCTGGAATCGCGCTCACCGCCTCGAGTTCAGTGCGCGACGGCGACGGCGACGGCGATGTGCTTGGCGCCCATGCCATGACGATAGGGCAGCTTAGCCTCAGCTCAGCCATCAGTCGTGCTCGTACATAGGCATTACACAAATTTTTTCTTCTTCCCTCCTTGCCCCTCCTCCTCCTCCCCCTCCACTCAGTCTCAATGAGGTGTGAAGACTTCCGCAACGAGTAATTGGAAGGCTCTTTACGCGGCTGGATGCGCGTTACGACGATGCTCGTCCAGACGCCATGTCGGAGTCTGGACCATTGTGAGACATCCGAAGGCGTCAGCTTGCCACCCTGCACACAATGTCTGGCACTATGCAAAGCCACCTCTTGGCTGCTGTGTCTTGCCTCAGATAAGCATGCTTTCTGTCACTCGTCGACTTTTGATATTGTGCTTTTTTTTTACCGGGGGGATACGTGGTGCTGTCCTCGCGCCCAGCCAATAGAAACAGAAGTGTTTATGAGAAGTGAAAACGTAAATTTGAAGCCCGCCCTTCTGGCTTGACGCTGAGAGAACCATAAACGAGCAGCCCGCTGACGAATCATTCATGTCGCGCGCATGGCGTCTTTTGTTCTCGCTGGCAGTTCCCCATCAACTCTATTCATACAGTATAATAGGCCTGGGGTGGGCTTTCAGATCATCCCATCACACGGAAACTGGAGCGCTGGTATGACCCCGGAGAATGTATCCTCCATCCGAAAGGCCGGGGTAATACTTCGACGTCACATCGACTATCCACACATATCAAATCCAGCACGACTACAGTACCGGTATTACCCTATTTGTATACCTACTCCTAATTGACCAGGCATAGTAGCGTCGCGATGGTGGTAGGTAGTACAACGGTGGTAGCAGTGAACCGCTATTGCTACTACATGCGACATCTGAGCGACGATCCCTGGCCGGACCCTGATACCCTGATACGTTATGTTCAGGATCAACACCCTTCGTACAGCCGAGACCCCGAATTCTCCTTCAACTGCCGACGAAGATCGTTTTTTTCACCGTTCGTTCAAGGTGAGCCCTTGATAGCTCAGCGATCATCAGCTCCGAAGACTTGCACTACTGGCCACTCCAAAACCAGTAAACACTGCCTTGGAAGGATACTACCTACTACCTACTAGTACTAGTATAAGTTTGTTGTCTTACATGGACTTGACTATCTCCAAAGGTTTCTAGACCGATGCGTTGTTGGTCTGCCCCTCCGAGCTTCCTATGGACGAGATGATCAACACGCCCCACTGCCTTAGCTTCTCCAACTACGACGAAATAAGAAGAGCCTACATCCATCTATGGGCATCTAAGAAGTGTACATCACGTCTTTGGGCCCTTTGCTACGGTGTACAAGGCCATTAGACGAGCTGTTTAACCCGGAAACGTCTCTTGGCTCGGCGTTTTGACAAGCAAGCCAGCTAATGGAACGCCGATCACTGTTCGGACGCTGGCACCGCAGAATCCTTTTTTTCTCTCTTTCACGAGCCAAAAAGCTCGAATCTGTGTTTGCTTGCTGGGATATGCTCCTGGCGCGGTACGAGCGGCTGTTCCATAAATATCACCAGCGGATCCAAGCGACACATGACTCCAAAGTGGACATTCCAGCGTCGACGTCTACGGCATTTTGTGGTTTCCCATACCCTCCGGCGTCTACTCCATACTGCTCCCCTTCTAGCACACCGCTGCACCCCCCCCAAAAGGCTTTGTGAAGACCAGCGACAGCGGCAAATGGTCGCCATCAAACGAATAGCTGCGGATAAGGGCCCTCTCATGGCCTCCGTAGTCTGGGAATAGATGCATGTCTGGACTCGAGCCCGTGCGTCATACCTGCCCATCTCGTCTTCATGCTTCTGCCAGGCTAATGCACGAATGCTGCTTAGGTCGCCATCGTGGTGGAACGGGCAGACCCTTGGTTGGCTGGAAAGAAAACCAGCTTATATTCTGTCTTATCAGTTTTCCGTCTTTGCTGCGGGGGATCGTCGGCGCGCCTGCACCATGACCGAGAGGACGCAAAGCAAGGTAAAATACGCCACTTCACAAGGGGTCTCTGCCATTGTACCTTTTGCGATCTCAGATCGAAGCGAAAGAATTCCTCGGTGATCTCAGCAGACAGATTCCAAGCTAGTCGTTCGCGTGTGATTAAGATTGAGAGATTGTGTAACGCCGCGATCTACACCGGCCAGCCTCTAGACGGCTGGTGGTGGCAGTCATAACAGCGGTGAGAGAGGTTTGCGCTCCACGAGCCAATCTTTTTTTTTGCCTTCGTCCTCTTCCCTTTTGCCTCTCTGCTTTATTCCTTCCGGCTGGTGTGCATCGCCTAGCACGAATATAATATGCGGAGTCGGGTCGGAAGGAATCGCAGCCTGGTGCATCTCCCACTCAATGGCAGACACACCACGATGGTGTCAGTGGCAGTAGTACTGTACTATCTACTAGTGGTATATGCGAGATATGCGAGCGATGAAGTGTGTCAGGCCCCTCTGACGATATAAAAACACCTAGCTCGGAGGCTAGAGCGCTTTCCCCCCCACGTAGATATCGAAGCGTGATGCTGAAGATTTTTCTTCTTCTTTTCCTTCGAAAGTCTTCTTCATTAGCACCGCTTGTAATAGGCATAGACTGCTCCGAAGTTGTTCTAATTTTGTCGAACTGACAACTGAGATCCTATACACGATAGCGCTGATAGAGAGTTTACACTACGGAGCGGATTAATTCGATCCGGCTGACGGAGTTGCTTTCTTTGTACATTGGCGCTGACGCGTTTGCAGTATGATTACAAACTGCATGTAATCTGCCTACCCGGTATTAGGAGACGATGTATGCGTCTGAATGAGCTATCGAAAATGCTCTGAGGAGTGAAAAACAAGAGTTATTACAAGCTACTCTCTTATTGCTTTTTAGAGTTTTGGAAATTGGCCGCTTTGTGACTGGTATCGGCAGCTAGTAAATACACGTAATATGCGTAGAGTTTTCGATATTTGAGATGCTTTGCGTAAGATTATGATATACGCGATAAAAAGAAAACACACAACTTAATTTGGAAAATTGGACAATTGCAGAGTAGGCTCTCAAAATATCTGATTCACCATGGCAACGGCCACTATATGTATTTTCAGAGAGTGACGATTACCTTGGGCGCCTTCGAGCCTTTGGGCTGTTTGAAGAGCATAACGTGCCCGTCAAGTCAGCAATCCTTGATGTGTATCGTCTGTGACCATAATGTGGCAACTGTAGAGGATATCTCAAAAGTTTCAAATTAATGTGATAATAACCACTGCTTTTAATTGCTAGTGGTGATGATATTTTGCATCTTCAGCTTGCTTTAGAGCACAATGCGTCTCGAATCAGCAGTCTCAATATGCATCTTCCGTGATCATAACAGGGCAACTGTAGAAATGGTTCAAAAACTCCAATTGAGTGTGACAGCAGCCGCTGTATTTGTTTTTCAGAGAGTGGTGGCCATCCTTGATGTAAGTATTTGGGGTTTTAGTGAGAAAAATGTGCCCTGTAACTGGCAGTCTCTGTATGCATATTCTGCAATCATAGTTGGGCAGCTGTGGATGAGATTTCAAAAATCATCATTTAGTATGATTGTAGTCACTACATTCATTTTTCGGAGAGTGATGGTCACCTTGAGTGTATTTTGGACTGTTTGGTGAGAATAATTGTGTCCTCCGGACCAGCAGCCCTTTATATACATCTTCTGTGATCACTTACCGAATTCCCGAGAAATCCCTCTGTTGATCATAGCGCAATAGAAAATATTTTGAGAGAAGCTGATTTGTGCAATACTGTGCCTGTGCAGCGCACCTCTTCGAGGCTGAGGTAATATCCGCCCCCTCCAACTATATCATGACTCTCGGTTAACCGAACATTGCCGAACTTATATGGTGCATTTGCTAGATGATTACAAAGTGGGAAAAAAAAAAAGAATAAAGGGATAAAACAGTACATGTTGATTAATTGCTCGGAGTGCATGGGATTTTGCAGATTTGTGATTAATGCCGGCGTTGGAAGTCTGTTACCTTGTTCGATGTTGGACTCTGATCGTGCCTTGGCGTTGAGCTATCTGCCTCCTTTCGCTCCTCAGTGAAGTCAATTTTGAAAATACTATACACGTACCTTAAATTGATCGTATTCAGCGGGAGCGGGAACAAATAGCGGACCTTTAGGAGCTAGCATGACCGTTTGGCCCAAAGTACACGTATGATTTAGTGGTCCTTGGTTGCGTGAAGTTTGAAACCTTTGTCAGTGTAGATAAAAAAAGTTTAGTGGCGTAAAGTAAAATTTAAGAGCCTTCTTATTCTTAAATGAAAAAAGGGGGTGGCGACGGATCGTAAGATCTATTGGTTCTTGTAGCTGAATAGGCGGACGAGACAAGGGGGTGCCTCGTGCCAAAGCTGATAAGCAAGACTCGTTACAGAACCACAGAAATCCTGGCTTTGATGATGGTGGCGTTGATTTGAGACATATAGCTTTCCCAGTCCTCCATGGATATTGGACCGGATTCCACGGAGGTGAGCTGCATTGAGCCTGATAGGGCTGGAGTTTAGGACAAATTTCCGGAGGGTATCTCCCGCGGACCTCGTGATAATCTCTCGGTAGCATAAATCCTTCGACTCAATCAAGAAGGCCAAGAGGAGATGGCATATTATTTCTCCACTGATTTAGAAAATTAGTGTATTGTGCCATTTAGAGTTGGGCAGTAAATTTTACGCCCATCAACTATCTTGACTCGTGATCGTAATCAAAACGTACGATTTGATGGATACATTGTTATCTTTAAGCAGATCGGCTATAGTTGGCCGTCATCGGAGGGCTACTTGCCCCTGTTGCTACAAGGAGCATGGAGTTTCATCAATCGCTGCAACCCATCACAGGTGGCAGATAGTTACGCCCGACTCATACGAGCTGCAAGGATGATGGAGTAGAGGGACCGGCACTGATCCTGCGGCTCTTCACTACGAGGCTAGGAATGGGTCTAGACGATCGAGACTACTATTTTAATCAAAATCGATAAATTCGAATATTTATTTTCGCTAGTGAATCAGGCGCGGTCTGTCCTAGAAGTGACGAGTCTGGCTCTTGTTTGAGCATCACATCTTGACGTATATGAAAGAATTCAACATGGCGGCGAAATTATACACAATCACATAGCCTGCGTATCGCTCTGACAAGTAGGCAAACAAAATGAAGAAGAAGAATCGACGCCACAGGTCGATTGATAAATCAGGGAGGCGGCTGAGAGGCAACCCGGGCCAGCTCGGCTAAGGGCAGATACGAAATACTACCAAGATAGAGTAAGTTTTTTTTAGCCTCAGTGCCACATACCCGATCGGGAACATGTTTAAAATTGGATACACGCTTAAAATCGAGACGATAAGGCACCGTGGCGTCTTCTACACTTCTAGACCTTTTCTTCTTCTTCTTTGCAATAGCCGAGGGCATAAGCCTGATGTCACCTTAAATCACGCTCTGCTCGCCCTGCTACTGGAGAGCAACAATTCTCGCGGTTTCTCTTAGCAACTGTTATGCGAATTTGTCAACATGCTTGCTTTCATCGATTCCTTTCCATTGGCCTTTTCTCTTGGCAAAAAACGATGTATGCGCCATGTCGTCACGCAGGGTTGAGTAGGATTCTCTGCAGGCCATCGTGACCACGTAGTCGCAGCCCTATAAAGCATCGACAACCGATTCCGTTATTCCGGCAACGGGTCCCACTTTTACGGAGGGCTGTACCGACGCAGCTGCCGAATGCTTCGATTCGGATTCTGGAAAGGCAGGGCTTTGGAGCTTTTCCAGCTCTAAAAGGAGGGGAGAGCTGCTTGTGGATGACGAGTCTAAGCAAATAGCTTGTTTTGACCCCTGGAGCAGATTCCTCATGATCTCTACGGCTAGTAGAGCGGCATGTCGCTGTCGAGGCACGGCTGTGAGACGCGGCAGACGCTGGGCGAGATGTTGCAGCATCATCCTCTGGCACTAGCTCGCATTTGGGTGGGAATAATTCTGGAGCGCAGTAGTTTATTTCTATTCCCGGGGCCCACTTATCGCGTCCGATTGCGGCTAAGCTCATGCGGCAGGGCTGGCCGATAAGCCACTCAAGCTCCTGCATTTTGGCCGCTGCGGGATGCACTTGCCTGTTCTGGTGCTTCTACATGCCTGGGCGACAATTCTCGACGTTTATTGTTCGGCTACATCCGTGGTGGCCAATCACAGCGCGTTCTCGGCCCGCCATTTTTTAAATTTTATCGTTTTTTTTTTTCTCTTGCGTGCAGCAGGCTGTGGTGGGTCTGCCAGCTCTCCATCAGCGGCCGCCCAACTCAAAGCTCCTGGTGCCTGTCTCAGTCTGGCGATGACGTCCCATGTCGTTCTGCGATGCTCGGACGAATGGCATAACCGAGGTTATGGTGCTATGATATCAAGGCCACACAGCTTCAATTTGCTAGACATATATATATAGCCATGGCACGCCACCCCTTGATGATAATGGCATGATTCGAGCACACACACAGTTGCATGCACACACACTTGGGATCCAAGTATCCATTTAGAGCAACACCATCTTCTTGATTCCCCCTGGTTTAATCCGTTTTGAATATACCCCATCTACGATGGCAGTAGTACCATCAGGCAACTCCTCCACTTCGACGCTGGAGGGAGGAGCAATCTCAGATGTCGACAAAGAACAACAAAATCAGCTTGAGCCTATCAGCCGAGTTTCCCAGCCAGCCCCTGTGAGGCGGACGTCCACCGCGGGCAGATCGCAGGCCAATCCTGACAAGGAGGTCTTCGACCCCAACCTGGACATCAACCTCCCATATCGTACTCTCAGCCGCGATGCCAACTTTGACGAATACCGCGTGGAATCCCACACAGGCACCATCCCAGGACCGATTGAGCGTTCTTCAGCAACTCAAACTTCTGGCGGCAAAGGCGGCGAGAAGCGCTACAAGCTCGTGACGTTTACTGAAAATGACCCCGAGAACCCCAAGAACTGGTCCAAGATGTACAAGTGGTACATCACCATGGTCGTCGCCGCTACGTGTTTCGTTGTGGCTTTCTGTTCTTCGGTCATCACTGCGGATCTTATTGGAGTGACCAAGACTTTTAACGTCAGCTTGGAAGTTTCTTTCCTTACGATTACGGTATTCGTTATTGGCTTTGGTGTCGGACCCATGGCTTTTGCTCCTCTGTCTGAAATCTATGGACGACGAATCATCTAGTAAGTTTTTCAAACAAATGATGCTGCGCACATACATAATAAGAGACGGCAGAATGCTAACACGCCTATAGTGCCTCGACACTCCTGATTGCTGTCGTCTTCATCATTCCCTGCGCTGTTTCGCAGAACATTGGAACTTTGATTGTCTGCCGAGCCATCGACGGTATCGCCTTTTCCGCTCCCATGACCCTGGTTGGCGGCACACTTGCAGATTTGTGGAGGAATGAGGAACGTGGTGTCCCCATGGCCGCCTTCTCCGCCGCTCCGTTTATTGGACCTGCCAGTAAGTGACACTGGGAAAACCTGCATCCGTTTTTGAAATCAACTAACAAGTGTAAAATAGTTGGCCCTCTTGTTGGTGGTTTCCTTTCTGATGCTGCTGGCTGGCGCTGGCTGTACTGGATCCAGCTTATCCTTGCTGGCTGCGTCTATATTCTCATCACGTTTACCGTTCCCGAGACATATGCACCCACCATCCTTGCTCGCCGCGCTAAGAAGCTTCGCAAGGAGACTGGTGACGAGACCTATGTTACTGAACAAGACATTGACGAGAGAACCATGGGCGAGCGACTCAAGGTCTTCATGATCCGACCCTTCCAGCTGCTTTTCACCGAACTCATCGTCCTCCTCATTTCGCTGTACATGAGCGTTCTCTACGGTCTTCTTTACATGTTCTTCGTTGCCTTCCCCATTGTGTACCAAGAGGGCAAAGGCTATTCTGCTGGTATCACCGGTCTTATGTTCATCCCTCTGGCTATCGGCGTCGTCATGTCTGCATTCTTCTCTCCGTTAATCAACAAGCACTACCTCAAGATGTGTTCCAAGTACAATGGCAAGCCTCCTGCGGAGCTTCGTCTGATCCCCATGATGTTCTCTTGCTGGCTCATTCCCATTGGTATGTTCATCTTTGCATGGACTTCGTACTCTGACCTCGACTGGGTTGGACCCGCTTTCGGTGGCTGGCCCGTCGGCTTCGGCTTCATCTTCCTTTACAACTCTGCCAACAACTACCTTGTCGACTCCTACCAGCATCAAGCCGCCTCTGCTCTTGCTGCCAAGACATGCATCCGAAGTTTCTGGGGTGCCGGTTGCGTCTTGTTCACTGAGCAGATGTACCACCGACTCGGCGACCAGTGGGCTTCTTCGCTTCTGGCATTCATCGGCCTGGCTTGCTGCGCGATTCCCTTTGTCTTCTGGTTCTTTGGTGCCAGAATCCGTGCTCATAGCAAGTATGCTTATGGCGGCGATGACGACGAGGTGAATACCGAGCAGCCTAATGATCTTGAAAAGTCCCGAGCCCCTGATGGTGCTGGCGTTCGTGGAGACGATCTCGACTTGTCCAGGGCAAGGAGCTACGTCAGCAACCCATAAAAAACACAATCAATCAATCAACCAATCAACTAAACACACCATAACAAATCAAACCCAAGCATTCAAAAAACATTAGAAATGATTTATAGACTGATATCCCCTACGAATGATACATTTAGATTTTCATAGCATTTGGACGGCGTTCTAAGGGGAATGGAAAAATACCTGGGAATATATGAATGGTGGATGAGATACACAGCATAAAATTAATGGTAATAATAGACGGCTTACTGCGTTTTTCAAAAATAAAATTTTCATATCATTTTTTCACTTCCATTGCCTATAATAACTGTAGCCAAATGACCGACTAGCGAATACCGCTTATAAAATCGAGATATATATGATCCCATCATGCATATATGTATCCATAACCCAATACTACCATGACTACCAAGTATACTGTACTTTGCAACAAGCCGATCTCCATCAACGTGTTCGGCACCCCATCTAGATCGGCGCCGTTGAAGGGGGCGGGGCCACTCCACGGGAGGGAGCGAGACAAGTTTCCGCCTCGCGCCCCACCGTGGCGAATATATGACGATGCCATTGTAACGGTCATCGTATCATTTTTAGGTAAATAAATCAAAAGAGAGCAAGACTGGACGAAAAACAGAAACAGGGGTATATAAATTATAGATCATCCTCTGGGCGGACTGCCGTGTAAGTGGTCACTGGTTGGGTCTTGGTCATGACGGTATCGACGGGTGCGGGTTGTAGCGTGGGTGACAACTTGCGGTTGCGACGAACGAAGTAGCTAATCAGACGTATATTAGTATTTCGTAAATGAGACGCTGATAGAGACGTAGTAGGTCAAGGATGTAATGTTGGTTTGCTCACATGATTGCTGCAATGGCTGCAAGTAGGACAGGCACGCCTAGACCGACGCTGACGCCAATAATGACGGCGTTGCTCACGCGGTGCTTTCCAGAATTTTCTCCTGGTGACGCAGCTGAGCCACTTGGTGATGAAGAAGCAGTGGTGGTTGGTGGCGGTGGAGGAGGAGTATACGACTGTGGCTTTCCAGATGAGCTGGTCATTGTCACGGCGTCGGCGGGGAACTCGACCTTGTTGAAAGCAGATGATGTGCCGTCAGACCAAGCAGCGGATGAGCCAGATGCAATGGTCGACGTGAGAGTCTTTGTTATAATGTTCTTGGTCAAGCTCTGCAAAGAGGCAGGGCAGTTGATCAGACCTGGAGAGGCGCAGACGGTTGCGAGCTGAGTCTCCACGGTGACTGTGCTTGTCACTGAGCGCTTCGCGAGACCATTCGTACTGGATGGGGCAGCTGTCGTGGCAGAAGTTGTGCTCGCGCCAGACTTACTGGTCACTACGCAAGCCTGTGCCATGGTGGTGTAGAAGATGGGTATCTCGGTTTCTGGCGTTGGACCCCATGAGTTGCCCAAGACAACAAGCGAGGCGCCCGCGCCGGCACCTATCCCAAAGGTGTAGGCCTGAGCGATGCTTAATCGGCAATTGTTGTCGTCGTCATCTCTCTTCTTGAGGTCAACTTCGCCCAGGGTGATGTTTGTGACAAACTTGGCAACGTTGGCGTAGATGCGAGCTTCTACGCCTGCGCCGACATCAATCGCCTTGACTGGCGAGAAGTTGTGCAAGCTGATGCCGAGGCGGGCTTCGAGGCGGAGGACTGCTTCGAGGATGACCTCGCCGCTTTTGATTATCACGGGGAGGAATGCAAACTTGCCGCCGTTGCTGCAGCTCTTGGTTAGCCTCTCTTTCTTTGTTCTGATGTGTGTGTACGTTGAGATGAATAGGTGTGTATAGCACTTACAAGTTTAAATCTGAAGCCTCGTCGCCAAAGAGGTCGATTTGGGTCCGCACATTGTCAAAGTGGATGTGAAATCCGCTCTGGATGTCAATCTGGCCATTCACGCTGAAGATGAGATCAACTGAGAAGACGGCGCCGAGCAGTAAGCCGTTACCGAGCGCTACACCAGCCAGCGTTTCAGACTGGTAGATTTTGAACGTGTATGTTATACCCTTTGCAAGGACGGTGTCGATCTCCATGTATATGTCTACATCTGCGAGACTCACGTCCACATTGTACTCTGGAAGTTTCAAGTCAAGATTGAAGTCAATGTCTGGCGGAGGAAGCTCTTCAACATCCTCAAACGCGCTTATGATACTTGTGCCATTTTTCAAATTCTCCTTGAAGGTGTCTGTGGCGTTTTCGGCATAGGTTTCGATGTTGTTCCATATTCTTTTGAAGCTGTCCTCTACTTGATCGATGGTCGAGGTGAAGTTGACTGAGCCTTTGGATGTGACTCTTGCGCCGGCTTGGCCTGAGAAGTAGCATTTTGTGCATGTGATGGAAATGGTTGGGTCGCTGTTGTCAAAGGGACTTGTAAATTGTTAGCTGGTATATATATATATCGTAATTTGATTTGCCCGTCTAAGCAAAAAAGGCCATTTAAACTCACTATTTGAATATCGTCACACCATCGAGGCCGAGAGCAAACGAAGTCGAATTTTCGAACAAGACGTTTGTGCCATTTCTCTTTACACTGGCAAGCCGTCTGCGAACCTCGTAGAGGGTCTCGTCAGAAGACTTTCCAGGGAGGTTCCTCACAACGAGAGCCGAAGACGCAACATGTGAAAACAATGCGTAGAAGAGAGTAAAGAAAAGCAATGATTTGTATGACATGGTGACTTGGCTGCCGGCGTCGCTCTCTCTAGGTAGTTAATTTACATGTAATCCACCTCTTCATTTGGAAAACGTGGTCGAGCCGGCACTAACAATGTGGCGACATTCTTGGATTTAAAACAACGGCAATCGCTTACTTGGAGATGTCCCAGAACGAACAGTCGACCCCGTTTTTCGCGCCAAGAAGTGCTTCATGTTTGCGCGAGCGCAACATCAAGGACCCGAGATGCGGCTGAGGCCCAATTTCATGCAAGTAAGCCCAGGTCTTTCGGTTAGAGAATCTGCACTGCACACACACAGACCTGGACTGCGGCCGATTGTACCTTTTAGCGTCGCAAACTATTCTTGTTTATAGCAGAGAGAGAGCAGGGTGCAACCAACAACTTCGTTACAGGCCTGCAGTAGAGGGGTTGCGCAGGGGGTGTTTTCTGTGCTGTTGTTGGTTGGGCGGGTCAGTGCTTGGGAAATAGAACCCCTGCAGTTCTCTATCTTCCCCATGCTCGGAATCCTTTGCGCGGAGAAGCGCATATGGTGGTAGTATTTTGATTATGTATGGACCCTTTATCGGTGTTTCATAAAATGGTCTCATTATTGCTTCAGCCTCCGCCTGGCCGCATGCGCTGTCCAACAGTCCAACCAACAACACATTTGTTGATGCTATTTTGCGCTTTGGGTTCAATGAAGAATTCCGCGGATGAACTGAAGATGCCGTTGCAAGGACACTAATCAATTGCAGCCCTAGTCTTGTGGAAGAGCCTCAACTGGGGGTTTCTGCGTGGCTGTGTAGGTTGTTGGATTGTAATAAGGCGCACTTTCATGTATAGGGCGCCCCACAAGAAGGATTCCAGCTAATAATTCCCAGCACAGTCTATTTGCCGAAATGCTATACACGGAGATAAAAATAAAATTGGGATTCATTTATCAAATCGGTGAGGTTTGGGCTGCCAGAAGGTTGGCAAACCGGGCGTGAGGAGCATGTTTGCGCGCCCTACGAGTAACTGTATCAAGCTAGTTGCTTGTCTGTGCTGGAACAGCAAGGCTAGAATCCTACCAAGGCAGGGTAGCTTTTGCGTCAAGTAAAGTGCCTGGTGACTGTCTCTGGTATCCGTTTTAGCTATCAAAGCCCTGGAGTGGGCCAAATAGCGATAGGCGAATACATGTATAGATGGATGCGCATGTAAGCCTTTGGATCGCGAATCGAGTTGCTGGCAGTTCCGACGGAAATGCTAGGACTCTAGGATATGCATGTATCCGTCTGATCCGTCTGATTCTTATGTACAACCATCTTGTTATCTAGCGAATGACCATAGGCTATATTTTTAGAGTCAACTCTGCAGACTTGGTGGCTTGTCATACAATACCCTTGTCAACGGCTGGGATGACTCGGGGAACTTGCTCTAGGAGCGGCATTGGTCGGCCGACTATTTGTAGCACAGCCAGAGCCTGCATATAAAGAGAACGCAAGAGTTCCATAACTTCTGATCTTTACTCATCACATGGTCTATCCTATTGCAGATTTGTATTTAAGATATTGCTATTGGCATGTGTCATGGTGCTCAAGCTGACGCCTTTTTATTAGTGATGTATCAAGGATGTACTAGGGTGCACGTTGCTGCCAGCCATGTATCACGCCGGATTACCGCCTTGCACTACCCTTTATATATATAGAATCAAAACATGTGTAGTTGTAAAAAATACCCACCATGGAATTAGAAGGATCTATGTCAATATAACTCTATGTACTTTCTAAAGCTTAAAAAGGCTGCCCCAGCTCTTGATAGTCGTCTGCAGGACGGCCTGAACTTCCTTGGCCCCTGTACTCGTAGCCTTGGGGGGTTTGCCAGAGATCTGATTACCCCATTGTATCTCCCAAGCCTGCAGTTTATGATAAAAGGCAGTCTGGTTGTAGCTTGAATGCTTGGTTGTTGCAAGATAGTCGATAAATTGTTCCCATCGTCCGAGGTAATAATCTCCAACCAGTCCAGCCCACTGCTTTGATGCATAGTCTTCAATTTGCCCAGTAGGCCCCCATAGAGTGACCTGATTGCGAGCGTTGTACTCGAAGAAGCTGGTGTCAGATGGGCAGCTTGCGCGAGCTGCGTTGATCCAGGTGGTGAGTTGGAAATTTTCATTAGTTGCAAGAACGGCATCGAGGGCCTTTAGCAGAGATGTGAGCTTGGATCCGCGGGACCTGATCTCGCTGGCGCTTGCGGAGCTATTGTATGCCGTAACAAGATCTTTATAGAGACCGTCAAAATGGTTGACAAGAACTTGACGGGTCCAGTCGACGAGATCGTACTGGTACGCGGGGTTGGCAAATAGTTTCACATCTTGCAGACCTGCTTTGAAGAGCTCTGCCCAGGCCTCAACCATGACGGTAGGATTGTATGTGATTGTGGTACCATGGCGGCCGACACGCCCCAAGAGACCATTTATATTAGGAATTAGCTCCAAAATCGACTTGGGGACAGCATTGACTGTCAGGTTTGTGTTGTTAAACACGTTAGGGCGGAGGATCTCCCATCCGGTATACAAGCTCTTCACATTTTCGGTTCCATATCGTGCGGAGACCCAGTCATGGAAGTAAGTTTCGGTGTCGATAGGCTTAGGGCTCCAAGCTTGATCCAACAGCAGGTCATACATGATTTCATTACCCTCTTGGCCTTCCATAGTCAGACCAAATCCGACAAGGGAGCTCGAATTTCGCACTGCTTGCATAGCATTGATGGTAACATTCTCAATCTGGCCGTACAGGCCCATGTTGCCGCCATAGTCGTGAAGCTCGCACCAGATCCAGGGCTTGCCGTAGAAGGAGTTGGTACGGAGCCACTGAGGAGCTGATTCGGCAAACAAATCGAGAAGCAGCATGTCTGAATTCTCTGTGATGCCGCCCAAGAATGCCTCGATTGCATCATTTGTCCAGAATGAGCTGTCTGCGGAAAACAACCAGGCCTGCATCACCCAAATTGCATCCGGATCGGCAGATTTGAGGGCAGTCCAGGTATTTTGACTGACATTTCGAAGGTAGCCCAAATCGCTAGAGAGTGGCTGGTTTTCGTTGAATTGATCGAGGGTCCAGAACTTTGTGACATTGCCATATAGCTCTTGCTGCTTGCCAATAAACAGCTTTTGGAGCTGAGTAAAGTGCGGGTCGAATGGGTTAATATATGTATCGGCACTCAAGTCTTGTGCGAAGTGTTCCCAGAGAGGGCTCGTGGACAGAGAAATGTCTGGGTACACGCGAGAGATATTACGGGGCACGAATCCCGGGAAAGCTGGTAGAATAGGCGTAATGCCGAGTTCCTTCATACGATCCAGGATCTGGAGTTGCAGGGCAAACTGATCGTCAACCCAGTTGTCGGGCATGTTGCCGTTCCAAGATCCTTGAATATTTCCAAAGTGATTCCATGCAAGGAAGGCAGGTCCGCTGATGAATGAACTGATTTCTTCATCATTGAGGCCAATGTCGGTGAAGACATCGATGAAAATCTTCTCAACGCCAATCCAAGCAAGAGCCAGATTCACTCCGCGAAGAGCCATCCAGTCTAGCTGCGTCTCCCAATCCTCCCATGACCAGAAGGGACTTGTATAAGAAGTTGTGACTGTATACCGCTGTTAATTTACAAGGTAAATAGGAACTGGCATACGAGAACTTGAGCTTACCAGTATTCCAGTGATAGCGATAGGGAACTACACTGGTGCCAGTGAGAGGAGATTTGAGCTTTGGGAGATTCTTCGGAGCTTGGTCTAACTGGCTTCCGATATACCACCAGATATCAACATTTGCCTCGCTAGACAGATACTTGTGAAGACTTGAGATATAGTCAGCATCAATTGGATATTAAGGTGTCATCCCGCCAATTGAGAAATGGCAAAGGAGATAACCCTAAGGAGACTCACCCTGACAGCAAGGCACTCGTTGTAGTGCCCTCAATTCGAATCTTTCCATCCCTCGTTGAGGAGACTGTATAGGTGTCATTGGTAAGAGAAGATCCATGGGATGACGGTTCAAGCGCAAACTCGAAGGAGTTTACGTGATTCGGGAGACGACGTCTGACGAGAGACTCGACTCCGGCCGTTGGCGAGGTGCTGCTGGTCGCAACAGCGCCAATGGCCGAGAGCAGCCAGACACAAGTCTTGGAGGCACGCATGAAGGGCGGTCAAGCTGCTGGCCTTTCAAGGGGGCACGATTGTTCTCTACGGAGAGGCTCGAGGGTCCGAGAACTGGTGTGTCTGGAGAAGCATTTTGACAGCTCAGGGACCGAGCTCTTATAGGAGCTTACTACGGGCATGGATGTCATCACCGCATGAAGCTAGCTGGTATGTGGGGATTGCTGGCTTTCTGGAAGCTGAGCGTCGATGTAACCACCACGTGGAAGCGTGAAGTCGTTGGCTGGACCGGGGTCAAGGAAGGCCGGCATGGCTAGGTTGCCGGAGGGACGGCATATCATTGGCGAGGACATGTGCCTGACAGAGATGGCCGGCTCGTGTCTCACTGTCGGTCAGTCAGTACATGTAACCGCCATTGGCACGATCTGGGAGCTGATAGCGAAAGACTGACGCCGCAACCCGAATCCGTGGTCTCAGAGCCCATGCAAGATAAAGTGGTCATGTTAGTGCATCTTTAGCATTGTTACCTGCGCACTTGAACAGCCGCTTCGGCGGTCGGCATGCCGATCGGTCGCATCGGCACATATATATTATGTACGTATCGTGTTAGCCTGTCCCCCGGGATATGGCCAAGGCACTTGTCAGTCTTGATAGTGAACGTTGTAACGTTTCTAGCTTGCTTTGAGGACCTCTAGCTCGCTGAAACTCCACGTTTGGGGGAGGCTTGGCTGATTCGGGGTTAACAGTGGCGTAAGAGTTTGCTTTCGGTTCCTGGATCTGCCGCGACTACACTCTCTGCGGTAAAACGGGTTGAGAGCAACACATAGGCCCAGAATCTAGCCACTATAGTTATGTGATTAATTATCAGCTATCAATGGAGAGGGCTGGATGGATCAAATAACATCCCCAGCCTCCGCATAAGTGACTCCAGCTGCGGAGAGCCCTGTCGCATCTGCATATGGGCGCTAATTGCAAGCATTTGTGGGTAATAATGAAGCCGGCAGAGCGTTTGTATGTGGCATTGATGTGCATTTTGGCATTGGAGGATCAAAACCACGCGTTCTATATACCTATGTCTGTATTACCGTCACTTGTATCTTGCACTGGCTTTGACAAGGGCTATAATAATAAGCTTATCTACCTACAAGTATATCCTTGACTGACAAGTCACATACTCTGCAGCGCGGCATTGGCGGCGGTGTAAGTGTTACTGTGAGCTAGTAGTTGGCCTACGCACACACGGCGACGTCTTTCCGAACATCGGACAAAGGATCAGCTCATCGGCATATACCTAATACCTTGGTGATGTAGCAAGATAGGCTCCTCTTTAGCCTGTAATGCTTCCTCGTGCGTTACGGAAGCTATAGTGGATGGGGCATATCTGTGGCTGCAGTCCTTGACATGTTTCGTGCATTGGCGTAATGATTGTTGCCGCGAGATGTAACCTGTCGAAGAATAATCAGTAGCTCTAGCTATTTGCAGAATTGCTACATGCATTTAGCTGATCACAAGAAGAAAGATCAATAGCTCGTATGGAACATATAGATCAAGGTCACATTTTTGTAATAGGTATTCGAATGCTACCATGCAGAGGCACCTATGATTATGGCTAAGAGCAGAATGAATTAGAATTTGTCTTCATTTACGTCCCCATATGGTATCAATCATGCCGTAAGCGTATTATGTGAGCTTGAAATAGCAAATACTCTATCTAGAAGTTATACCAGTTTGACCAACACCACACTCAGCATGAAACCAAACGATTTGTTTATGTATACAATGAATCAATCTATCTTTTAATATGATTTCCGTCTTCAATAAGCTGCCTATTAGATCATCTCTACCCTCCTTCCATATGCAGTGCTTGTGCGTTTAGATCAAGTCATCTATCTGTTAGTATTGATCATTTTGTGCCTGTACAGGCCTTTGCATCATTTTATGGCATTCCCTTGCAAGCCGCTTTGCTTCATCCGTCAGAAAATCTCTCTCCTCGCTAACTTGCAGCAAAGAGCGTCTCCACGCCTCCCAATGTTGTGCCATTGTCGCCTGAACCGAAACACGCTGCCCAGGCTGCCCATCGGGCACCGGCCTAGGCCAGTTCCTCACTTCGTTTGGATCGAAATCCTTTAACAGCTTTGTTCCAGCAACAGTAAGCCACGCGTGTATCTCGCCGATGACAACATCAAGGCCGGGACGTCTCAAGCAGGCCAAGTTCAGCAGCTCATACCACCAATTTTCTGTGACGCCGCCGAGCTCTCGAACGTATAGCGTGGCCTCGACCGTACCGATTTCTACATAACGCCGGCGCAGCTCAACCTTTTTATTGTCGGGTAGCGGTTCTCCTATTACCTCCCAACCATTTGGGCCGCGAGTATGGAGCCGATATAAGTCGCTCCACATGGGAAGAAGTCCTGGTAGAGCTGGCCAATTGATTTCTTCGGGTGGAATTCTCTTTATGGCTGCAAGGAGCTCTAATAGCTTTTCTCTGTCGCTTTTCAGTTCCACCAGAGCTTCGCAAAGCAATCCCATAAAGCAGTATAGTTCGGTAGGTGGGTTGAGCTCGTCGAGCATCTCTCCGGTTATAGACAGCGCAGCCTCCTCAGCCGTCAAGTTTCCTTCCAGATAGTCGATTAAACAATCCACGTCGTCTCTGTAATAGTCTTCGACCTGTGCCACCCCTCCAATCGGAGCGGCATGAGCCTTTAGCCATTCTGTCCGAGCCGGCATTGCGAAGCTTCGATATCGAGGCACGAGGCTCTTGTGATGGAAGCAAACGAAAGCGAGAGTTGGAGAAGAAAGGTTAAAACCCGGCAGTTGTGATGTCTCCTGGTTTCAGCGGTAATGGAGAGTTTCAGAGTTTCGCGCCACACTCTGTGCACTTATATTCGCGATTCCGTTGCAAACTGCAACAAAGTTTGCGAAATTCGGAATAACACGAGCAGAAAAGGACCCAAGCAAAGCTCCTCAGAAACGCGATCGCACCCAAGCCAAATTGCTACCATGCCGTGTTGATCAGTTGGACTGCTCTACTACCTACACGTATTAATGCATGTGCATACACATGGTGCATATGTATGTACATGTACGAAGCAAAAGTGGTCTGTCTGTCTGTCTTGGTGGCTGCAAAGGATGCATGCCGCCATATACGAGCATTTTTTTTTCTAAACAGCCCAAACATGTGTATTGCATTAAGCGACTGCGACTCTAGTGACGTATCGCACCCGGCGACATGAATTCCAGCGGCGGATCCTACGGTTAGCCACGTCACATTGAGAGGCGACATTGACGAGACAATCGTCTTTTGGCTGGGCTCTGGGCTGACTCGCGCTCGCAACAGTGGCTTGCTGGTACCAAGATACGAAGAACAGCTAGGCAGCGAGGTAAGCAGTGGCCTCATAGGCGGCCCCTAGGTCGGTGTCCCTTACATGAAGCTATGCCACATAGACTAGATGAGCAAACGGTCTATGGAGTACTGAATCCTTGTCAAGTATCGGCGCGTAGGCGGCCCCGGCAGCTATTAAGAGAGCGCCGGCACTCTCACCTCCACCCACACGCATGAGACAGATTTGCCTAAGATGTCGAGCCTATTAGTGGAGGGGAAGATGGAAAAGCGGTCGGGAGAGGAGAGGAGAGAAGAGAAGAGAAGACCGCAGTCTGGGCTGCTCTTTGAGTACCTGATTGACTGAACCATCACCGATTCACATACACCACCATGGCAGTTCAATTGAAGCAGAGCTCTCTCTCCGTCCCAGTCAGTAAACATTTCGGCTTCTGTTCTCCCGAACATTTCAGTTCTTCTTGACTCGTGACTACAATCCCCTGTCAAGCAACTTTGAAGCTATCCTAGCCGGTATCCTATATTTGGATCGCAGTTTCTAATCCTTGGAACTACTCCAGTTTGTGTCTAGCGGTGCATGGGGCATCTCCCCGTGGGAACAAGGGGCATCTTCGCCGTAGAAGCCCAAGGAATTTTCCAATAGGCGTTTGCGTATAGTACTAGTACTCAAAAGTGGTGGAAGGTAAAGTGCATGTAAGCGGAGCTATAAACTACATAACAAGCGAGGACTCAGTATTACGAGCCAGGAAGAATCGCCAGTACGAAAGGAGAGAGACATATATATCGATTTCTCCCTTTTTATTCGGAAAATCTCTATATGGAAATTCCACCTACGTACATAATCTGTCTTTGCCGCGATTAGGTACCTTCTATTTCAAGATAGCAGATGGATCATGTTGCGAGATATACGAAATGCCTTTTATGACCCTTGCTTATATCGCCTACTCCTTGCTAGCGCAGCTTCATACAAAAAATAGCCCGCCAAGACCACGCCCCCTCACCATAAGTAAAGCCCTACAACTTGAAACTTCAGGATACTAGCAACATTATGTGAAGTGGGGGCGAGAGCGATCGGGTGATCTGCTCATAATTGTAAGCCTTGTGAAATCGGCAGATCTGATACTGGCAGCCCTACGAGGCGGAGCCAAGTTTACGAACTCTGGGCTTCAGAGCTCCGCCTTTGGGCAATCGTATCACGTGTACATTATTTGATTGCCAAAATAGAGCGGTGATGGATGCAAACTGCTAGAGTTGAGTTTAAATAATGGGCAAAAAAGAGCAAATTGAGAGTGGAGAAGAGCGTCTTTGAGGCCTAATGTTCGCTCCATTATACATGTAATGTGTGCACTCCACGCATCGCCTCGAAAACCCCTACTACACCCAAGCGTTGGCAAAAGTATGAAAGGAAGGGAATTTGCGAATAAATCAAATCTTTGAAAGCAAATTTGCGACACCTTTTATCATAGACGAGGGCTAATTCCTACTCTCATATAGTGCATGATGCAGGGAAGGGAATACCTACATGTACTCAATCGTCGGTCGTATTACGCGTAGCTTGCGCCGTGTCCTACTAAGCTTACATACATGTAGGTACTACCACCAGACATCACATGCAATATTAGTATTACTTTCTGCATACAGGAGGCCACATATTATGTTGATACCAATTCAGAGACTGTCTTTGATTAATGCAGTCTTACGTGCATCTATGTGAGGCGTGTAGGATCCCAAAACACTCATGTACTTTGTATAATAAAAGAACACCAAAGCAGCAAATTTACATGTACTGTGACACCATGGTCCATTAATTTCCTTTAGCTCCTCTGGCTGATTGTATACCTTAGTAGGTACTTTGCTCAAACTACTTGAAGCTATACGCCATCTTAGAGTATCACAAGAACTCAATGTCTAAAAAGTACATCACACGGAGTACCCTTAGATATCAATCTCGCATGGGTCCAGGGCCGGATTGATTTAAGTTCTTACCACCATGTAAGAACTTAAGATTACTTTCATCTCTCCTTTCCCTTTTCAACTTGAAGCTGGTTCCCCGAAATCGCACTTTTGCCTCATTGAGCGCACTACCGTGATGATGTTGATACATCATATTCTGGCTATACTCGGCACGATGGCCCTCACAGGCCTTGCCGCTGCACCCCCGACTGCAACTATCCCCGGAGTACGTGTGACTTACCACGGCATTCATCGTAACGGCATAGAAGCCTTCTTGAATATACCATATGGGCAAGACACCGGTGGTAATTGGCGGTTCAGGCCTGCTCGACCTCATATGCCTGTCCCTGGAAGTACTGTTCAGGCAGATTCGTATGGCCCGGCGTGTCCCCAGCCCCTCGGAAGCTGGATCGTACCCTTGTCCTTGACAAATATTACCAATATTTCAGAAAACTGTTTAAACTTGAATATCGCCAGGCCTCAAGGAACAAAGGCCAATAATCTTCTTCCTGTTATGGTTTATATCCATGGCGGCAGCTTCTGGGCTGGCTCGAATAGCGAGATTACAATTGCTCCAGATGGCTTAATTCTTGAATCCGTCAAGAACAAGCTTCCGGTCATTCATGTCAGCATGAACTACCGCCTTGGGAGTGAGTCGCTGTCGTATTGGAGCACACAAGTTGAGTTGGAGCTGACAGTCAAATTACTTGTTAACAGTGTTTGGATTCGCGCAGACCTCAGCACTTAGGTCAGAAGGCTCTGAAAATGCTGGTTTGAGAGACCAACGCCTAGCCATGGAATGGGTTCGAGAAAATATCGCGTACTTTGGTGGAAATCCTGACAAAGTCACCATCTTTGGGCAGTCTTCTGGAGGCATGTCAGCCAACGTTCCTCAAATACAGCATAAATACGGCTCTCTAATACTAATATTTGCGTCGATATAGGTCTTGCTGTGGGCGCCCATATTTTGTCCTACGGCGGTTCGAAGCCTGTTCCCTTCCAACGAGCCATCTGTCAGAGCCAAGCGATGGAGCCCGGAATTACAGCCAATTACACATTGGACGCTGCAAAGGCCGTTGTCGACTTTCTTGGATGTAATGCCACCGATTTACACTCAGTTGAAACCATTTCCTGCCTTCGAAATCAAGATATGAAAGCAGTACTTGACGCTTCGATCGCGACTTATCGAACGGATGTTAATCTTGGTGATATTTGGCTCCCCGCAGTGGATGGTGATTATCTACCGGATCATCCCTCAACGCTCATTTACAAGAAGAAATTTGCCCGGAATCTTGATATCATGATGGGCTGGACCCGCGACGAACTTACTGTCTTTACCAATACGAGCATCTCAACCGCCAACGATACTAGAGACTTCATTGCCAACTATGTACCGAATTTATCAGCCCATCATCTCCAGTCTCTTCTGTGGCTTTACCCTGTCGAGGGCTTTTATGCAAACAATCATCTTTCAGGAGAATTCTATCGCGCTGCCAGGATACTGCGTGATATTGTCATGACGTGCCAGCCGTATTTCTACGCCAAATATCTCACCATTAACAAAAATGAAATCTATTTCTACGAATGGAACCAGACAATTTTAGAACCTATCCTGGAGCATCTTGGCTACCCGGCCGGCATGGGCCCTATTCACACGTCTGAATTCGCGTACATCTTTGGAAACCTCTCGCATTACAACGTCGGCGGGCTCCCATTCCATCCTTCGCCTTCTGATTATGAGCTCAAGGTCAGAGCCTCGAGGTCCTGGTCGACTTTTGCCAGCGTTGGGAAACCAGGTCTGCCGGCACACAAGACTTTCCAGGGATTCGCTCCAGCCTTTGGGAGGCAGGGACAGGTGAAGGTATTTATTGCTGGAGGACCAAATGAGGGTATTTCGTATATAGAAGGGCCACAAGCCAATCCAGTGTTTGCAATGGAGAAGTTGAGACGGCGATGTGAGTTTTGGACAGATCTAGACGTGGTTAAGGAGCTTAAACTATAGGATTTTGTTTCAATTGGAGGTATGCCAATTTATAGGTAGTTATTGAATTTTACATTTGTATACTGTACATGCAATCGTTAAGTTCCCCCCCCATCATTTAAAGCCTATATTTACAATCCCCTCCAGTGTTCGGAATCCATCGTGAGCATATCCTCTTGTAACGTCCACTTTGTATTGCTTCCCGTCTACCTTGATGATGCCGTATCCCACATCGGTCCATGCCGCTCTAACACCATTAAACATATTCTTAAAGGCACGACCAATCCTACGGAAAGGCATAGTGAGGAGATGCTCGGTGTCGAACTTCCATAACGCTCGCTTACGAGCCTCCTCTTCAAGCTGCATCTCCATTCGTCTCAGCTCCGGTACATATTCGCTTGGAAGAGAGAATCGAGTTTTCAGTGCGACGTTATCGAGTGGCGTTGTGATGACCTTGGGATTCAGAATGGGAATCATACGCTTGACCTTGATTTCAAGCTGGGGCACAGCAGAGGCTATTCCTGGGCGAGCAGTAGTTTGGCCGGCGACTTGAACTGGTGGCAGCACACGGATGCTGCTAACAATGTTGGGAGTTTTGGAAAGAAGATAAAAGCCCATAGCTCCAAGCAGGGCATATGAGGCTCCAAGAGTATAGCCAACCCACACCGGGACGCCTTCTGGCTGCTGGACAGCAGTCGGGCCCGTCAGCACCGTCCAAGTTATGATAGTTAAGCCGCTCGACCAGCATCCAAAGTAGAACCAAAAATGCGAAGGCGCCTCGTACAACAGAGTTGGTGTAGGCTTGGACGCCAAGCTCTTGACAAAGGCATATCGGCTGGGAGCTAGTGAAGCTGATGGAGGTGGAGAAGAACTCGAATGGCTCGCTGTGGATTTCGGGGTGACATCTTTACGGAGCTTAGGCTGAGGTTTCGGTGCTGCAGATGCCCGCAGCCGGAGCGACGTTGTGAAGAATCGAGACTGAGCAGAGGAGACGTCTGGGAGAATAGTTCGTGGAGTGAAGGTGGCCCAAGGGCTGTGGACGAGGCGAAAGCCTCTCGCGAAGCTCGCCATGCCAGATTTCGCAATAGCGAGGTGTCCTGCGCAGTCAATGTAGGAAAAGGAAGCTGGTTTTCTAACGGTGAGTCGGGTTCCTTGGTCATAAAGCGGTAGCCATCACTTGCAATTGCTGTTTCGGCGAACCTCTCGCAGCTTCAACCTCCAAGCAACCACTTACAGAGAATTATCAGTCGATCCCAGCAATTGCCGTATCTATGGCCATGCGCTAAGATAAGGCGTTAGGCCTGTACCTAATTTTCCCGTGGCTTCGGCATTGGCGCCGATGTCTCTGGAAAACACCACGTTCTGCGCTAGCTCGTGTGGATACATGCGCCTTATATCTGGTGCATCGACCCTCAAAGTTGCAGCGCGGCACATTAAATAATAGGAGATCGAACAGCTGGCCGTAGAAGAACAATCTTAAGAAATTTGGCCTCCAAATTATCAAATACACAATTTTCCGTAAAATGTAGCTTCAGCTGCTTGCATGAAACAAGAGCCTCCTTATCTTGCCCACATAGATTTTTGCTGCATGGCACCCCCACCAAAAAAAGTTAGTTGGTCTGTGCACCCCTTCCAGCAGGGCCGATTCCCAACAGCAAAGAAAGCTCTCATCGACTGCCAGTCGAACCTCCTTCGCTCGAGCATCACCAACCAAACCCGCGTCTGCCTCTCTGCGGTCAATTGAGATTCAATGGCATCACTCGCGGCGGCGTGCCGCATCTCAGCCCGTGTCGCAGGCAGCCGGGCGACTTCGCGTGGTACGTATCTTGCCTGTTTCGCGCAGCTCTCCCACCAGGGCGCGGATGGATGACCAGAGAGATATATACGCTTGAATATATGAAGAGAGAAGATGGCTGACATGAGTTG
This sequence comes from Trichoderma hamatum GD12, assembly GCA_000331835.2. Classification (NCBI taxonomy): domain Eukaryota; kingdom Fungi; phylum Ascomycota; class Sordariomycetes; order Hypocreales; family Hypocreaceae; genus Trichoderma; species Trichoderma hamatum. The sequence continues at coordinate 221,324 of ANCB02000010.1, forward strand.
GTGCTTTATACAGGTTTCACGACTGCTTCACGATGCCTCGCTGCCCAGAATTTCACCATGCCGGCCCTCTCCCCGACAATGACGGAGGGAAATATCGCCAGCTGGAAGGTCAAGGAGGGCGATGCCTTCAGCGCCGGCGACGTCTTACTCGAGATCGAAACGGACAAGGCAACCATGGACGTTGAAGCCCAGGATGACGGAATCATGATGAAGATCTTCTCTCAGGATGGTAGCAAAGCAGTCCAGGTGGGCACGCGCATTGCCGTCCTGGCCGATGCCGGAGATGATATCGGTGCTCTGGAGCTGCCCGCGGATGAGCAGCCCAAGACCAGTTCGCAGCCCGCAGCGGCCCCGGCTTCGCAGCAGGAGGAGCCAAAGGCTGCTGGAAAGCCCGCCAAAAAATCAGAATCTGCTGCCAGCGGGACATACGAGCACAGCTACCCGCTGCTTCCCTCAGTTGGCCTTCTCGTTCATGAGCATGGCCTGAGCAATGAGGACGTGAGCAAGATCAAGGGCACAGGACCCAGCGGAAGACTACTGAAAGGCGACGTCTTGGCCTACATTGGAGCTATTAACGCCGACCGACCCGCCTCCGTGTCTTCGCATCTGGCCAAGCTGGCTCATTTGGATTTGAGCAACATCAAGGTAGCTGAAAAGAAACCGGCTAAGGCCCCCGAGGCATCAGAGGCCAAGGCCCCCAAAGCTGCGCCCAAGCCGGAAAAGGTCCTTGTGGAGCTCCCCATCTCATTGGAAAACGTAGTCCAGCTGCAAAGACGGCTCCAGGATTCCGCCGATGTCTCTGTGTCAATAAACACATTCATCTCCAAAGCTACCGCATTTGCGAATGGCCGTCTGCCTGTCGTGCCCCGCCAGCCCACCACGAATGAGCTGTTTGACGAGGTTCTCGGCCTAGGCAAAGCCAAGGCCAACAAATACTCCCGGGGGTCATATGTTCCCACCATTCCTGACTTCTCATCTGCGACCTCTCGGCGAACATCCGCTAAAAAATCCGACATTATTGACATCTTGGCTGGCTCTGCCAGAAAGGCCAGCTCTCCGTCAGCTCAACGGCCCGCCCCTAGGCTAGATGCTAGGCTCATTGCCGACGACATTCACACCTTCAGTCTACTTGTCCCCAAGGAAGAGAAAGCCAGGGCCGAGCTGTTTCTAGAGCGGTGCAAGCTCGCCCTGGAGGAAGTACCTGAGACATTGCTATGATTTTGAAACCCGAAATGTAATTATAATTATCCCCCCCAAAACTAGACTTTCAATTATACTTAAAAACGCTGTCTTCATTGTTTACATTATGTCTGCCTGTTTCATAAACTTGGATTGTCTTCTTAAGCTGCTCTGGATGAACGCTGGGCAAGGCAAGTATGCGGCCGTTGGCTAAGGGGTGGTTCCTAATCTATTTGCATTCACAGCTTGCCGTCTTATACCTCTTAGTGGCCTCACTACCGATTACAAGGTAACTTCAGTCTGCTTGCCAACGGATGTATGATGTTATTGTGGGCAACTAATTTAATAATCATCCACAGATACCCATCTCGAGCTGCGTCCGAGACACGGCGCGCTGAGTGAAATTAGAAGCTTGCCGCGTCTCGCTGCCAAAATATGAACACTGGTGTGAACCGGGATGCTCACCAATGTTGAGCAAGCGAGCAGACTATTTCGTGCTATGTGTGAGCGGCCTTATGTCCGACTGGCTCGGCTCTGGAAGCGAGAGTCACACGCCGGAGCAATCACAGCAACGGCAATCACTTGTCTCATGCATATTCTACTGCTACTACCTCTCATGGCCCCCAAATTACTCCTGTTGCCAATGCCCTTATGTCTAAGACCGCAGTGTCCGCCTTATTTTTCCAAGTGCGATTGAGAAGCAGCCGTCTTGTCCTGTCCCATGCCCCTCGACATTGTCTCACAAGCGGGAGACGGTGGGAAAGTCTTCGGCCTGGACGACGTTGCGTTTTCTAATCCCGTTGTAGCACCGCCTTTCACGGCCTAGCGCCTTGCTACTACCAAACCAAACCATGTAATGGGTACAGCATCGCAGCCTCAGCTTTGATTCTTCCCTCTTCAAGCCGGCCACACCACTCTTTTACCAAATGCAAGGGTGATCAGGCACGTGGACACTCGTCGCGATGTCGCATCTTGGAGACGTCGAATGGGACGCTCGGTATCCAGGCCGTCCATTTCCAAGCTTCCCATAGCGCGGCAGCCAGACCTTCGTCTCTCTACACCGGCTGTAGCTTACTGCCCTGCCATTGGATACGAGGTGCCAGCGGGGCACACTCGGTGAGTGTGGCGTGGATGATATGCATCAGGTACGCAGTACGTGGCGCAAGGGATGCTACTGGCCATCAGGCCTCTCAGCGTTTCAGCGGGCGCTAGTTACCGGTCTAGACTTGCGTTGTCATTGATCCTCGACCTCGCCGTGCTTCATGGACATCGGTTTGCATGCTGCTACTGAGCCTACTGATGCGAGGGGGGCTCACTTGCATCAACCGCTTCTGCACAAGCACGTCAAGAAGCATGTGACTATGTCGCTGAAGTGTCTACGTTATGAACGCGGCAGGAAGAGCTAGACCATTCACGTCAAAAACACTTTACTGCGTCAGCTGCTGTGACTTTATGCTTGCCAAGTGGCACGAACCTTCTATGGGGCTTGCGTATATTGACTGGGTGGATATATACGGACCTTGGATGTTATTGAATGAGTGAATGCATGAGATGAGAGAGAGAAGCGTCCTTGCTATTCGCGGCCTGGAGCTGAGAGCCGTGAGACATTTATTACCAGTTCGAAGTTCGGGAGCGAGTGCAGAACATCAGGTACCTACACCAGAGGCATTCTGCTCGCTGGCCGTCGCATCTTTTCGTCATTCTGACGCTTTGACACGCGTGGAATCGTAGGCGGATCTTGTCTTACTTAAATATCCTGGTAATTCCATCTGCGGCTAGAATGCACTTTTAAGAGGTCGGACGATATGTTGTGAACCCTGACTCTCATCCCCTCCTCTCAAGAAAAAAATTTCACTTCTCCTCACCCCTTGGGACCAACGGGTACACACGTCAGGTCCAACACGCACATACATGGGAAAATATGCACAAGGCTGCGATGCCCAACTATGCACTTTATCGCATGGCCTCATTAGACTGACAGCCAGCGCTCCACTTCCTAATGGCCCGTCCACAGTTTCGCTTACACGAGCCCTCCCAGTATCTTTTCTGTACAAATACTGTAATGTTCTATTGTTCCAAGTGGATTTTATACAAATTCTTTGTGGATTTTCATGATTATGGCTTGGAGAAGCAGCGTTGTTATACCATCCAGGCCTCATTTTTGGTCTTTATGTCAAAGAGTCGTACAGTGTTTCGCTCTTTACTTCTCGTCTAAGCCGCATGTACGGACCCCCTTGCATTGACTACTCTCAATTTCCGTCAGCAAGTGCCAAAGCCATTGCTTTTCTTAGCTCCCATGGTACATATTTATGACTAAGTGTAAATTTGTCAAGCTAGAGCATAAAAAGAAGTGCCTCGTAGTTGGCCCTTGGTTTGAGAGTCGAGCAATACACACTACGCCCTTTGGACAAGTGTGCCTTGTATATTGCTTCTCCCATCCTCTTGGCTCAACAGATGCTATGGACAGTCAAGGTTTGTCTGGTGTGTATCACAGAATGGTATATACAACGCTAACGACGGCCACGACAGCAGCTCAAATCTCCTTATCATCCACGATGTTTCAATTGCCAATAAAGCTTCCCAGAAGTGCTGCATTGACTAGACTGCCAGGATGATATGCAAGACAGCAGAGTCGCACTGTTCCATAGACCCATACCAAATTGGGATGCATTGAACTGATGCTATATAGCTGCAGAGCGGTCTAAGATGGTGAAGGAGCAAGTCTCCACCTCACGCGCGCGATCAATGCAAGCCCAACTGGGCCTCAAGCTCCTAACTCGGACAAAGACATTAGCTGCCTATCAACAAGGGTCTGTTTCTTGGTGTCAGTATTCACGGCGAGGCTCAGCTAGAAAAAGGTCGGGGGCTAGGGTCTGAGCTGATCCTTGACGCCACGATTTCCATATTCATGCTCTTTGCAGGACACATCATCAGCTCCTCCTCATATCCAATATCCAACACCATCAGTCCTGAAGATGAGAGATCTCCGCTACGTCACCGATGGGCAGCGGCACTAACCCAACGCCCGACGCCAAGAGGACCTTTGGGACAACAAACAAACTATGTTGGAACGATCAGGCGGGTGCCCGGCCCTAGCACATCTTTACCAATCACTCGGGGTCATTTATCTCCTCAATAGCCCAATGGGGACCTGCCACAGACCACCAAACGGCATATGCTTGAAGCCAGGCAGTTTTGGGGTGTGTATTTGCTCCTGTCCCACCCACACGTCAGGCAAATCGTACACCGGTTCTCTTCTCTGCTAGCTTGGTATTTCCCCATGTGTCACAATCTCTTAAAGCTTTGATACTGTCAGTCTGACATTACATCCAGCTACCCCGTCAATCAAAAGCTGCCGTGTTAGCTGTGACTCTGCGCCAGGGGGGTCGTGTTGAAGCTCGTCCCATGAACAAAGGCCTGTCTCATCAGCTGTCCTTCCCATCTGCATACTCCCGATCCAAGCTTACGGCCATATCGATCCGAAAGGTCTTTTTGGCGGTCTAACACCAACACCGGTATATACCCTTGATCAGTGGGAGTGACGGGGCGATAACCTCCCGCCATTGCATTGGGGGAAGTTTGTGCCTTACCGCCACGTGGGCGAATCTAAACTCTCCCCGACTCTCTCGACGGAGAGTTCACACAGCGCGGGGGTTAGCAACAAAACTTATAAGCACAGGATGACGGTAGACAAGCTGTCGTGGAGGCTTCGTGAATTGCTCTACAGTAGCTGGTGCGCCCGCTTTTAGTAACTATTACAAGAAAAGAACGATACCCGGCTTCACAAAAAAGGTGTCTGTCGGATGCACAGCGCATTTCGCCCGTCATGACCCGACCAAGAGTTCCAGACGACAAGAGGCAGAGGACTGCGCGTGCTTGCGACTCTTGCAAGCGCCGAAAACAAAAAGTAAGTCTACAAGTTATCAGTCATATTTCATTCATCTGCCCCCTCGGAAACTTGGACACTTTGTGAACTTGTCATTTCTTTTTGTACGCTCCGAGACACACATACACGCATACACATACACATACACATATACATATACATGCACAAGGCGAAAGCAAATTGCATCGCGACTATTCGCGCTATTACACATTACCACACCTCAATTCCCGACTATTGAATGTCGCGATATGCATGTCACCCCCAACATGCGTTCGAATTCCGAGATACGGGCCAGTTCATGCGAGAAAGTGCGAGAATTGTCTGTTCTGGTTGCAGCAAACTCCTCCGAGCGAAGCGAAACTTATGCGAGTGAGCTGTTTGCTTTTTTCCCACTGCTGGCACAGCACATGTACAGCCCGTATATGTCTGTGCAATGTGACAGATCTGTTACATCAATGCTGGCTTAGAGGCTGCCGCCCGGCTATAACAAGGCTTGAGCCGGCATAAGTGTGTTGGCAAGCGGACGCATTGCCCCTTTCGACTACCAAACCGCCTATCATATCTTAAAAGACAGGCAAGCTGCATAAAAAAAAAGTTCTCGCTAAGGCTTTGCATGCAACTCTCAACATCTCGGTTATGTACGCTGCACGAGCTGACTTTTTTTGCCTCCAAGTGTAATGGCCTTCATCCGTGCAACACATGTATCAAGAGAAACTTGATATGCGACTATACAGACGGCCGGGGCCCTGCGAAGCTCATGTCCGTCCATGCGACATCTCCGACAGGACAAAGCAATGCTTCTGACTCCGTGGACACGGTCGCTGCGACTCCCAGCCGCGAGGCTACCCTCGAAACATCTCCAAAGAGAGCTACCAAACAAGGCAAATCTGTCCGGCAGGCCAAAAGAAGAAGCCGGGGCAAGGAAAACCGTTCTCCCAATGTCCATGAGGTGTCCTCCGTTAGCGAGGGCGATGAGAGCTCCCGCCAAAGCATAGGGTCGGAAACAGACGAGGAAGCCGAAGTAATCGGCCAGATCCGAATGCTGCAAGACCCTATGAAAAGGCTCCGTAAGTCAATATCATATCTTTATTATTTCATGCGGAAAGAGGCAAAGAAACCTGGCTGATTGATGTTGCTTGCTGTCAGTTTTTATTGGAGATTCATCCACCCTCTCTTATTTGCAGTTAATACGTATGATTGTTTATAACACTACCGGTCCATCGGCGTTTACGGATGACCCTAACCGGCATCATATCTTGGAGCCCGTCGCATCAATTGCTCCAAGTTCCATGGTTCCTTATATGCTACCAAATAGAGATGTTACGGATTTCTTAGTTGAGTCTTATTTTGTGAATGTAAGGCTCAGATCATGCTTTTCCTATTCAGCGTCTTGTTTCACATCTAACTCGTCGCAGACCAGTGCTCTAATCGAGCTGTTTGATCCTAAAACGTTTTACCAATATCTGGATGCCTGTTATGAGACCCCGCTAGAGGTCAATTCATCAACGCTTTGTTTAGTTTATCTTACTTTGGCAATTGGTCTTGCTCTTGCAACGCCCGCCCCAAACAGCCATGGAGATGTGATGATTAAAAGTTTACAAGAAGCCCCTGAAGAGCGGGCAGAAGCTCTTTTCCGGGCTGCCAAGTGCCTAAGCGATCCTCTTAACGCAGTTGAACACGCAGATTTCTGGATGATTCAAGCTTGGACATTGATGGCCTTTTATATGTTGATCACGTCGAAGCGTAACGCAGCTTATGCATACTGTGGTTAGTAGACTCCATTGAGCTTTATCATGATTTGGCCCTAATATCTAATATAGGAATGGCCGTTCGTTCTGCATATTCCCTGGGCTTGCATCGGGATACGAAAGTGAAGTTTGATAACGAAATTGCAAGACGGAATCTCTGGAGAAGCCTTTTTGTGCTGGATAAATTCTTAGCTACGGCTCTTGGACGTCCTGCTGCTATATATGAGGAGGACTGTTGGAGTGGTGCGCTGGATTTACCTACAGATCAATCACCCAAATCAGCTCAAGAAGAGGAAAAAATTAGGACGGCTGGTCTTGATTCCTCTGTCCGAATCTACAGGTCCATCAGCACAATGCTCAAGAAAGTTTACTCGGAGCGAAAGGCTTCAACAAACCTGGCCCAAGAGATTGTCGATGACTGCCAGTTATGGGCTCTCAATGCCCACCCGTCTTTAGCGGCAGAGGATCTTCTCAACGGCAAGGCGCCAAAAGAGATGGGGATACCCATCTTGCATGTGCAGTTGCTTCATTATCACTCCATCCTTCTGCTGAGCAGACCATTTTTTATTGACCTGTTAGTAAAGACGCGACCAACTGTTTCAAATGATGGAGAGCCCTTCCATCGGACATTCTCGAGGGCAGAAAAGTTTTCTCAAGCATGTGTGGCTGCATCAACTCATTCTGTGATGCTGATTCAGGCGGCATTCGAAGCAAAGTATTTGCCGCGGTGTAACCCGTTTATCTTGTAAGTGTACTAATTAGAATCTTCCCAAGGACATTTGCTGACGCTGGATCTCCAGATATTTCCTTTTTGCAGCGACTTTGATTATACTGAGTAATGAGTTTGCTGGTTTATACGAGAATGAACATTACGCAGAGTCTATTAGAAGCGCTATCAAAATCATGGACTACTGTGCAGCAACGAATGTTCAAGCTCAGCGAATGCTTTACATTCTGCAGTCGTTTTTGGCAGATGTTGGAAAGCATTCCAAGTCTCCGGCCTCAAGCGAGCAATCTGAGCTCGCTTTGCCGGATGGCTATATTGGTGACCCGGAAGAAGTTTTGCAAACTAGAAGACAGAGCCTCACCGCTCGACGCAATCAGCAGGAACCCTCTACACCAATTGGTGGAGGGTCATCGTCTGATGCTATGGAGTACTATTCCCATATGGAGACAGATGCCAGCCCATCAGTTATTGACGTTCAGGATATGGGCCCTCTGGTGATGAGAGGGGAGCGCTCAATGAGCTCTGCTACCAATCCAGCAGTGCCGAGGCGCTCAAGCATTGGCCGCTCCCTGTATCGGAGAACAGAACTGGAGCTCGCAAAGGCTGATCTCAATTTTGAAGAGTTTGACCAAGACGCCTCTGCTGAGTACCAGCAAGACATGGATTCGGATGAAATGAAGGCTTATTCCCATGGCTATAGCTCAGTCATGATGCACCATGGAGAACAGCCTGCCTTCCAAGTCCCCCATGGCGGTAACTTCAGGACCTATACCACTCCCAACATGTCTTCAGCTGGCCATCAAGAGGCCGGCGCAGCTCATTTCGGTGAGCGTTATTGATACAGTGATGATAAGTGTGATATATATATATTTTTTTGAGAGCTTGACAGCTCAGGGTATTGTGTTTAGACAAAGCATGAGAGAAGACTTCTTTCTTCTCCGTTTTTCCTATGTTTATTTTTCTCATCTATTTTTATTATTTTATATTCTTACAAGAAGTGTGTTTGTTGCGGGAGATATCAGCTTGAAGTTCCTATTTTTACATTGATATTTTAGACGTGCTGGAAGACTAGATTGGTTGTTTGACGGCATATGAAAGGTAGTAAAGATCTTCTTTCTTTTTTCCCTTCTGTCTTAGTTACTTACCTTGCTTTTTTGTTTTACTTTATTTTTACTTTGGTCATTCTTTTTGAGCCTTTTCTTTTGTTTATATCGTTATAAGCATATTCAGTCATTTGCGATTTAGATAGCAATTTTGTTTTATATTTACGTTCTCCTTGGCTTCTCTGATGAACAAAACACTGCCTCACATGGGCATTTTGTTTTAGGTCTACGTATAACACCGTGTATATCCCCAACCAGAAAGGACAATACAGTAGTTATCCAAAATACAAAGTCTACACTCTTCACCACGAGCTTGGACCAAAATGCTCTCCCTCTGCAACATGTGCCCGTATCGCTGTGCCCTGGTAATCCATCGTCGTGGTCACGACATCATTTCCCCACCACTTTGGAGGATCAATCCCCTGCATCGTAAGAGCAAAGAAGATGAACAGCGTGGCTAGCGCCAGGCCCAAGTCCAACCCGGACGACGTCAAGAAGTTTGAGCGGCTCCACCATCGGAAGTGGCGCTTCTTGATCCAGAACTGGAATACGAAGCCGACGATGCCCCAGGAGAAGTAGTTGAGAGGGGTGGCGGGTGGGATGGCTCCCGGGCCGCCGAATAGGAGCGGTGCGATGAGGTATTTGACTGGGGATTTGGGGTTTCTCTTGGCGAGGTAGTAGATGATGACGGGAGTAATGGCGCCTAGGATGAAGAAGAGGAAGAGGCCGGAGTAGATTTGGCCAGGGGAGAACATTCGTCCTGGGCCGATGAGGCCCCAGATGACGGATGCTGAAAATAGTGAAAGGCAAAGCATGTTAGATTCGATATAAACATAGAAGGAGACAGGGGTTTGGCTACTAACCAGAGTAAAAGACCCTCCCACCTGGGCAAGTGAAATGCTCAGTTTGCTGCTCATCGCACACATCCGGGATGATGTTCAGGGCCATGTTGAGAACTAGGACCTGGATAATGCAAGAGTAGGTCGTGGCAACAACTTGGGCCATGAACATTGTCCTGGGCGGGATCTTCATGTAATGGCCAAATTTGAGATCAGAAACGAAATTAAGCGCTTGGGACCTAAAAAAAGGGACATTAGTAGGCTATTTCGTGATATAGAGCTATAGCTATGCTTTCACTTACATCGTAATGTAGCCAAATGTTTTGAAGCTAGTCAGGTACGTATATACCGTTAGTGAGATTAATCTTTGTCAATGCGATATCCAATTTGGTATAAACGTACAGCATAAGCGCAAGAGGTCGTCCCGGCTGGATGTAACCATATACAAACTCCGTAAGCACATTCAGGCCAATCTGGTTATTGGTCACGGCTTGGATAATGCCAATGGGCAAAGAGAAGCCGAACGAGATGAAAACGGCCAATAAGAATGCCCACCAAGTAAGGTTGGTTGGGTAGGCGAGCACGGTATAGAAGCCCAATGCTAGCATCTAATTAAAGTATAATGATGTCAGCCGGTGCGGAATATGATGGTTGCCTGTGCTGGTGAGCAAGTAGCGAAAGGGTTAGGATTACTGACGATGCAGAAGAGGGTAAGGTACCACCACGTCGGTGCCTCCTTATACTTTCTCATCAACTTCATGTGAATATCTGGCTTTTCTGTGGTGCTGTTCATGTACTGCTTCCAAATGTACTTCCCGTGGTGCAGGTACGTATATACGACGAGGGAGGAGATGGCAGCGAATGACATGCCGTATGATATGGCGAAGGTGGTACTATTGGACTATAAGCCTCAAAGTAAGGCGGCTTTGGGCAGATTTGTTTTACCTAATGAATAGAGGAGAGTACTTTTTATAGGACTCCTCATTGAGAATAATGCCCGGGTCCACGATGCGGCTAATGTTATATTTTGCTCCGGTGTTGTCGTATATGCTGGCGTCGCTCATGGGCAAGAATGCAGAATACCATGTACCAGAGTAGTGAAGGAGGGCCGATAATCCAATGTAGAATACTACGACACTGATCAAGGTATTGGCAATTGCGTGCCTATATTGTTTTGTTAGAGAATACATTAGCTACACCGTCACAATCATGCTTACCATGGCGAAACAAGAGGGGATCCGATATAGCCCGATACTTGTGTCCAGTCAAAGGTGATGGGTATGATGGACAGGCCGGTATTTCCACCAAATAGCTGGTTGATGACTGGGTTCTTAGGGGCCATCCACGTCGCAAAGGCGAATACGCTCAGGAACTGCGCGAAGAATCCAGGGATGAAGTAATAGAAGAAAGATGCCGCAGTGACCAGGCCAAACCAGGTGTATCTGGGTAGACGACCTCCGAAGACTGTCGGATCTATTTGATCGCTCGTCTCATACATGGCGTTCATCATTGTTACAGAAGCCAGATTTGCAGGCCATATCATTGATGCGGGATACACTGCAAGTAGTAGTCAGTGATGGCGTTCTTGTTCTTAGACCGCATCAAACGGAGGAAGGGGTTCAAACCTAGATATTTACGCATAACACCAGCGATTCCGTATCCAAGAGATTGCGTGGATACAGTAAGCAGGATCTGGTATAACAGTCCGAAGTTCTGCTTATAAAAAACCAGCTGCGCCAAGATGATGTCTGTCGAATAAGCGACAGAGAAGGATACAGACGCCATTACGCCTATAATTGCATGCTCCTTGCAGTTGAAAGGACCCGGATTAAGATTCCACTTGATGCCAAAGAGATTGAATTCCCGTGCCGGGACAATCCTGGCCCATCCATGACCAATTGGCCATGCAACAATTTGCGCAACAAGAGGTCCAATGGAGATGGCGGGCTGGCGTAGCGAAAAGATTGTGTTCATTGAAGCGCCAAATACGACGAGCGTCAATCCAATTGTCCATGCTCGAACCGTATTGCACGGCATATCCTCGTCGAAATTGTTAACAGCCGCTCGAACCTCTGGATACGGGGAGTTTTCTTCCTCTTCCTGTTCACCACCTCTCTTGGACTCATCGTCTGACAAGCCGTCGTCAGCCTGCGAACGTCGCCGTGATTCGTGGCCCTCTGGCAAGTTTGGATCCATGAGAAGCTCATATTCTGAGCCTTGGTCATCGTCATCAGCGTCATTCCGCGCGCCGGAATCCGGCCATTCAGAAACGGTTTCTCTCAGGTTCTCCATCAGGCCGGTTGTTGGGCTCGAAAGCGAATGGCGAGGGTGAAGTCCAGATTCGGTCTCACGGCCGCTCGTCTCAGCCATGTTGTCCATGACACCGCCCAGCACGGCGTTGAGTGAAGTTGTGGCTATGGATACTATAGGACTCAGGCTATGACAAAAGCGTCATGAGTGGACGACGCCAATGGATGGAAAAGCCAGTGGAAACAATGGGCGCGTACACGTCAGTGGATATAAGCCTCTTTTCTCCTTTCCTTTTCAGTTTGCAGCCTCCATCTTGCTGGAATTAAATGACGGTGATGAGATGGTTCCGAGGCACTCTAATCACTGTTAAGCTCTGTTAATTGAGGCCACGCGACAAGAGAGCAGTTTGCGACTCGGGACCTCCAATGCACCGGCCACCTCGGCAAGATCTTTGCCGTCAGACTTGGGGAAACAAATAGCAATCGCGTGCCAGCACTAGCAGAAGAGCTCTTGGTTGAGTGAATGCGAATAACTATTTCATTGTAAGAAAAAAAAACTACTTTCTGAGACAAGATGCGAAGCTGAGGCAGTCCAAACGGTGAGCACGTAGGCATGTATAAAAAGGGGTTTAGCGCAGTGTCGTCGCACCAGTCGACAATAGGATGCTAGACCAACCTGGGCTATTTTTCTTGGATCAGATCGGCTAATCTCAATAGAGTAGTATCTTATCTGCGTTGAATTGAGCATTTCTCATCAGATCGACTTTATACCTACCACTACACACGCAACTGGCCATATGATTATTTTGCTGTCTTGTTTGGAGAATCATATCCCATTTTTGCTTTTCGGCTCAGTACACCTCCTCAGTGCTTCGTCTCGTGATATGGAAACATAAAAAATGCGCCGGGTTGTCGTGACCGGCCTGGGGGCCATCACGCCTCTCGGGCTCGGCATCCAGAGGACGTGGGCTCGTCTCATTGCTGGCGAATCAGGCATCGTCAGCGTTGCGGAACGAGAGCCCAGAGAACGATGGAGGGAGCTGACATGCACTGTTGCTGGTGTTGTTCCGGGAGGGCCCGGCGGAAAAGCCCACGGCTTATGGAAAGCGGATGACTGGCTCAGTGCTGCGGAACAGCGCCGCATGTCCACCTTTACGCAGTATGCGATTGCGGCCAGTGACATGGCCTTGAAGGATGCCGGATGGGAGGCGTTACGACAGGAGGAGCAGGAGGCGACTGGAGTGTGCCTGGGGAGCGGCATAGGGAATCTTGAAGAGATGTATGACACGAGCTTGGCTCACAGCAACGGCGTGAGTAAATCCAACTGGCATGGATATTCATATTCGTCATCTGACATGAAGATATTGGACTGTCCTTGAAACAGGGCTACAGAAAGGTTTCGCCACTCTTCGTGCCCAAACTCTTGATCAACATGGCAGCAGGACACATTGCCATGAGACACGGCTTCCAAGGCCCAAATCACGCCGCAACCACAGCTTGCACTACGGGAGCGCACTCCATCGGAGATGCAGCTCGGTTTCTCGCCCTAGGAGACGCCGATGTCATGGTTGCCGGAGGAGCAGAGTCGTGCGTCCATCCTCTCACCTTTGCTGGCTTTGGCAGAGCTCGCTCTCTACCCACGGTGTTTAATGATAAGCCACAAGCAGCATGCCGCCCATTCGACGCTGATCGAGATGGTTTCGTCATTGCTGAGGGAGCAGCGGTATGCGTGCTTGAAGAGCTTGAGCACGCAAAGGCCAGAGGGGCCAAGATCTATGCTGAGATCAGTGGATATGGATGCAGCGGAGATGCGTACCACATGACGGCGCCCCGAGAGGATGGACATGGGGCATATCTAGCCATGAAGAAGGCTTTGAAGAGCGCGGGGATCAAGCCATCGCAAGTGGACTATGTCAACGCACATGCTACAAGCACACAGGTGGGAGACACAGCCGAAGCAGCCGCCATAAAGCGCATCATGCTGGGCGAGGAAGGTGTTTCATCCGAGTCCCAAGTTACTGTAAGCAGCACCAAAGGCTCAATCGGACATCTGCTAGGAGCTGCGGGCGCTATCGAGGCCCTATTTTGTATCCTGGCCATCCATGAGGTGAGTTCGAGTCCAACCTTTTCGGCTCGTTTCAAGCAGCTACAATCTATTTTCCCCAGAAGACAAACTAATCGAGATGGAAATAAAGGGAATTGTGCCGGCTACGCTCAACCTGGAGCGGCAGAATGTAGATGCCGATTTCAACTTTGTTCCTCTGGTATCTCAAGAAAAAGACATCAAGGTTGCGTTAAGCAATAGCTTTGGGTTTGGCGGGACTAACAGCACCCTTGTGTTTTCCAAGTTTGAGTGAGGACATGGGTGTAACAACGTCCATCTCCACGAACGCAGCGCCACTTTGTATAACAATGTATATTAAACGGATAAATGGATAGATGTGCCATCAATGACTCCCAATTCAATGCTACAACACACAATGCCAAAATGAATCGCGCAGCTGTAATTAGACGTCGTGGGGACCATCAACGAGAGCTCTATTTGAATGTGCCCCTCCATCATTGGACCCTGGATCTGATAACATGGGCAGAATCTCTCTACGTGGGGCAGCCGGAGTTCAGCCGCTTGCGCCTAGCCATCATCCGATGGCAGTCAATTTCTGCGCACAAGCAAATCTAGCGCGTCATGGAAGCTGTCCTGGCGATCTGAAAAATAGACTCTCGATCTGCCCGCCTAATTTTTTTGTCTTCTTTATATGGCCATTCCTTAGATACCCACAAGCCAGCTCACAAAACTCTCCAATTTTTCTTCACAATGGCCTGCGAAAGCTGCAGGTCCCAGGCCCGGACACTGCTTCGGGTCGCAAACCGCACTTCAGTACTATCCCGGTCCTCGGCCGCTGCCAGATCGAATTTTTTGCCGCTGCTCAGTGCGCCTGTCCAGACACCACCGCCGTCACGGAGCTTCAGCAGCACGAGCCCGAAGAAGATCTTGGGCCTTGGAAGCTCGATTGGAGAGTCGTACCGGGTCATTGGCGCCTCGGAGAGAATATTCAAGGCGTGCTCCAAGGCAGCTGATTATCGCATTACCGAGGAGGAGCGCAAGAATGATCAGGTGGAGAGATTAGAGGATGGAGAAGAGATTGGCCGGTCTATTGACGAGGCGAATATCTGGCACAACAGTACGGCATTCTCTTGAATCCAAATCTAATCTACCAAAGGCAGACAACTTAAGCTAACGATTGTATCATTCAACACAGCCTTCAAGCTCTCTCCTACCTTTAGCACCTGGTCGCATGTTACCATGCTTCACCTCTACCTCATCAACGCCCGCATACGGATGCTCGAGCGAGACGCTTACCGAAGCTGGCAGCAGCAGCTCATCGACCACTTCTTCTTCGAGTGCGAGAAGAAGATGCACATCGACCACAACATCACCTCCAGCGCTCTCCGACAGCGATACCTCAAGGATATCTTTGTCCAATGGCGAGGCCTCCTGCTGGCGTACGATGAGGGCCTCATCAAGGGCGATGCCGTGTTGGCGAGTGCCGTGTGGAGGAACCTCTTCAAGGGCGATCCCGAGGTCGATCCCCGAGCATTGGTGGCCATCGTTGGATGGATGAGATCGGGCCTTGCGTCACTGGAGGGTGCTTCCGACATGGCCATGCCCAATAGGGCCATTGAGATCTTGGACAAGCCGGTGGATGTGTTCTGGACGAGGCTCGAAGAGCCCTTCAAGAGGGAGCAGGGCAAGGAGAGTGCAGAGGAAAGCCAAGACGCAAAGGCTACCCCAGAATTAGCCAAGGCTGCTTAATTCATAAAAAGAAGAGGAAAAGAAAACAGAAACAAAAAGGGAGAGTCAAGAATCATGATGACGATGATGACCAAAAAGAAAAAAAGGGCGATTGAAGAAATCTGTAAAATATGCAAACCGCGAAAAGCGAAGAAAAGTACTGAGACGCGTGAGGAGGTGTTCAAGGCTAATAAGTCCTTCGTATATGTGTATATAATAGTGCTCAGATGTATGTTATAAGTGTATGGTGTACGGATAGCTGCCGGCAAACGTGGAGGTTCGGCATCCCACCTCCCTGATAGACTCTCGATATAGATGGAAAAAAAAAAAAAAAAAAAAAAAAATTTTTTATCTTCATCCTCTCATAAATCAATCCTTCTTCTCCCACATCTGAAACTCGTACTTGATGCCAGCCTCCTCCTGCCCTCCCTCCTCAACCTCCTCGCCCGTCCACGCCTGCAACTCCTCTCTCGACTTCCTCTCCCACCCCTCCGCCTTGCCGCCCGTCAAATCCAGCGGGAACAACGTGTCGCACTCAAACTCGGCATCAATGCTCGTCAGCAGCACACGCTTCGCCAAAGGGTGCTTCAGCGCCGCGTCGTAGATCTGTGCGCCCCCCATGACGAAGACGCGTGTTGCAGCGCCCGGGTTGCTCGAGTTTGCCTCTGCCGCATATCTCAGCGCCGCTTCCACGGAGGGGACCCGGACCTCGGTATCAGCTGGAGGCGGGGATGGCCGGCTGGCCGGCGCGGAGCGAGTGATGACGATGTTGAGGCGGTTTTTGAGAGGCCTGAACTTGGGGGGGATGGAGTCCCAGGTTTTGCGGCCCATGATGACGGCGTTTTGGATGGGAGCCTAATATGTAATTAGCTTCATGTATTCACGCTTTTTTTTTTTCCAAACAATGCTTGAAATTTATAGAAAAATGAGAAACAAGTCTATGAAAGGCAGCCCCCGTTGAGCTTGATGGGGATGATTTTTTCCGCTATTACCTGTGATGAAGTGGGAACTCGCGTCGTCACACGCGCAAAATACTGCATTTCTTTCTTGAGCCCCTTCCAGGGCATGCCGCCCTGGAAGCCAATGCCCATGCTGCGGGTTGCAGCGACAATGAGGGTGAGTTCGGGGGTCGTCATGGCGGAATGTGTCGAGTGCAAGTATGGAGTTGACTGTTGAGTGAGTGGATGAAAAACGGGTGTAAGTCGTTAGCAGCGTGTTAGCGCAGCTACATTCACTGAGCTTGGTTCTGAGGTTTGGGCTGAGTGTAGCTCAATTTACAGGCACTTGAAGAATGAGAACGGTTTAGAATTTGTTTTCAAACTTCAAATGTATATAAAATATCCAATTAATATTCTAGGCGATTTACATTCGGGCAATCATCATTATTCCAGTCTTTCGTCACCAATCCCTTCGCTCATAGCTTTGAAGGCGCTAAAACAGCAATATCTTGGAACGGAATGTCCAAAAACTTGTAAATGTGGTGAAATCTGAAATCTGTCAGTAATTGAATCATTGCATGCAATCTTTTGCTTTCTTTTCAATCGATGCACCACAACAAATCGTTCAAAAGAAAAGTAAAAAACAGGTTGCAAAACTTACCGATCGCTTCCAAAGAACGGCTCCGATACTCCCTTTGCATTCGTCACCCAAATCCAAGGCGCACCAAAGGCCCCCAAATCAACAGCTCTCTTCGTAGTAGCCAGAAGAACATCTTTCATCGTACCACGAGACTGCATAATCTTTTCCACCTCTGCTTCGGTAAAGAGCTTCTTGCTGCCACTTTTGCCTGGCTTCTCCGTTGCTCCTTGGAGCACAGCCCGCAGATTCTCCTCTGGAATGAGGTTGACATTTGGGGGTGTCCAGAAGGCCATGAAGAGAGATTCAAAGGCAGCTAGAAAAGTGGCCTGTGGGTAATTGGCCTTGATGTAGTGCAGAGCGCGAAGTGGTGAGATGGTATGGGAGACAGACATGAGATCTGGAGGGCCCTCGATGTTGAAAAGGCCAACCCGATCAGCAGCACGACGGGAGTCATACTGGAGGTACCTGGCCTTGACCTCGTTTGTCCATGGAGGTTTGTTGCCTAAGAGGCCGGTCAGCATGAAAACGAAAAGAGGAGATAGTATCAGCACGAATAGCCGGCTGGCATACCTGACAAGTGGTTGATGCCACCCAACAGCACAGGGCAAATCCTGATTTGAAAGATGAGTCCTCGATCTGATATAACAGAACCCATCACACGGAAGAGATCACGTACTCTATTTCTACCCCATTGGCGGCCAGCTTATCTCGATTCTGCGCCAAGTCGGTGAAGGCAATGTAGCTGAAATAGGATGCTGCCGTCCTCACACGTCTTCAATCAGCCATGGCTACAAAAACAAAGGTCAAATGAAAACAGGACAGGTAATAATAGTCCGCCTGAATGGGCGACGATACAAGGAGCCAAACATTGACGCTTAAAGCGCAGTCCAAGACTTACAGAGATCCAAGAAGCACTCGATCTTGGCGCCCATGATTGGTAGCTAGGTATTATGCTTTAAACCCCTGGTCCGCCTTATAAGCTGCAAAATAGTAGGATCGGCTACCCCAGATTTCTTTTCTCCGGATTCCTGCGTCACTGAGATTCAAAGTCCACTGCAGGGGAAAAAAAAAGAGGTGTCGATTGCCGCAGCTAGGCGCAGATGGCGTGATATTTATGATGACAAAATCAAAGGGAGAAAGGCAGACTACCTAGGTTAAGAGGGCGATAGTAATAAATAGGTATGCCAAAGATCGGCTTAAAATATTACATGGATGCAACGCCGGTAAGCTGTATGAATGTCCAGTATGGAGTATGCAGTGATTATGCCTAGGTTGGAAAAGATGCCAGCGGGCTCAATTACAGCATCTCCCCTCAGTCCCTGTCCATCCATGGCTTCAAACAAATAGGCGCTGCAGCGGATAGCCTCCGCGCTGGGGAACCCGCTAAAAATCCACTATACCTATACCGCATAGCTCGCTATAAGCTAGCGGTCTTTTGCGGGCTTATAGGCGCTCCCAGGCGCTATTCCTCGTACAAAAGCGCAACATACCTGCAACATATTTGCGGGCCGAGGTATCGATTTTCCGTTCTCTAGGCGTTCAGTAATCAAAAAATGGCCCACCCGGGGGGAGCATCCACGCTCCACATCTCGGCCCTCTTCCACCCTTCCACCCCTGCGAAAGCTCACTTTGGGCTCGCGATCTATAGGCGACTTTGGCGGATTTGATAAAGTCGGGGACGGATAGCGATAGGAGATGATGACATGTGCTTTGGCTTTTTTGAATCTCCAGAGTCATCAGCCTTATAAGCCTGATCTCCCTTGAACCTCTCTGCTTTCTTCTCATTCATAACAACATACTAAAGCCAATTGAACACTATCACTTTTAATAAACCCATTCGTCATTCTCACCGTCGTCATCACCATCATCAACGCCTCTCTACTGTAGCCTTCTATCCTTCATCATTAATTATACGTAAACAACTCAAAAAATGGCCAACCAAAAGCCCGTAGCCCTCGTCGTGGGAGCTTCTCGCGGTATCGGCCGTCAGGTCGCCATCGATCTGGCCAGCAACGGCTACGCAGGTGAGCAAGCATCCATCCATCCATTCACATACACATATATATATCCTCTATAAATAATAGAGACAATATATTGCAAACGAGGGCTGCTTTGCTGACGTGCAATCCAATTTCCAGTCGTCGTGGCCGCAAAGTCCATCACAGACCCTTCCAAACTCACCGACAAGGCGCCCAATCCCAAGACCAGCGAGTCAACCGTCACCACCGTCGCCCGCGAAATCACCTCCGCCGGCGGCGATGCCACTCCCATCCAGGTCGACGTGCGATCCGAGGAGAGCGTGAATGCCCTCGTCGCGCAGACCATTGCTGTAAGTAGCACTCCATGAAGGGCTCCAATAGAAGCACAGGCTTACACACTATAACCTCCAGAAATACGGTCGTCTCGACGTCCTCGTCTACAACTCCGGCGCCATCTGGTGGGCCTCTGTCACAAACACCCCCCTCAAGCGCTTCCAGCTCATGCAGCGCGTCAACCCGGAGGGCCTCTACGCCGTCATCCAGGCCGCTCTGCCGCACCTCCGCCCTCACGGCCGCATCGTCGTCGTCAGCCCGCCCATCTACAGCCGCTTCTTCCGCGGCAAGACCGCCTACGCCATGGGCAAGATTGGCATGAGTGTTCTGACAAAGGGCCTAGCCATCGACTTTGAGCGCGAGGGGCTCAAGGACATGGCCATTACGAGCATCTGGCCCGCAGTGGTGAGTTTCTATTTGACAAAACACACTAATATATGATCGATTGTAACACGACTAACACCGACTCATGTTTAGGCCATTGAATCTGCCGCCACCGAGCAGTTCACCAAGAAGAATCCCGACGAGGAAAAGGACCTCCGCAAGCCCACCATCTTCTCCGACGCCATCCTCGGCATCCTGCGCTCTCCGGCCGCCAAGGTCAACGGCGAGCTGGTCCTTGACGAGGACTTCCTCCGCGATCACTGCGGTGTCACCGATTTCTCAAAGTACAGCGTCATTCCGGACTCAAATCCACGCCGCATTATGCCCGCGAAGCTGCCCGACTTGACCGTTGCCGAACAGGCAGATGAAGGGAAGAGAGTGGATAGCGCTACTAAATCTAAATTGTAATCTTGTATTTTATTTGTTTGTCTGTTAGCATGAACAGGACAGTCAGAGATGTCTCAATTACCAACCGTGCTTGGGCAGGGCAAGGTCATTGGTAATGGATGGCGAACACCGAGAGGCTGAGTGCGGTTCGAAAAGTATGAAAGAAGTACTGCTACCACCATTGTATCATAAATATATATGCATCTAAATAAATAAACACCAGCATGAGCCTACTCATACTCACTTCATCAACGATACAATACAAAATCAAGCTCCAAGGGAAGGCCCTGGTCCATGCCATTATAACTCAGAATCATTGTTCATTGATATATAATATCCATAAGAGTATACATCTAATTCCTCATAGTAGTCTCTCTCTCACTTTTCTCAGAAGGGGGGAAAACAAAAGGGGAAAAGTAAAAAGAACAACGCACAGTTCCCTCAAACTCCAAAACCATTAGGCACATTATATGAGGCCACTCCTTTTAGTCAGCGCCGGCTCCTCAGTCAACAGTCCACCGGTCACCTCTGGTTCTTTCTACTTCTTATTTCTCATACACAAAAAAAAAAAAAAAATGGGGGAGAGAGGGCAAAAGAAAACAGACCATGGAAATATAAGAAAAGAAAGAGACTTCCTCAAAAAGAGGGGCTAGGAGAAAAAAAACAAGCGCTTTGCCATCCGATCCATTATCCATAATCAATCTTACAAAATTTCTTTTGGCGAAACATACTCGCTCACTCCGCTGCTGCAAGTGTCCTTGGTCACTCTAGTACTGCTGCCACTGCTGCCACTGCGAGGAGACGAAAGTATTGATACAAGGTTCTCGCTCTCCGGGGTATGTTGATCCTATGCGTCCATGTAATCCCGCTGCTGGCTCAGCGGACCCACGCCCTGCGTACTTTCGATATCGCTCACTGTCTGGTTAAACACCGACGTCACGTCCAGGAGCACCTTCAACCGGTTCCATTCATGTCGGCTTCGCCATATCTGGTCCATCATCTCTCGGTTGACTTGTTCAAGCTGTTCAATGGTGCAACCCGAAGTATTATCTGCCATCCGATGCAAAGAGCTCTCTAGCTGCTCTTTTACTGATAGCGGCTGGGAGGCCTGAGACGCCTGCTGGCCTGAGTTGCGGGATGATGAGTGTTGCTCCTCCGGGCTTCCATCGTGAGAGGGCAAGCTGATCACCGATTTCGAGCCCGCCGGGCTCTGGTGCGAGTGTGAGCGGGGAGATGGCCGGTCTATGAGCAGAGGCGGAGAACTGGGGACGTGGTGCTGTGCCCGAAGCTGTGTGGATTGCCAAATGTCCTCGTTAGACGATAAAAGACTATTGTTATGCCCAGTTGGCAGTGTGTCGGGGATATCAGCCTGCTCGTTGGATTCAACACGGCGGCTTTCATCGTGGTTACCGTTCGTGTTTTGGCTCTGGCTCCAGTTGGATGAGTGATGGGTCGACAGATCCGATGTCTTTGTCGTGGAGGCCTCGTTAATTACAGCGGACGGTGACATGCCGGCAGGTAGCGTGGTAACCACAGATCGCTGAGATACTTGCGTCCCTCCCAGGTTTCTCGAAGATACGTCCTGTGACTTTGGCGGCGGACCCATGGGAGACGTCGTCTGCTGCTGGGATTGGGACTGGGATGCCAGTTGGGTAGTATCATCATCGGTCCCGCTCATATGTACATCACCTCCTTTAATGTTGGAGGTGGAGGTACCGTTGCTCAGCTGATGCACGTCTTCGCCAGCTTCGCCATGTCCATTGGACAAGGGGCTTCGTATTTGGAACCGAGCCATGGTACGAATTCCCGGGACCGGTTCTCCAAGTGTAAGAGGGCCTTGGGAGTCGCTGTCATTGCCTCCGCCAAGATCTGATTGAACTCTCTCCAATACAGATTGCATTGCTATTCGCTTCCGCGCTTTCGCGGCTGCTTCCTTAGCTCGGTGCTGCTGGCGCTGGTAAAGCGCTTCCCAGTCAATATGGCCGGTGCTGTTTTCAATGCTGGCTACATCGACTTCGACATTGCTGAGTAACTCATTGGCCTTGAGGGTACGCTCCTTATCACCAATATTCTTGGCGTCTCTTGCCAAAGACTTGATATCAAACAGAAAGTCCTTGGGGCGAGCATAAAATCCGTTTGACAAACGCTCCTCGATGGTGGTGGTTTCGAGATTATAATAGTACTTTCCGGATTCAGCATGCATTAGCACGTCATTGCCATACTTATCCTTGGCGATCTCAAAAGGCCTATGCTCTCCCTCCGCAAGATCCGGCCGTACATAGTTCGGGTCTGCCTCCAGGAACAGATAGTCAATCTGGTTTTGTTGAATAACTGGCTGTCTGAATTTCTTATATCTACGGTTGATCTGATCCATAATGGGCTGTAGCTGGATCTTGAGAGCATTGAGGAGCTGGTGGTCTCTCTTCTTCTGGGCCTTCATCTCTTCTTTGGTGGGCGGCTTGGGAGGCGCTTGAGGGGCCACGGGGAGCTCCTCGAGGACTCTTTTCTTGCGGTTTTCCAGATCCGGAAACTCGTGAGGATCCAGCTTCACGAAATCCAAAGTTTTCGCAAAATATTCCATGCGATTAGCCTGCTTATTGTTAGCATCTCTCGGTCACACTGTTCGTAGCACTGCATCCTATCTTACCTTTTCAGGCCTTTGAATCTCCATTTGGTTTTTACTAGAGTAGCCAAAAAAGTCCTGGATCAATTCCCGTGGGAGATGCTTTTTCTCGCAATCCGCTGTAGCAAAGAGGAGTATAGGATCTGTTGGAGGGATGGATCTTAACATCATGCGGAAGGTAACGAGTGCCATCGTTCCAGTCAGCGCCGCGTACCAGGTGTCGATGTTTGGTATATATATCACGCTTGGTTTATGGCGCCTCACTTCGGTGAAAAGGCCAACAATCACTTGCTCCATTGGCTATTGAATCAGTTAGCAATTTTAATAATTCGGTGGGTTTAATTATCCAAAAAAGGGGGTTTGGCGTAAAGGAAGGCCGGGGAGGTATAAACCACTTACTCGAACGTCACTAAGCAGGCTAGGGAGATCAAAGTTTTGAACGTGGACTCCCTCAAAGTAATGGAGAATTGCAGATGAAATGTAGCCTTGGCCCATTCCATGAGCACCTGAGATGAGGAATCTGGGCCGGAAGACTCGAGAGCGTTCAAACTCTTGACTCAGGGCCTCGCGGCCAAACCCATGGTCCTTATCTTCGTATTGCTCGTACATGGCTTCTTCCAAAGCAGTCGTCTTCTTTTTTCGGGGCAGCAGCCGATCAAGTGCTCGCTTAGCCTCGTCAAATTGATCACGCAGAAGAGGCTTGATGGAGGCTGGGAGTGGGCGTGCTCCAGATGTCGCAGATCGCTCCGATGAAGGTATCATCTTCTTGATAGAAATCATGAAATCAGAGGCATGGACCGAAATCTTGGCCGGATCAACAAGCAGCTTCTCTTTAGACGAGTAGATCTGTGGGTAGGTTCGCTGGATGGCATTGAGAGATGCCTCGGTGCAGAGGGCTCTCAGATCAGCACCACCATAGCCCTTTGTGTTCTCTGCTAGCGACTGCATGAAATCATTCGACAGGCCCCAGTCTTGGGTGTGGATATTGAGGATGGACCGACGTCCCTCAATGTCAGGCAATGGAAAGTAGAACTCTCTATCAAATCGACCTGGTCGTCGAAGGGCAGGGTCAATGTTGTCTGGCCGATTGGTGGCGCCAATGACGATGACCTGTCCACGTCCATCCATGCCATCCATCAGAGCCAACAGCGTCGAGACAATAGAAGCGTGAATCTGCTCCTGTTTGCTCGATCTGACCGGCGCTAATCCGTCGATCTCGTCAAAAAAGATGATGCTAGGCTGGGTCTTTCTCGCTTCTTCAAAAAGTAAACGAAGCTGCTTTTCAGCCTCACCAACCCACTTGCTGAGCGCATCAGCACCTTTGCGCATATAAAAAGATATCTTTTTGCCTCCGGAACCGACAGAGTTGGCAAGAGCACGAGCAAGCAGCGTTTTACCAGTTCCCGGAGGGCCATGGAACAACACTCCGCGAGGCGGCGTAACATGGAATCTCGTAAAGAGCTCAGGGTACAGCAAAGGAAGCTGAACCATCTCCTTTAGCTGATCGATATGGCCTTGCAAGCCACCAACTTTGCTAAAGTCCACATTCAGATCCACGCCCAGAGGATCAGCATCAGCCAGTGCCTTGCGGTCTTTGATCTTGCCAACGTTAGGAGTAGCCCCAACGCCGTCAACACCCAGCCCCTGGCCGCCAGATACAAGGCCCCCAGCGGGAGCGGCAGATGTCGGTGTCATGCCTACATTTCCGGCAGCGTTGGATCGATGCATCATCTCGTCATCACTGCTATCGGAATCCACACCACCAGCGGCACCGGTACCCCATGGTCCGGCCAGCAGCGACCCAACGTCGCCGCCACCACCAAAGGGACCATATGTGGTGTTCAGGTTCCTGTCCCAGCCAGCGCTAGCGCCTCCTCTCCGGCGATTGCGAGCGGGTGTGGGAGCAGGATCCTCTGCTTCGTCTTCAATGTTGGCTGCGGTTAAGGGAGGCATGTAATAATTGATGCGAGGTCGCGGTCGACGGGAGCCTTCTTGGTACACAATGGGAGATTCTGTTCGGGCTTTACGATGTGGCCTCGCTGATCGTCTCAGCTCGCGAGCTTCTTCATTAAGTTCGTCCATGTCGAAATCAGGCTCGTCGTCAACGGAAGAGTTTCTACGGCGCGAGCCGCGGCCTCTGGACCGAGTCGTTCTTCCCCGAGGGGTTGGACTTTCAATGACATCGTTCTTCCCGTTCCGTTCCTTATCGGAGACTTCTGCGTCATCGGAATCATCACCTGGCTCAAAGTCACTGCTAATTTCTTGAGTAGATTTTTTGGTGCCCCTCGTCAGTCGGCCAGACCGACGGATGCCACCAGTTTCCGGCGTAGCTGCGGCCTCAGCCTCAACATCGACAGCCTCGGTAGTCTCAACAGCATTTTCTGTGGAGGCAGCAGCACGAGTGCTCCTTGTCCTCCGAGTAGTAGGTATGTCGTCGTCGTCGTCGTCATCGTCTTCGGCTTCGGCTTCATCCTGTTTTGTCGCAGCGATCTCATCGACAGGGGCCTCCCCCCCTTCCCGGCCCTCTTCATCTTCCTTAACAGCATCTGGCATGTCAGAGTCAATCTCCTCAAGCTTCTTTTTAGCCGGTGAATTTTGCGAGAGCTCATCGGGAGCATTGGCATCATTCACATCTCGGAAGCTGCTGCTGCCTTCATTAGAGGCCTCTTGAATTGGCTCAGGAGCCGTCTTGACGCCCTTCATACCACGAGTAGCCCTACCACTTCGTGCGACTGATTCGGGGCTCTTGCTTCGCGAGTCCCGAGATGGAACAGCATGCCGACCAGAAGTAGATAGCTCCATAAAGTCTTCCGCATCTTCAGTGTTCCCCCTGGTCCGGCGTGTCTGGGCTAACGCTTGACCAGGAACCTTGAGCTTGACCAGCCTCCTCGGTTCAGATTCAGACTTGGTAGACTTGCCGGGCTTGAGAGGAATGTCATCAAGCTCATCAAGCTCCTCTCCTTCCTCCTTTTCTTCCAAGTCATCATCATCTTCGCTGCTTTCTTTGTAGTTTTGTTGTTTGACTGCTACCTTTCTAGCTTTCCGCCCAGCCGCATTTCTGGGGGCATCTTCATCCTCCGACTCCTCAGTCGCTTCGACGAACGATTCTTCGTCGCTATCGGAGAGCTCTTCTTCGTCTTCATCAATGTCAGAGCCACGGTAGCGGTTAGTCCGTTTCTGGCCCGATTTGGCACCTTTGGATTGGCGGGTCTTCTTGGAGCTTCGAGTCGGCTTTGCCTCTGTCGGATCGAAGTTTTCGTCTTCGGGGTCGGATTTATTAGGGTCGAAATCCTCCAAAAAGTTCCTCTTCCTCTTGCTGCTAACCATTTTGTCGTATTTTGTAGGTTTTATTCGGTGGTATGTAGACAATTAAATAACAGGCTAACGGCAAATAAGCTGCGTATGTTCGGATGGGTATTATTCGGGCCTGTAGCTCGAAATATCTAGTATTAGTTGCTAATCAATTTGGTTCTGAGCTGCATTGGCAAAATAATCCAACCCATTCATATCGTAGCAGCTTGAATAACTTACCTAGGCCATGGATAGCACCGCACACTCGTAATCTAAAGCGTGCATGGAATCGCGCAATGACACACTCACTCTGGACAAAACCCGGCGTCGACAGCTAGCCAGGGGAGAAGCGCACCGCAAATTTCACCAGAGTCTGCACTCGAAAGACGTCGCGTTGATAGGGTGCGCCGAGATGGGGCTTCAGGCTGGCACAAAAGAAATGCAGCGATGGTCGCAAATCGAGCTGGATAACGAGACTTCGCGCGTCGCGAGAGCTAGCAGCAGTATTAGCGCTGAGGAAAACTGGAGGTTGCCTCCTCACGTGCAGCCACTGCGGCGCGAGCCAAGCCGAGAGTGGCCCGAGCTTTTTTTCCCTCTGCCCTTACTGCACCTATTCTAAGCATCCAGCTTCTCCAATCCAGGGGCCCGCTAATATCAAGGCCACAAAAAGCGACCCATGAATGACGATGTGCAACCAGGGCTTCAAATAAGCTGTTAATCGGCCGTCAAGAGCAAATTTACGCGATTGAGATTATCCCTACAGCGTGAATGAACAGTGATGCAATTACTAAACACGATGTTTCCCATGCAAAGGCGCACCAGCAGCAGCATTTTGGCGGCGTTGCGGATCAGTAAACAAGCCAAGCCCATAAGATGTCCATCAAGGTGCTGCCGCATCGTCCACGTTCGCATCGCATTTTTGACACTTTAATTTCCAGCTTCCCCGGATTCTTCAGATCTGTCCCTGGCACTGATGCCCTGATGCGGCTCAAGCATTCTAGGCTGGCCGTAGGGCTGATGAAGAACTGCTCCCACTACCGCCGCCACTACCTATAAGGACCCCACGCCTAAAAGTCAGGTGGCCAGGCGCGCATCGTGGAACACAGCAGTTGGTGCCTTGATGCCTGATTTTGGTGCCGTCCGACGCAGCTCCAGGGTAGATGCATGTAGATGGCAGCGTCTCCTGCTGTACACTAAAGGACCCGATAGCGGCCACATTTATGTGTGCCTACAGTAGGTACTATAGGTAGCCTCCATACCCTTTCGGCAGGTATGCCACCAAGTCAGCAGCTGCAGACGGAGTCGACAGCACTCTGTTCCTGTCCTGCACCTGTAGGACTTGTCAAGCCTGCATCGACTAACATCTGCAGCCCAGTCCTGGATTTGGGGCATCCAAGCCTGTTTTCTCATCCTCTTCCTTGCATCAAGACACGCACATTCAAGATTCCGAGCACAGGCAGCACAGGTTGGTTCGTCTCATGCTGCATACGAAAAGTGGGAAATGTCTTTCTTTTTCCTCTCTCTTCCTAAGGCGTGACTCATCTTTTGGTCCAGTATGACTGCATTCTCAGAGACCAGAAGCGTTGCCTGAAAGCCATTGGCTCGTCCTGGCTCAGCTCATGCCGCCATGACCGCTATTACTGACTACTGCAGAAGCCCTTGCTGCGACCAGAGTGGTAGGAAAAGGGGCCACTTGGCATCGACCCGTAGATTGCACGTACCTCGCTAGGTCCATTCCATCGCTCGGGTTCTAGGCCACACTACCGCTACTTTTGGCCCCCGAGCTGACACGCCAGACTTGGCTACCGAGCTCTTGGCCGACAGCCGTCCCGCGTTACGGAGCTGAATACTGTCGAGTATAGAGTTTGCTGTTCGCCTGAAATACGATCAAGACTATTACTCGGTAGCGCTGGCTAGGCCGTCGGGAGAGCCCGTCTGGCCATAACATCCGCTGCACTACTAGTAATACTAACTCATAATACTCGTATATCGGCTTAGTAGGAGCTCTATATGTCTTGCTCATCTTCCCATGCCAACACCAGGATCCCGGCAAACAAGAACAAAGGGGCTCGTCACAACCGCAAGAGCCCGTCAAAAGCTTCATCACCAGATGCCTAAGCTTACAGTACAGTACAAGCACCAACTGCTCACTCTCTGTGGAACCACATGCGAGTAGCACCACTGATTTGTTTACATGGCGATGCCCTCCCCTGTCGTCATTCAAAGGACCGATCGACACTAGCAACAAAAGGCATCAGGTTCGAGCATCGAATCAAACAGCCCCCGCCATGACGCCAGCCGGGCGACCAACACCGCCAATGGAAACCGGCCGAGAGCGAGACCCTTTTGCGACTGACTCTCCTGGCCCTCGTCACTGGCCTGGCCCCAAGGATGCCTTATCTGCTGCTCGCCGACTTGAGGCTAGCCCCTCTGCCATGGCCGGCCGAGACAGGCGTGATTGGCCCAGGCGTCCAGGCAGTCTGCGTGCTTTACCGACAACCTGGGCTCCTGATGGCCCTCCACGCGACTGGAATGCCGGCCTGAGAGTCGCACTGCAGATGGTCTTGGCCGTCTGCACCTGCGGCCTGACACGGATTCGGTCAGCCGCCACATCGAGGCCGTCAGTTATGCATCCATCCCTAACAAAGGATAACAATAATATTGAGAAATAACACGGACTAGGCCACTCCCTCGTCGGACCCCGTAAAAGCTGCCTAGTATTTAGTTTTCTCGGCCAGCCCATTTTCAAGTCCTTTTTCTTTCTCTCTCCCATCAACGTAGTCTTCACCTGCGTAGCAATCGATGTTTTGACAGCACGTCGACTTTGCTCTCC
Source organism: Trichoderma hamatum GD12 (assembly GCA_000331835.2). Taxonomy (NCBI): domain Eukaryota; kingdom Fungi; phylum Ascomycota; class Sordariomycetes; order Hypocreales; family Hypocreaceae; genus Trichoderma; species Trichoderma hamatum. The sequence continues at coordinate 250,256 of ANCB02000010.1, forward strand.
CGTTCTCCTTTCCTAAACGCACCCGGCGTGCAGAACCTCAGCTGCCTTGACGGCACGGGTCAGTCCTATCTTTTCAAATCACGACACGCCATCAAGAAGCAAGCCTTCTCTCGCGCTGGACAAACCTCCGGTCTACAATAGAAAAATTAGACGTACCTCCTGTAACGAATAACGAGAATAATACCAAAACCGACATTCGCTATGACTCGCTCATCCAGATCTTACCCTCCCCCGCTGGAGCTGGACACTTCCTTCAGCGGAATGGGTGCCTCCCAACACTCCCCCGACTCTTTCGACTCGCCGCTCTTCTCTCCCACAAAGGTATGCAGTTTCAGCACACACAACGATGATCGTCGCAAATATGAGCAGCATCTAACCGAAGCTATAAAAAAACAGAGAGTAGGAACGAGCTCCACAAACCCCGTATCAATCACCTCGCCCCAGCGCAGGACATCTTTCGGATTCATCAAATCCTCACCCACTGTCAACGTTCACACGACTTGCGGCCGTCACACCGATCAGCTGCTCTTTGGAGGACCTTCACTATCGGGCCTTGCCCGCGCTCTTCTGGGAAAGAAGAAGAAGAGGCCGACAGACAGCTGAGGCTTTGAATCCGGCGGGGCACTTTTCATGTGAAATTGACCAGTGCGCGCGCCCGTCTAGCCTACTTTTACCTTTTTCTTTCTCTTCAACCTTTTTTTTTTTTTTTTTTTTTTAGTGCTGGCTGGATCCGTGCAACATCTAGTACGTTATACGATATGGATGGCTTAATGATACGACTACTACTGTTACGAGCTTTACTACTGTTTACTGTTACTGCAGCTATTATCATAATACTTGGCGCAAATGGGGAATGTGATAAAAAGAGAAAGATGCGTCTTATGTGGCTTGCTATTTATATCTTAGATAACTACTATAATAATGCCACCTCCTTTTTTTTTTACGAGACCATACGGGACCATCGACGTGGCTGCTTACAGGTTTCACACCTGCATCGCCAATCGTAGTGAAGTTTATCTTTCGGCAGCTTGATCACCAGATTCGTACGTGGCCTTGGCGTCCCTGTCATGAGATGTTCGTATCACAGCGAGGCATGACTTTTCCATATCCAACAAAAGAACAAGGTAAAGGTAAAAACAAATCAAAATGCTCTTGATCATATTGATCCATCATTCGGCCATGCTGACCTCCATGTATTATCGGTGAACCCGGGTATCTCCTAATATGCTCTATAACACGTAACGTACGTACCTGCATCCTGGTCTACAAAGAAACACGAAAAATGATACCCAAAACACTCTAGGGCATCCCCTCCACACACCCCTTTCCTCTCTAGAACCAGAGTGGGCTCTGACATGTGAGTAGCAGTAGTAATATGCACTTCGTACTTTGCATTGTAACCCAAGGTCTCCCTGCTCAGTAAGAACAAGAGAGAGAGTGAGAAAAAAAAACAAAGAACAGTCTACCCATTGCTCACCGTATCTCAGGTCTCATGAGTATCCTTGCGCATCCGAACGCGGGCTCGGATAGTTGTTCTTATCCGTGGCTGCATACCTCTTGGAGAACTTGTCCAGCTGCGTGATAATCCACCGCTGCGCTTCCAAATTGGCAAACTCATACACTATTCTGATCGAGTAGCCAAGGCGGAAAGGTCCCATGGTGCCTCTTCCTACAGACTCGATGGACCGCAGGATGTTCTGCACGAGCTCCTTTTGAGACTCTTGGTAGTCTACTTGCCAATGGCATCGAATCATCAGCTCTTGCAGAATCAACATACTGGCCCAATACCCCATGTGCATCGACCCAAGCCATCCCACCGGGTGTTCCAGGACCACCTGGTACGGCGAATTCGGATCCTGGGACGGAACTTCCTTCAGCTCGACACCGATCTTTTTGAAATCCTTATACCATTCGGTAAACCGCTCGCGCTTTTCGGCTGCGAGTTCAGCCACTTGCTTCATGCGTCGGGGGCTAACTTGCCTGCCGGCCATAAGAGCCTCGCGGACGGGATAACCCCACCACATTACCTCTGGCATATCTGCCAGGCATAGGAAAAACGAATTCACTACTTGCATTGAGAACTCTGGTGCATCGGGATTGAAAACCAACCATCGCGTGCCGTCACAGAGCACTCCTGTCCATTCCGGACGGGCCAGGAAACATTTACTGCTTGTCGGGAAGAATAGCGAGCTCATAATCTAGAACAAGGAGAGAGGGGGAAAAGGATGTCAGCTTTTGCAAATATCATGCAGGGTATCGGAGTGTGAGCAATTCCCCCTAGTTTGGTGGCAGCTGCATGCTGTCTGTCCCTCAGCTTGAGGGATCCGCGGCAGCCGGAGCTCTATTGTTCAACGGCACTGGCTCGGAAGACGCAGGAACATAACAAACTGGTGCTCAAGGAGGGGAAAAAAGCTTCCACAGCCAAAGCACCAATAACATCAAGGCATATAGGAGACAAGCAAACTGAGTGGATAAATCGGGAGAGGATGCCTTACCAGGATGCCTCGGAAAGAAAACAGTATGGCGGCGTCGTTGCCCTGCGTATGAGCCGCAGGACCACGTTGCTCCATCAGTGTGGCGATTCCTTGGGCATGCCGCAACCAGGTGTCCGGAGCGGTCGTACCCGCAAACAGCTTTGATTTTGTCATGTTAGCCAAAGCTCGGGTAGACTTTTCTTTAGAGAAGTTGAATTGAAGCTCAATGCTTGCTCTCGTCATATATGAACTCTCTCTACGCAACATCTCTTACTTACCTCAAAGAAACACAGCATGACGGCAGAAGAGAACGTCTCAGACGACTTCCATTTCACAGGATGCCTCAATGCCGCCTGGAGGGCACCCAGAGACCATCCATAAATAGTCCTGCTCCCAGCAACAAGGTTATCATCCGCCAGCTCTTTACCCATCAGATGCAGGGCAAGCGAGCAAATGGCGCCATCTAGGGCGGCCACCGTCCCCAGCTCTTCAAACCTCAGCCGGCAGAAGAAGCCCAAGAAAGTAGATACGTCCTTTGAGGCCAGCCTGGTCTGGGCCATCTCCATCAGCGTGCCAACAAACAGGGCTCGATTGGGCTGAGGCGAGGCCACCAGGGACACCGCAGCAGTGCTAGCATCGCTCGTGGGTGTCGTGGCGCCAACCGACGAAGTCGAGGTTAAAGCGGTGGACGGCGAACTTCCTGCCACGGCAGCGCCAGCGCCGGCACCAGCACCAACGCTGCTATCGCGACTTGCTGGCGAGGGTCGAGAACCTTTACTTCGGATCGCATGTTTTCCAGACACAAACTTCATAGCTCGCTCATATCCGGGGCACTGGGCGCCATACTTGCGACAGTTTCCGCACTCCGGCCTGGCCTCGTCACACTTGACTCGTCTCTTCCTGCAGAGCTGACAGCCGCTGCTGCGCGGAACTCCGACCATGGCGACTGATACCGACTCTCGCCGTCGTATGTGGGTGTGTGCGTGTGTGTGATATGTTTGTGCCCCCTACTTTGCGTGGCTGTCGCACGTTGGCTATCTCAATGATATCAATCTTCGGGCGTGATTCTTGGCGAGGCAAGGAGCCATTGGGAACGAGACGATGCGAAAAGAGACGTCAAGCTACCTTGGGTCTCATTAACAAGGCGTGCAAATGCTTGATGCGATACGATGCGATGCAATGCGATGCGATGCGATAACTGCCAAAGCAACAATGGGACAAGCTCAGAGTTTCTGTCGGGCAGATGTATGTATATCTGGATCAGGCTGTCTACCTAGATAAGATAGGTATGATAAGATATCATGCATGCATGCGCATATGGGCTTTTTTGGTGTTGCGCAGGCAGCCTTGGAAGAGATATAGCCGTGATTCAGCTACCCTCCATCATCACGATAGCTGTCAGTGCATGTAATGATGGACACAAGGTTGTTCCGCTGACTAGCACGGCGCCACGTCTGCCTGGCGACATTGACGCGAAGGATCGAGCTGAACCTGCTACTGTATACATACTGTAGCTTCTGCCATAGTGGCTCACTAGCACGCAGCGAGCTCCATTGGCTGGTTGGTGGTTTCGTTTGAGGTTCTGTGAAACCAAGCGCGGCCCTTCCATGCTAGTCCTATTCAGGCCGCCTAAAGATGTCGAGTTCTAGGTTATGCAAACGGTATGTGGTTTACACCACAGGTACATACAGTAGGCTATCAAATACTGTTGGCCGCTGCGCGCTGATATTACATATGACCAGAAAAAAAGCTATATAATGCAATATGCAGCGCTTCAAGAAGAGCAATGTCGCCGCGGAGTTGTCAGTAACCAATGTTAGAGTCCCATCGTTTCAAAAAGAAACCAAAATGCCACCTTCTCCTCAAGTTCTCTACCCCCGCATTCTGGAATAACATGATAGGAGAAGCAAGATGGTAGCGTAAAAGCTTGTTTAGCAATGACAATGCCAATCACTGCCGCAAACACTTCTGTTGCAAGATCTTGGCAGAGCTGCGACAAGATTCAAGCGACCCCTCCTCCAACCCCCCATATTAGCCCGTGTCGAATAGATTGTAAGCCAGCCGCGAACGGTGGGTTAATCAGACGGCCATGGCGCCGCCGGTTGCAACCATCCTTCAGACCTCTGCGGCGAACCGGGTATCTCCGCCAGATCAATCAAAGCTCGATAAGCCCATAGGCTGCCCTTGATCTGCGTGGCGTCAACAACGACGGCCCGCGTTGGAAGGGAAAAAAAAAAGAAAACGAAGGGGTTGGGGAATGGAGGCGAAGAAAATCGTTTCCGGCTTGCCAGTATTATGTAGTAGCAGTTATGGACACCAGCATGATATCAACGGCCATATGAGCTTGGAATGTATATTACTGTTATATATCACATGTACGGCGGGATACGCGCTTTTGACGCTGCATTAGCCCGTGCCTTGGCGTATGCCTTCTTCAACGATACCGGCGCATTATGTGAGCAGTTATCTACACTTGTTCTTCGCTTGAAGCGCCACCCACCACATCCGGAGGAACAAGGGGCATGCAAGAAGCTCTGTCGAACACTTTGGTCCATCTACCGACACACTCTACAGCTAGTACACCTTGTATCTCTCTTTAATCCCTGCTGCATGATGCAGAGTTTCTCTTGGCTCCTTTTCCATTTACGATAGGTATGCAACTCGTAATATCGATTTCAACGACGGGTGTGTGGGCGTATATATCGGAGGCGGGCCAGGCGCCGTGTAACCGCTCACCACCTCGCAAAGTCCCCCTCCAACAGCACACGGGAACGGGTCCGCGCGATGAAGATTGCAGAAGCCCTCCCCTCGATGGAAACAGAGATTTCTTGCGCCACTAAGAGATTCCGAACTATTGGGAACGGCCTAAAAATAACCGACGTGGGCCTCAATCGGTGGTGGAGCGGAGGGTCTCGATTCTTCACTGCTAGGCATCACATGGACCTCGAGTTGCTCTTCCAACATATGCTCAAGGAGTGCCTCCTACAGGTCAGAATAATCTGGAGACTGCCACATCCCCCTCTGCGAATACGATAATTGTCGCATGAGATGCCACTCCATAGCGCACCGCATTAGAGTTTCCGTGTGGACTTTCATCTCCGTTACGTCATCTCCCTGTCCGGCTTCGTCCATGTTTAAGCATTTATGATTCTGTAGCTTGTAGGAAGAGCGAGGAAAAGCTTAGATCACTCATTGAGGCTTGTTTTGATTGTGATTACCGAAGGAAAACTTTGATCATATGGTTGAAATGATGGAGCTTCCATCCCTGCGGCGGTAAAATGAGTAGGAGACGTGCAATTTACACGTATCCTCGCTTTTATGACCACCAATTTCCGAGCGACAAAAGCTCTTCGACGGTCAATAAACAACTGGAAAAATTGCTCACATACTCGCCTACTGCATGTAATACCTAGGTATCTCGTTCACCAGCTTCCGGATAGCTGCAGGTTGGGAGCTAGCAGTAGCATGATCCCTCTCCCGAGTCCGGCGTTTCTTTGCGTTCTCTCTGAGCATTTCGTGCATATCATAAAAAAATGTATCCCGCCGGTCATATTGCCTCACCTGGGACTACTGCATGAAATAGCGCCATGGGGAGGTGTGGGCTGGCGGTGGTCTATGGGTAAACGACCCACGCACCTGTGCTCTGGCCGTGCCGTACAGAGTTCTGCCGTAGCATCCACGATCCATGGGCAAGAGAAGAAAACATGGAGAAGCGATAAAGCACCAGGATTAGTGCTTGTCGATCCCCGTGCCTACTCGTGGAGATGGTATTTTCCCTCATCTCGTCAGAAGAGGCTTGGGGTAACTGCAGGCTTGCAGGCCGGCCTGGTTCAGGTAACTAATCAAGAAAGCAAGCAGTCAGTCAAGCAGGCAGGCAATGGAGGAGGAAATCCTCCTAGGTCGTATTAGTCGTGGGTAAGCCATCGGAAATCGAGAGAGTGCTTGGCTTGTTGGGTGCTCCATTCCGCAATCCTACTGTACCTACTCCATACCTACCTACTTGCCTACACACGTATAGGCAGATTCTGTAGCCGCCTCGCCTGAGCACGGCAGCATCGCTCAGGCCGGCATTACGAAGAAGCAGGTAGGTTTTTTCGGTCAGGTTTTTTGATGGTGCCACTATGACTCTCACCCAATTGAAGGGTCTCCATGGGTTTTTACAACAAAATCTGGTGCATGGGTAGATTATGATGGGCCAGTGCAGCGAGGGTAGTGGCCGGAGGGGCGAAATATCGTATTGGGGACGGGTCGGTGCTGATACTGGCGCTGGTACTGGTACGTGAGCCACCACTAGCCTCGAGGCGTGCTGAATGCTCGGATGCTGCGTGAGTCGGATCTGCTTCTACTGTAGTAGATGTCGATCCACCGTGGGGGGAGGGACGCGGAAGGCAAATCGCAGAGCCGACGAGTTGCGGTGATGACAGTGGCTGGCCGCAAATCGAGACACGCCAGGCCAAATAGGAGGCACCTTGAGTGTCGAAAACAAATTAAGATGAAGAGACAGACGTAGACGCCTTCTTTTCCTGTCTTGGCGGCTGGACGGTCCTGCATCCGGACAGAGATGAGCATTTTGAGGCGGCATGAACGTACGAGGCCATCCAAAGTCGCGCTACTTTGCCATCATCTGCGGCCCTGGTCAAGGCCCCTGGCCCTAGTGGATAATGCGGTAGCGAGCTAGAGCTACAGCGAGTCGGGGGCCGCCCAATCAGTCGCGTCAGGCGGCCCCTTGCTGCTGCTTGTTCTTGACTGGGTGCATCAACGCGACCACCTCGACCTAGCCCAGCAAGGCATGTGTGGGCATTCAATGTCCAGGGGGAAGGGATACGGCGTCAAGACAGCTGATGCAGAAGAGTTCGTGTTCATTGCTGTCATTTATGCTGCGTTGTGAAGCGAAGAGGCGACATTGCATTGTCTCTGGACGGGGGACGATATTAAATGACTGATGCAATGACTGATGCGTAGGTAGGTACCTAGTAGCGATGTTACTGAGCGTGTACCTGGTACAAAAGTGCCGGGCACTAAAGGTTACCACCTCAGGTGTATAAATTGCAATTACATCAAATGTTGCATCAGATGTAGGCGGGCGGCTCTATCCATAGCGCGCGGCGTGGGCGAGCTCGGGGGAACCCGTATTATGAACATGGCGCATGTAATGTAATTGTAGTGGAGCTGCGACAAATATTAAAATAGTAGCAGCAGCAGCAGCAGCAGCAGCAATTCGGAGTTTGAGATGGATATGTGCTGTTTGAACGCACGTCTCGTACACACAAAAAGTACAGCATTCTGTGCATAATCCCACAGCTTAAATGACCGTGCTCCGTCCATGGAAACGTAAAGCGGAGCCGCCCCCGAATCAAAATCAGCCGCCTTGCCAAACACAACTTGGGCTTCTCCCTTTAGCCTTTAGCTTCAAATAAGGGCTGCGGTCGAAGGGGTGGAGGCGCCGATTAGTGCTTCGTATCCCCCGAGACGAAGGCGTTCTGACGAAACGAAACTGCGGCACACACCATTGTTGTTCCTGTTCGGTTCCTGGTGCAGGAACCAGTGCAACCGCCTGGTGCGTTGCGCCCGTCCAACCACCGCTCGCACGCTGTGGCCTCGGCGCCGGGATGGTCGCCGTGCTGCTGAGCTGCCTTTTGCTGTACGAGATTTTCCGTCCGGGGACAGCGCTTCAATGCAAGTCGGTTCTTGCGGATGGACGATGGATGGCCGCGCGTTGGCCTGAGCCCGGCCTGTCAATGTCGGTACGAGCTCTACTGTGTGCAGGTATATGCATGCAGCGCCCATCAACCCCGTAGTATGCATGTACATGTACTGCACGGCAAGCACCAGGGCTCCTCCTGGGCTCATCAAAGAGCTGGTTGACGTGATGTAGAGCTTGTACCGCTACATGCACCTCTGTAGCTGTCCCATAGGTTAGTACTAGGTAGCTGCTGTGCTGCTTGCTGCAATGTCCGGACTTAGCTGGCTCGTTCGCTGGACGGCGCGCTGGGGGTCCCTTCATGCACTGCCAGCCCTTTGCTACCCCCCCCGAACAGACTAACCTCAGCCAACTCCAGGCCCCGCGAGATAGGACGGTTAGGGGCGTGCTCCACCCCTGGCAGCCCGCTAACCTGACCCTGGCCAAGCCCAGCCGTTGCCACTGCCAGGTGCCCTGTGCGCGGTGCCTTGGGGGCGTGGTCACTTTCGCTCGCTCCAGTCTCTCTTCCTTCGACTTTTCTGCCTCCAAGGGTGGCTGCTCTTCTCCTCAGCCCATCACCATCACCATCAACATCGAACCCATTGTGGCTCGTCGACTTTCACTCTCTTCTTTTTTTCTTTTTTTCTTCGTGCCCAAAGCCCTCCCCCTTCTGCTTCTTGGTTCGCCAGCTTTTTTTCTTCTTCGTTCGCGCCGTTGTCTCTCTGCTCAGCAAGCATTTTGCAGCGCCTTCGTCGTGCCCCTTTCCCATCAGCGTTCGCCGTCTTCGAGCCGTCTTCGACTTGTTTTCTTTTCTCTCTTTTCACCACCTTAGGCGTTGCGCTTTATTGCACATACGCCGACGTTCCTGACTACATTGTCTCTGTCTTGTGCATTTACCTTTCCTTTTTCTTGTTCACCTCCCCGTTTTTTCTACTATCTGGTGACTGGCTCTGCTAGAAAGCTCTACTTTTTTTTTAACTCGTCATTTTCTCCCTCTGAGCCTGTAGTATCTCAGAGCCCATCTTCCGACCTCCAAAATCATTGCCTCGATACGAACCACCGATATCTGCACAACCCCCATGTGTCTTCGCAGCTAGTTGTGGTCCAACGTGTCTTTTGTGACACTTGATCGTGCTCAACAAGTTAGCCGCCTGCCTTGTAATAGTCGAGTGTGGCCTCGTGGTAATAGTGAGCTCTTCATTCGACGCGAGGCATCCTTTAACGCCCTTGGCCGCTGAGCGCCCTCCTATACAATCATCTTACCAGCCTTTTATTCTTTTGCGATTAATTGAAAAAAATCGAAAAAATCGAAAATCGAGAGCGATACAAGCGCATCTGTTTGCTGTTGATTTGTTTCCAGCCATCAAAAAAACAAGAAAAAAAGGTTCGATCGCCTGTTGATACGTTCACTTGCCTTTCTTTTTTTTTTTCTTCGTTTGTTTTGCTGGAATCATATTTGTCAATGAACAGCTTAATTCTTCGACATGAATCTTGGACCAACTGCTAATGCCCAATATTTTATAGCATTATCAGCTCTGGTTTTATTGTGAAATCGCTACCTTCTCCTTGTTCTCTTAATAAACACCGATAATTCCGAAGCTTCGCCTCCAGATCGTTATATAACCGAAGGAAGATCGCTTCTTCGAGCTCGCTTGCCATAATTCCCTATTGGGGAGGATTATGGCTGCTTTGACACAAACGTATCAGCAGCAGACTGGTACGGTGACAATGCTTCAGGGCCGAACAACACCCACAGCCGGCATGATGTCGACCGGCCAATCGAATGGACATCATCAATACACGACTTCGGCGCCCAGAGGAGGAGGGGGCTACCGAGGAAGCACTGTTCCCGTCCAATCATATGCTTTTCAGCCCACGCCGAATCTGAATCAGAGCCTGGCGTGGCAGCAGTATGGAGCTTATCGGGCGAGTCCTTCATCCTCCGGCATTCCAACGCAGACTTTCGATCCCAGCCTGGTTCAACGTTCTCATCGCCCCAACCCTTCAGTTACGAACATGGCCTTGATTCCTTCCTATAGCCCTGGCCACAGCAGCCATAGTAGCAGCCACAGCAGCGGCCACAGCAGTGGTCATAGCAGTGGTCACAGTAGCAGCCACGGCAGTAGCCATAGCAGTACTCGGGATGACTCTGTGAAATCGCAATCCAGGAGTGCTGCTTCTGCTCAACGCCCACCGCTTGCTCATATTTCCACTGGCTCACAGCCGGCTTTGTCACCGGGAGGAACGCCAAAGAACACTCCTACTCCTGATCGATACCGAAGGCCAAGCAACTCAAACACTCAGCATAGTCGATCACAAAGCTCGAATCCTCCGCTTAATCCTGGTAACCCAAACCTGATGTATAATGCACCCTCTGGCTCCAGATCGGTTCCGAATCTCGCGGCTTCGCCCACGCTAGCTCCAGGCGCATCGATGGACGATTCGCAACTGCATCGCAGACCATCTCCAGACGAAGTAAAGAAGATGCGCCGCCGTAGCGTGCATACGATACAATCCACTGATTCCTTCCGACCTCTCTTGAAGCCTGAAAATGCTCCTCGTCCCGAGCTAGCAGTCGTCACTAAGAGCAGCGACAGGGGTGAAAAATCCCCTCAATCTGCCTCAAAGAAACCTGTGCATGTCCGCAAGGGCAGTTCAGACAGTGCGTCGTCTAGTCGGAGTAGCCATTCGCGATCTGCATCGGTAAGTTGTCATTTTTTTTTTTGCCATCCGTTAACCCCCCAGAGTAGCGGGTTGGGGGCCATTTGGAGTTATGCATGCTGACTAGGGGATTGATGTGCAGTTTTCCAACCGCAATTCGACTGTCCCCACTGGCAACCCCTCTTCACCGGGCTCTGACGAAGCACCTGCCAGGAATGATCAGCTCAAAGTAGCCGTACCGCCAAGAGGCTCATCATCCGATGGAACAAAGCGGACGATTAGTCCATCTCCCTTATCTAAACCTGCTACGATGGCAAATGAGCAGACTGGAGATGCTGCCGCAGCAGCTGCACCGCCCTCGAGCAGGACCATAGAATCGCCGGCGGTGAAGCAGCTCGCAACCATTAACGAGAAGGCTGTCAAAGGAAAGACCAAGACTTCCAGGCTTCGTCGAGCGTTTTCATTCGGGAGCGCGGCTGAATTTCGAAAGGCTGCTGGTGGTATCGATGGCGAAGGGGCTGATAGAGTGGAGGCAGCCAGGCTTCGTAAAGACCCGACCGCTGAAGAGGTCTATGATGCTGAGCAAGCACGGATCGCTGAAGCACAAGAAGCTGCCGGTATTGGCAATAGCATCTATGGCGGGCGCTTCTTTGGCGGGTCGACGGATAACCTCTCCATCTCATCAACTGCTTCATCTGCTTCTATTATGATCAGGAAGATGGGCCGTGGAATGAAGAAGAGCACCCGCTCGCTGGTTGGACTCTTCCGGCCAAAGTCTGTCGTGGGCGTGCCCGCGGCTGATGGTCCTGTTACCGAAGGCCAGGCTTCCGTATCCATGATTACCGTGGAAGCAGAGACCCGCCGTGTCAACGTAAATGCAGACCCTCAGGGTGGCAAGGGCGGTACTGGGTTCCCTCGCCTTGAGCGCAATTCCCTGGACGCTACACAGATCCCTGAAATTGGAGCGGAGCGTCTGGGCAGTGCAGGAACAGACAACTCTGCGCGGAAGAGCATTGTGGGTGGTGATAAAGAACGTGCAGAGGTTCTGGCGGCCGTTCGTAAGGGCATTCTGAAGCGTATGTATAATCTGACATTTCCCATGTTTCCAATAGACCATCATGGTTAACTGACCCCAGACACAGGTTCATCGAGTCCATCAATCCGCCCATCGGATTCGCCGGATCTTATGCTGCCAAACATACCAGCTGTCACAGACTCACCCAACTCAAGCGCACCGAGCACACCAAATGATGATCACAAGAGAACGGGCTCCATTGCTATTGGTAACGAGGACTACTTTATGGGTGCTCTCCGGCTTGGAAAGAGCCGGCCCGGAACACCCCAGGCCGCCCAAAAGAGGAATGCCACATTTTCACCTCGACTCATCTTCCACGACACTTGGCCTAGCCAAGAGTACGATCGCCGCGGCGAGATTGCCACGTGCAACCGGCTCACGCCAATGCTAGCTCAGCAGATCAAGGAAGAGCTAAACAGCTTCAAAATGGTTCGTCAAAACTCAATGTTCAGTATTAGTGTGGCTAGGCTAACCTTAACTTTCTCCTGTAGGAAATGGAAGTCCATGAGAACTCCAAGATTTATACGCATTTCTTCTGATGATATTATCCGATGGACGAAATCTTGAAAGCTGATATTTTTTTTCTCCCTTTACTACTCTGGGTTTTTAAACCCTAACCATGTATTTCTTCACTTTTACCATTTGCGGCGTTTAGGGACAGCATAGTAAGGTGTCATGGGCGTTTTGTCACACTGCCTCACTACATGTCATGGTTTTTTTTTTAGCCCCTCAAAGACTCATACATCTCATTAATATTCAGTTGGACTCGTGGGCACGAGAATGGAGCCATTGGGGATGTGGGAGGAGTCGGGATCGGATGGTCTCGTCTATTGTCATTGAAAGATGAGGAACTCCTCATTACAGCCTATGGTTCAGCCGTGTGGATAGAAGAGCAGCAACATGTTAGACGATGCGATGCCACGTTGGCGCAAGACGAGCACTTAGGCTTGACTGTTGAGGGGAGCACGTTTAGATATGGCAACTTAACCGATTGGAAGATGAAATATAGGCCGGCAACTTGTGTCTTTTTCTCTGTTGTTTCATATAAGCATGTCTCTATAGCCGGATTTAGTCTATGAGCGTGATATTTCTGGTATCTCCTTTTTACAGCAAAATAAGAGCTTTGACTATTCTTAATCAATCCTTGCCTTATAGGCCTATCTTTTTTTTTATTTTTATATTTGCCAAGAGGGGGCTAATCCCTGCCCACATATTGCATAGCATTCGCGATCTGGAGTCTAGATTTATAATATTAATTATGTTATATATGAGTTTGCGTACGAAATATCCTTGAATATGCTGGTGATCTAATAGAGTCTCATTTTTCATTACCACTCAGGGCACAGAATAGTATCATAGGTGTGGCGTCTTGGTGCTGGTATTAATCAGCTGCCAATGAACAAGACGCCCCGCCATGTTAGTAAACTTCAAGCCATCCCGTCGTTGGCTACTTTTTTTTCCTTTTTGGCTAGGAGGAAAAAAAAAATAATCTTGGGGCGTATTTCTTTTCTTTTCACATTGGCTCATAATACTGTAGAGCATTGGCTTCTTGTACAAGGTACCTACACGCGCCGTGCTTCTCTGAAGTACTTATGTGGCAGCGCCCGCTTGGAAAGACTCCGGCTTATCGATTGATGTTTCGATCTCGATTCTCTGCCGTCCCTGATACTTTTCGAGGTTTTGCGACCATGACCACCACCGAGGCAGCGACGGGCGCCGAGCCTCCCAAGAAGCTCCATGGACGGGCGTTTTACGAGAGCATTGGGAGCCCCAAGTTTATCGTGGCTCCCATGGTGGATCAATCTGAGTTTGTTTGTCTTGCTCGATCCCCAGAGGGAATCTGCATTGGCTAACTCGCGTGCTATAGGCCTGGCGATTGCTCACACGATCGTTCCTGCTGCCCTCGGAGCAGTCTAAGCTCCTAGCTTACACGCCGATGCTCCACGCGCGACTGTTTTCACAAGACGAAAAGTATCGAAAGGCACACTATCAGGCCGTGCGGGCGGGATCTTCAGAAGCCTGGCTGGACGGAAACCCCAAGATTGACCGACCTCTCTTCGTCCAGTTCTGCGCAAACGACCCCGAGGCGCTGCTGTCCGCGGCGAAGCACGTTACGCCGTATTGCGATGCTGTGGACCTGAATCTTGGATGCCCGCAGGGCATTGCGCGAAAGGGCCACTACGGAGCGTTCCTCCAGGAAGACCAGGACCTCATCTTTCGACTGATCAACATACTGCACAAGGAGCTTTCCATCCCGGTCACAGCCAAGATTCGCGTTTTGGAGACAAAAGAGAAGACCCTGGAATACGCCAAAAATGTGCTGAATGCTGGAGCTTCCATCTTGACTGTGCATGGCCGGAGAAGAGAGCAAAAGGGGCACCTTACAGGTGTCGCGAATTGGGACATGATTCGATTCCTCAGAGACAATCTGCCACCGGAGACTGTCATCTTTGCAAACGGAAATATCCTACAAGACGGAGATATAGAAAAGTGCCTGGAGGCCACTGGAGCGGATGGCATCATGTCTGCAGAGGGCAACCTCAGCGATCCCGGCCTATTCGGCAACCCACCACCCGTCGAAGAGAAGAGCAGAGAGTACTGGAGAGGCAATGATGGAAAGGGAGGATGGAGAGTCGATGCCATTACGAGGCGCTACTTGGATATCATACACAAATACGTCTACGAGCAAGAGCCTCCGCAGCGACGGCCGCTCTTCGTACCAGGCGACGACACCGCATGGTTGACAGAAGGCGAGAACAGCAGCTCAGAAGACCCAGACCAGCCAGCAAAGAAGAAGCGAAAGAAGGAAGATGACAAGGCTCTAAATACGTCGCCCAACATCTCCGCCCTGCAGCCCCATCTGTTCCACGTCCTCCGCCACTTCGTCACCAAGCACACCGATATCAGAGACCAGCTCGCAAGGGCCCGAAGGGACGGCATCGACGGCTACGAGAGGGTCCTCGCCGCCGTGGAGAAGAGGGTCGCCGAGGGCCTACTGGAGTACGAGAAGACGGAGGGAAAGAGCTTCGAGGAGGAGCTGGAGAAGCTCGGCGAGAGGGCTATCGAGGGCGTGCCCGAGGAAGAGAGCTCGCTGGGGACAATTAAGAGGTGTAAGCGCCCTTGGTGGGTGGCTCAGCCGATTATTCGGCCGCTGCCGAGCGAGGCGTTGGCAAAGGGGGCTATTACGCTGAAGAAGGAGAAAGAAAAGGGCGGCAAGGAGAAGGCTGAGGGCAAAGAAAAGCCTGAGGACAAGCAGAAGAACGAGGGCGATGAGAAGAATGGAGGTGAACAGATTGAGGCCAAAAAGGAGACAGAGGCAGAGCAGCAGACGAAGCAAGAGATTGCATCGAGAGATGAGCTCGTCTCTGGATGAAGGACCCACTGAAGGATATAGAAGGCCCACAGCATTATAGACAGGCAATATATATGAGTAGACATTAGTTAATACAATTTTTTTGGTATTATGAACGAGGCTGGTGCTCTTGCTATTATGGGTATATGAGCTAGCCATCCATCATTTTGCATTCTCCTTCTGTCATAAAACAACTGATTCCTATCCTCAAGCTTTGCCTATGATGTACTGCAGAAGCGAATAAACAGGTGTTGCAATCATCGCTGCTCCAGCAGCTTGGATAGCTGCGGCTATAGTTATCAGCCCAGCTCCTGCAGCTCCCGCACTCTGAAGAATGGCAAATAAACTGCCCGCCGCAACGGAGCCGATGACTGCGTGAACAGTTGCAGCTAGAGAGCCTAAAGAGTAGATAAAAAAAGTTAGCTGTCTGGATTTTCCATTGCCACCATCATTCATCGATTTATACGTCAAAGCATACCTGCTGCTACGCCACCAGCACCAAAACCAAGTACTCCTAAGAAGAAGCCTGCGAATGCCGCTGGAGCAGCAATCACAGATATCCCGCAAAACAAAATCGCTGTTTGGATGGGATTCTCGGTCATGAATTGTTGGATCTTTTCCTCCGAGTTAGCAATTAGTATACATATGTCATGCATAAGGCGGTTTTGAAGTGGGTGTGCTGGATTTGCAAGACAAATGCTTACCCAGGTCATGGTGAATGGTAGAGCGGTTTCTCTTGCAAAATCGGTATCTCTTTTGCAATGACGTTTTTACTTCCCCTTGTTTCCGAGAATTGATTTTGTGAAATGGGCTTGTTAATTCTTCGGCAGGAAAACTTGAGAGTCAGAGCGGGAAAAAGGAAACGCAAGTTAATTATGCACCCGCGTCGTAGGCGTTCCAATTATGCACTGCCAGCTGTCCACGCAGCAAGCGGCAGCCGGTGAAAATGAGAGTTTCGGTCTGCATGCAGGTGATATATATGCATAGTAACCAATTCGCCCGAGCCAAGGCCCGCCTCTGAGGGCAATTTCATATTTTGATTCGTTCAGCGGTTTGCAGGCGTAGCCGTAGTGAGTGGCTGCGGTGTCCAGTGGTTGGGAAGTAACCTTGCAACCGCACGTTAGTTGCGTCCATCATGATTCGTTTTCCTTTGTTGCTTTTCATAGATTTCGGATTTACTATGATCAAGTAACAAGTCAGCAAAGATAATGCCCTGTATGGCTATTAATAGCTCACGAAAACCCCCAGACTGCTGGCAAGGCCAGCTATTTGCACGAACTGATGGCAAGGTTACATTGGTAGTGTCGGCACACCGAGAGTGTCCCGCATAGGCATACGTGTAGCCACTGTGCCCGATGGAGTGCATTAGTTTTGAATAGTCCCTCTTGGAGGCCCAGCAGTGTATGCAATCTGTTTTCTGCTATCCCGTCTTGTTAGCGTAAGAGTAACGCCGATGTTGGCTCAGGATAATGATAGGACGATGCTAATAGATGCAAGGAGATGATAGTTAGTGGCGTGCTGCTAGAGTGATTGGCTAGGTGATACATGCCTTGATTAAGCAAATGCGAATGGGAGAGAACATGCAGTGGCTAATGCAGCAACCACTTCCTTGTTTAAAGAGAGGAAGCGGATAAGAGCTGGAGAGATCGTGCCATTTGAGATTCGGATCCGAGACTATAGCCGCACGCAATAATCCAAATGCTTATAGATCAATTTGATGTCTTTGCCAGGGAGATGATGGTAAATGAGGCGACTGGAGGCGAAGAAAGTGAGGCATGGAGTGTAGTGACGACATCGCAAAGGAAGATCGAGGGCCGGAATATCGGAACTGAGCCCCGTACCTTCCTTATCTTGTGTCGACACCTTTTATCTCAGATTCCATGAGACTAAAATATGTCCTCATTTTCACCAATAACAAGCCTGAGAACGATACTATGGAGGCACGATTCTCGAGTCATGAAGCTGCCGGCAAAAGATCCGTCGCAATCGAGGAAGCCGTTTAACAAGGCGCAGGCTTGCCGAACTGAGGACGGCGGGTGGCAATATCGTGGGCTGGTCGAGTTTGCTAATGTACAAGCAAATCGTGTCATGTATCGCTTTTGCTTGTAAATGCTCAAAAAGCTCCTCAATGTCAAGAAGCTAGTTTCCAAACGAATACGCCTGTCGATCCACATCTTCGACTATAGACGCCGTGAGTATTAGTCCTAATTCTCTTAGAAATGGAGCTTCCTTTTCATTTGATTGAACATACTCTTCGTTCGATGGTTATCCGAGACTCGCGTTAATTTTCTCAAGGTTTCATCATTATAACGAAATCTATGGTGTCTATTATCGCTGGCATCGTCTTCTAACTGTTCGTTACTAGCATGACGTTAACCCTAGAGCTCTGAGAACATTCAAAAATCTACTCACGAATCCTCTCTTTAGGATTTGGCCAGTCTCTGAAGTCGGAAATGTATTTGAGGCCCTCTTCCGAGCTTGAAGGAGCGTCTAGCTTGTGAGAGCCTTGAACAGCATTATCATGGTATGATCGACGGGGAGAAAATCGAAGAGACTGAATAGAGCAGGGTTATCGAATTCACGATGAGAACAAGCAACAGGAATCGAAATGCAATGAGGGCAGCAATGGCAATATTCTATCTCATGATCTTCGCGGCAGCAGCTTCCGAAGGTTTGACTTAGACGGTATTAAAGAGATATTTGATCTCATGAACGGGTTTTCCCTCCTTCAGCATATCCTAGCCAATGGGATACTGTTCCGGCAAAGGAGCCATCCCAAATCCTACGACGAACTTGACCCCAGTGAAACGAATTGGGTGGGCGGGCTTGTGGTTATCCCACTGCCTGGTTTGGCTTACGGCTGCATTGGCCAGCCTGTCAATGAGCGCCAAAGCGACCTGCATCGCAGCTTCACACACCCATACTCTAAGCCGTCCTGGAGGTGGCACTCCAGAGCTAGGCATGCACTGATTACGAGCTGCATGCGTGCATGCCCCGTGTCAGACTGTCGATCGTCCAAGTCTCTAAAAAATGAGAAAAAAAGGGGCCGTGTCTAAGGCATGCAATATGCAAGTGCATATGCGCCCTCGCAGCTAAGTGGAAGCGAGCTTTCAAATTCCTGGTTTCAATAATTTCGTAGCTACATATGCAACCAAAGTTCGCTGCATTGACCGGATAAGCTTGGTTAAGCGGTGGCTGTACTTCACATGGAAAATCGCGTTGTCGTGTCGTGTCGTGTCTGTTGACCTACAGGTTCTCCTCACCATTCTCACCTTTCGATTGGACATTCGCTGCTCTATCAGTTCCTGCGTTGCGACATGTCGTGCTGCTATTCGACCAGCGCAATGCCGAGTGAGCGCCACTAATGTGGCCAAATCACCACCATAGGGCCAAACCTCAAGAAGGGGTCTGCTCGGTCATTCTACCATGTATATATATATAAAGTCGACCTTTAATTCTCTTTATTCGCTTGGACTGCGCATGCATCTTCTCTCAGATGACTATTATGTTCACTATTAGCTGAATAGTGACGCACTGGAGATGGCGGAAAATCAAGACCAGCTACGGAGGCTGGAGGAGCAGCGGAATTCAGTGATGGCAGAGGATGAGCGTAAAACTGCACTGATTTCGGTGAGACCAATTTTTTTTGTCTGTAAGAATATTGTTAATGATGCACAGATTAACCTCTTTTGTTAGGACCTGTTCAAGCATATCGGTGATTTGACGGGGCAGCTTACCGAAGCACACATGGACCTTCGAGACAGAAAAGACATGCTTGAGCTTAAGCGTACAAAACTTGAGATTGCAGAGAAGCAGATTGAAGATTTACGACGCAAAACTGTGAGAGAATGGAATATTACTAGCCAATGAGAAGCGACCTAACAGTTGATAGGATGATCATGTTTTCAGTATGGTTATAATTGATGGCGACAATATGCCGGTGAGTCTGCACAGTTTTACGTCTTCTCCTTGATAGAGCTGCTCTGACTTTTCTAAATATTTAGTTTCAGGACGAATTTGCTAGAGACGGCCTCACAGGAGGCAAGAGGGCAGCTGGTCTCCTTAGAAAAGCAATAACTGAGGATATCAAAACGAGATTTCCGTCTCTTCCAACGAACGTCCAGGTGGTAATTCGTGTGTATGCGAATTTAAGAGGGTTAAGCAAAAAATATAGAGAACTTATGCCCGACTCACCATCATTTGAAGATTTTGTTCGTGGATTTAATACGGTCCACCCTATGTGCGATTTTATCGACGCCGGGTGTGGCAAAGAGTGTGCCGACGAGAAGATAAAAGGTAAGCTTTCGAATGTGTTTATCTTGTTTTATCTTGTTTGTTTTGCATGTGCATGGTTGATTTAGTCTGAAGCTAATATTCCAAAGCCTCTATTAAGTTTGCCCTTGATGATAGTCATTGCAAACAGGTGTTTTTCGGTGGACCAGGAGACAACGGATACGCCCGTGTTTTGGACTCTTTCCTCGAAGACCAGACCATCAGAGAACGGATCACGTTGATGGCGGGCCCACCGTTTGCGTACGAATTGGCGGTAATTAAGGATAAGTTCTATAATATATCGTTGGACAACATCTTTAGAAGCCAGAAGCTTCCCAGCGAAGCCAACCGGAGGACTTCATTCCATATCACACCGCCAGGAACTCCCATGTCTCCAAATTCTCCGCTGAACTTTGCTGCCGTTGCAAAGGTGCCTAGCAGCCCGGCTCAAAACTCTTCGGCTCAGTTATACTATGCAGAGTCCAAAATGCCTTCCAATGCGATCATATTGCGGAATAAATTTGGACAGAGGGTGGACTCACGGCTTTCATACTTGCAATCTGATTTCTCGAACCTGAAAGACCGAAAGCTTTGCAACAACTTCCACATTTTGGGCAAGTGCTACTATCTTGAAAAGTTTGGCAAATGCCATCACATCCATGGAGAAAAGTTGACCGGCCAGCGACTGGAAGCCTTGCGAGCTATTGCTCGCCAGTCTCCGTGCTTGAACGGACTGAGCTGCAGCCAGACGGATTGTGTGGCCGGACACAAGTGCCCAAGGGAGCCTTGCCATTTGGAAAACTGCTGGTTTCCCAAAGAAATGCACAATGTTGACTCTCTGGCCGTTGAATAAGATTATGTTTGAGCTTAATGTTTTATAATATGGGCCTTTGGGAGGAATTTGCATTGATCTTGTATAAGTGTTCGTTTGGGATGGACGGATGATGGATATTACACGGATGGCTAGGTGGGCGGACCGGCCCAGCAGCGGTATGATGAATAGAGTACACGAAGGTCATTTGGATACCGACAGCATTGCTTCGACGGCTATAAAAAATGATATTAGTTAAGATTTATTTAGTTTTTAGTTTTAGTTTAATTTAATTTTTTGTAAAACAAACAGGAACGGAAGTCCATTCATTGGTTTTACTTGGGAGTTGAAGCTCAATGGCAGCTGAAGTCGCTCATTCCCCTGAGCACTACAGTACCGTGGGGGGTTATCACAGCCACCAGAAGCCCCCAAGTTGGGTCTCTATCCACTGTGGCACCGCTAAATGGGCCTTTCCTAGTGGGCTTTCAGGCTCGCCGAAGCCAAGACAGACTATGAGCTGACCGATGACGCTGAAAATAGCCGCTTATAGCCATGACAACACGAGACGTATTGTGAATCGCCGTATCAGAGAGCTGCCAAAATGGAAATGCGTGCCTATGCACCGTAAATGAATCCTTATTGCCTTGAATCCAGATATCTCGTCTCCTCAGCCGTTCTCAAGATAAATCTATCGCTGGGTACGCAATGTTCTAACGCATTATTAGCGGATAGACACGTACCCCAAAGATAGGCTCAATTTAAAGGCTAAAGCGCACGTGGATTCTGCCCCACGAACGGCCAACTTTTTGCTCCCCCAACCTGCTCCAGGACGCCCTTTGCTCTCTCGACAGCCGCTTTTCGGCCGCTATGAAGCTCCTTCGGCTGCTCCCCGCAAAGTGGGGGACGGGTCTAGCTGTCGTGGGGGAGAATAAGCTTGAAGCATCCGGGCGATGAGGGAGCTTTTGTACGGAGAAGAAGCAGTGCTGTTTTTATAACAGTGTCCCTGGTCCTGCTTCAAGAGATCTTCTGGCTTTTGTCCCTCTTGAATATTCCCCATATTGAGCGTGGCGTTGGGCAGAGAACGGAAGAGAGCGTATACGTGATTGACACTGACTTGATCTCAGCCGCTCTGCTAGAAAGCCTGAATCAGTTGCCGCAGCGCATCATTGTCTTGCCCTTTCTTCACCATGTCTCGTCAGAGCACTCAGCTCACCAGCGGCTGGACTTTTAGGGAGCACCAAGGCCCTTCTGCAGAATGGCTGTCGGTAGCAACGGTGCCAACACAGGTTCATATAGATCTGTTGGCCAACAAAAAGTATGCCCCTATACATGATTTGCAAAGACAACAGCCCCTCTTTATGACTAGACTGTCTGGAAATGATACAGAGCTGACAGCAGCATAGGATTCCAGATCCCTTTGTAGACCTAAATGAACGCGCCGTTCAATGGATTGGCGATAAAGATTGGGAGTACCAGGTTACATTCAAGCCTGGTCCTACTAAGGGTGAAAATGTCACAAGAGACCTCGTCTTCAGTGGTCTTGACACTTTCGCTACAGTATACCTCAACGAGGAGAAAGTACTAGAGACGGAAAACATGTTTGTGTCTTACCGTGTTAGTGTCACAGACCGCCTCAAATCCGGATCCGAGAACGTCCTTCGCATCGTCTTCCACTCCGCCATTGCCAAAGGCGAAGAGCTCATCAAAGAGCACAGCCATGAACACGACTTCCTGGTCAGGCAGACGGAGAGGAGTCGTGTCCCGGTACGCAAAGCTCAATACAACTGGGGCTGGGACTGGGGCCCAATTCTCATGACCGCTGGACCCTGGAAGCCCGTCACCCTCGAGACATACGTCACGAGGATTGACGATGTTTGGGCTCAAAACGAAGTTAGCGAGGATTTGAAATCAGTTTCGGGCTCTATCTTTACCAGTGTAGCTGGTAATCTGAGCAAAGATGACCAAGTTTCAATATCTTTATCACTGGATGGCCAGACAGTATTCCAGCAGGTAGTCGACGTTACGGATTCTGCCCTGGCCGAGGACGGACTGATCAAAGTTCCCTTTAAGCTTGAGGACCCGAAACTTTGGTATCCGAAGGGATATGGAAGCCAGCCCCGGTATCTCCTTCAAGCCAAGCTCCAAAACAAGACTTCTGCCGCCAGCGAGATCGACAGCAAGTCAAAGTTGGTTGGATTCCGCCGCACAGCATTGATTCAAGAAGCAGACGCTCATGGCAAATCCTTCTACTTCCGCATAAACAATATCGATGTATTTGCTGGTGGTTCATGCTGGATCCCAGCAGACAGCTATCTCGCTGGTGTTTCCCCTGAACGCTACTATGAGTGGGCCAAGCTCATGGCAGAGGGCAACCAAGTCATGCTGCGAGTCTGGGGAGGTGGCGTCTATGAAGAGGATGCTCTCATCGAAGCCTGCGACGAGCTTGGTATCTTAGTGTTCCACGACTTCCAATTCGCTTGCGCGTCTTATCCCGCTTACCCATCCTACCTAAAGACTCTGGAAGAAGAGGCGAGACAACAGATTAGACGTCTGCGAGCGCACCCGTCTGTGGTGGTTTGGGCAGGCAATAACGAGGATTACCAAGTTCAAGAGAGATATAAGCTCGACTATGACTTTGAGAACAAAGACCCAGAGTCATGGCTCAAGTCATCCTTCCCAGCTCGGTATCTCTACGAGCATTTTCTGCCAAAGTTGGTTGAGGAAGAGGATCCAGGCAAGATCTATCACCCAAGCAGCCCCTGGGGTGACGGAAAAAACACCGCCGACCCAACTGTTGGCGATATTCACCAATGGCATAGTAAGTCTCCAACGTCTTTTAGAGGTAGGCGTCATTGACTAACATCTTCAACCAGTCTGGCATGGTAATATGAACAAGTACCAAGGAGCTGTCGATATGGGCGGCCGTTTCGTTAGCGAATTTGGAATGGAAGCATATCCTCACCTTAGTACCACCCGCCGCATGGCCAGCGATCCCGCCCAGCTCTATCCCGGTTCCATGGTCCTCGATTTCCATAACAAAGCCATCGGCCACGAACGTCGTATGATTAGCTACGTCGTGGATAACTTTAGACCCCGATACGATCTCGGCGGCTACACTCATCTCACTCAAATCGTGCAGTCAGAGACGATGCGTGCTGCGTACAAGGCCTGGCGGCGACAATGGGGTAAGCCCGGTGCCCGGCAATGCGGCGGTGTCCTTGTGTGGCAGCTCAACGACTGTTGGCCGACCATGTCTTGGGCTGTGGTGGACTACTACCTCATCAAGAAGCCTGCGTACTACGCTATCTCCCGAGCGTTGCGGGCTATCGACGTGGGCGTTCACAGGACGTTCCACGACTGGACCCAAACAGGATACTGGGTTGATGAGAACTCCGGCCTCGTAACGGGCCAGGTCGACCAGACTCTGCCTGCTCGCAAGGGAACCTTCGACGTTTGGGTTGTCAGTAACGACACCAAGCCTGTCGACCTGAACGTCGTCGTCCGCTTAATCTCTGTCCGTTCAGGCAAAGACGTTTCCGACCCCATAAAGTCTACCATCACCGCTTCTGCCAACTCCACAACCGACATCCTCCTGGACAAGGCACTCCCACCTTCAATCCCCAACGCAGACGATCTCACCAAGCCCTTCTCCGTGTCCGAGTACGATCCATACGTCGTCCACGCCACCATCACAGATGCTGCCACCGGCGCCCTGATTGCCACAGACACAGCATGGCCCGATCCTATCAAATTCCTCGACCTATCTGATAGGGGTATCGCATTCGAGGTATCTCCTACAAAGGATGAAATCGTCATTTCGGCTAAGAAGCCCGTCAAGGGATTCGTATTTGAAGAGGTAGAAGGCTTGAAGTTAAGTGACAACGGCTTTGATATCGTCCCCGGGGAGAAGCAGACCGTTAAAGTGGAGGGAGCTCTGACGGCAGATCAGCTGCTATGGACATGTATTGGAGCATCCGATGCATCGTTGAAGATCTCTGATGCATCTTCGTAGCTGCCACTTCGATAGAAGTGAGAACTTTACATGCTTGGAATAAAAGACGCCGTATAATCCGGATGGTGTAGGGAGATACCCGGCCCCCTGGTTCAGTGACCAGATCAAATAGATGGAGCCTAGGGATGGCAGAAGCAGAGACCGCAAAAATGAAGATGAATTCACAAGTAGGAATAAAAACATTCAATTTATACAATAATTCTATTATGTTGTATAGTAGCAGCAGTAGCAGCAGTCACTTAAATCATGTAAACAGGGAGACAAGTTGTCAACCACACCACAAATTTTATTTTCCAAAACCATCGCTAAAATCACTCCTTTATCCCATGACAATGCATATCCCATCCCAAAGTAAAACGTGAAAAAAAAACCTCCAAATTTAGTATCAGAACAAAAAGCTCAATCTCTCCGTCTCGCACGCTTCACCGGCGGACTACGGCTGGGAGATCGTGTCCTGGATCGAGAGCGAGAGTCATATGATGAAGAATAAGATGCAACCGACCGCCGTCGTTTTACTGGCGGACTGCGGCTGGGAGAACCTCTCCTAGAGCGAGAGGGAGACCGAGAGCGAGAAGCAATAGAGTGAGATCGGGATCGGGATCGAGATCCTGAGAGAGAGCGGGAGCGTGAGCGGGAGCGGGAGCGAGAGTAGGAGGGAGACCGAGACCGAGACCGAGATCGTGAATCGGAGTACGATCGATCCCTTCCGCCGCGCCTTGAGGGTGTTCGCGAAAGCGATCGGCCTCGACCACTACCACCACGACGAGCCGGAGAACGACTCCTGGAGCGTGAGCGAGAAGAGTATGATGAGCGAGAATAAGATGAATAGCTCGACACAGACTCTGAATCTGAGCGATCCTGAGGAGGAGGAGCAGGGAGCGCAGGCTTGGGCATGTTCTGAAGATGCTCTCGCATCTCTTCAGTCAAAACACCCATGCCAATACTGGTAAAGTAGTTGATAGAGAATCTGATGTTGCGCGGGTTGTCAACGGGGAAGATGCCTTCGAGGTTAGGTCGGAGAGTTTCGTCGGTCAGACGTGCCCTCAGCTTTGGCAAGCCAGTTTCCTCCAAAATGTGTTGGAACAGGATCTTGATGAAGATACGGCTGCTGGATGTAGTTTCATCTTCGTTGAGGTGAATGACGCCAAGGCAGTGCCAGCCCAGGGCGTCGGACGCAAACATATGGCCGAACAGCATTGCAATGTTTCGCAGCTTGTTGTTCTCATATCGGTGAATAGTCTCGTAGTACTTGGCAAAGGCCTGTTCGAAGAGATCGCACCACAAGCGGTTGATCTTGGAAAATCGCTCGCCAATCATGCCGAAGAACTTGGTGTAAGTCTTTTCTTGAGAGCAACACTCGACAATCATTGACGGTAGCTCGGGTTCTTGGCCGGCAGGCAGATTGATCTTCATCAGCTTGTGAACTGCTTCTTCTGGGTCGGCACTCGACATGATGGTCAGGTAGATGGTTCTCCGAAGATTGACTAAGTCGGCGTTGGATTGGTCTTTAATCTCCACGGCCTTTGACTCCTCGTCTTCCTCCTCATCGGAGCTCATGTCCTCGTCCTCGTCGTCTTCGTCATCGCTGCCTTCGCCAAGAATTTCTGCCTTGAGTCTCTTATAGGCTTCCTCGTGCTCTTCCCACTCAGCATCAAACTTGAAAACGTTGAGCCCGTCCTGAACATCAACCTCGCCATCAAGCTCAACTTTGTGTGTAATTTGGTCCTCTTCCTCAACCAGGTCCAACTCTTCTTTGACGGCTGGACTCTCCTTGAACTTGTCCTTTCGGATCTGGAAGAGAACTTCAATCATGTACTGGGTTCGCTTATCGATGTCCGACTCGTGGAGGATGTTGCGGAACTGATCGAATACGGCCATCGAGATGGCAGGCTGCATCTCCTCCAGGTATTGTCCCACTTCTTTGCAGAATCCCACAGCAATCTCGACACTATCATCCGTCGGCTTGTGTAGGAGCAGCAAGAGGATTTGGCCAGCCAGCATTTCGTGCTGAACCTGCTGGTTGATCAGGTGTGCGAGGAACGTCGTCGAGGAGAGGCAGACGGCCTTGTCGTTTCGCTTGAAGCCCTTGCGGAACTGCATGATGAGGCGCTTGATCAGCAGCTCGCCGACTTGAGGAAGCTTCGTGTTGACAATCGCTGCCATGGCCGCGTAGATGGGCGTGAAGGGTAAGCTCGCAGCCTGGGCCTTCATGATGGATCGGCAGAACAGGCCTCGGCCCCGAACCAAATTCTCGCCAAACAGCTCGGGAACGATGTGCTTGATGTTGGCAGTGTTGACTTTGTTGATCAGACCGTTGATACTCTTCTTCAGCGCCTCCCAAGCCATCCTCTGATACTCTTTGCTGGTCTTGTCTGTGATCTGCGCCTGGAGCGCTCTGAGCCTCGCTGGGGGGATATACGTTCCGCCCGATCGCATGTTTAGTAGTTTTTCGTATTCGGCCTTTGCGGCCGCTTGCTTCTCTTCTTCAGTTCGCACAGGCGGGGCAGGCGGTGGAGAGCGGGAGTCTCTCGAAGGACGATAGAAATCACCATCTTGCTGAGCTCCACGTTCGCGGCGCGGCATGGCACCGACGGCTGACGCCATTGTATCGCGTGAGTCTGAGTCGGGAGAATCAAGAATCGTAAGGTGCGACAGTAAATACCGACGACTGGTTTGTATTTGGTTGCAGAACGTAGATGAAGCGGGCGCGTGGGCGAGATGATGCGCTTCACAAGAACTTTTCTGGCGGATGCTTTATCCAAGAAGTTTGGGGGATACAGCAAATAAATAGAACGGGACGCGCACGGGCCATGTTTTAACTTTTCTGCGCCACAGCTCGTAGTTGGCGCAACACCACTAATGAGATAGCATTTGAGCTCGAGAGTTCAAGAGCTGTGAATCATACAAGCCCTGGTATATAATAGACTCTTACTCATTTATGACTCTTTCTATCCACATTATTTGTTTGTTTGTTTCTTTGTTTATTTTCCATTGGAAAGGAGGAGAACAACAAACTCAGATTCTCGCCGAGTATCTCAGCCGCAGCAGTCAAAGCTAGACTTGCTTCACAATATCTATTCCCAACAATTTGAAACAAAGAAAGAGCCATGATACGTAAGAGAAGCCACCAGACATTCATTTCACGTGAAACCTCAAGTTGGTGTTCTCTCCGTACAGTTCTAGCTCGTCCATACCTAGGTATTCGGTGTAAGCCCGCTATATAACACACAAGATGTGTGCAGCAAAGAACAAATAAAGTCATGACCTTGGAGCAGCGATTAAAAAAATATTCTTTCTGCCGAGCACCTATAGCTAATAACCAGAAGTAAACAACCAAAGAGAATGGCAGAAAAAAACAAACAAAGCAGTAGTATTTACTCTCCCTCTCACTCAGCGGTTAGACGTATAACTACGCGTACCTACAGTGCACCGCCACACGAACCCCAGCGCCCAGCACACCCCAGCCCCTAACAGCCTTCGGAAGCCCATCCATCCCATCCCTGTTTAATGCCAGCGTGGATATTGCCGCCGCCGCGGCGCGCGCCTCTCAAAAGTGGCCAGCATCAGCTACAACGAAGCTTTCTTTTCTCCCACATCGCTTTCTTCTCAGCAAACACCACCTTCGCCAAGAGTCAACCACCCGCGCTCCTTTAAAAAAACAAAACAAAACAACCCAGGCTTTCCAGCTACTTCACCTTCCTTCCCCCCACTCTCTCTCCTCCGAGGAAGGTTGCCGCTTTCTTCTCTCCATTCTTTTCAATCTTTCCCTTTTTTCCGGTTTACTACACCAAAGGTTTCCCTAACAATGGTACGCCCTCATTCTTCCCCGGTTTCGTCGTGTTCTTTTGTTGTTTCCCTGGTGACGCCACCGTTCAATCTTAAACAACCTTTTTCGCAACCCAAATTTTGAAGAAGAAACAGGAGCTAACTGTTCTCCAAGCTCGACAAGCTCGTCGGTTTCGCCATGCTGGTGGCCGCCTCCGTCATCTTCCTCTACTACACCATCTGGACCCTCCTCATGGTAAGAATGAGCTCTCTTTCCTATCCATCTATACTCCGAATCGAAGCCGATCGACTGCCAATCCACGCAATCATATTACGAATCATGCTAACTCAAAATCCCCAACAGCCCTTCGTTGACGGCGACCACCCCCTCCAGAACCTCTTCCTCCCTCGCGTCTGGGCCATCCGCATCCCCGTCATCCTCCTCCTCCTCGGCTCTGCCGTTGTCGGCTCCTTCGTCGGCATGGTCATGATTCGAAGCAACCAGAAGAAAGCCGCCAAGGCCAAGGCTGCTGCTAAGAAGAAGGCTTAAAGGAATAGGGGGGATAGAGAGTCATAATAACCTTATATGTATATGTACCCATCTACGTGCGAGAAATGAACAATCTGTCATCTATGCATGAGATAACCCGGGGGATTGTTAGAATTGGTCATAGCAATGAACAAGTAATAGTGGTCTGTCACAATTAATGATATAAAACAAAAGTAAAATACGAAGAGACGTCAGTTTGGGTATCTCGATTGGTGTCTATTCAATAATGAGGCGCTACATAAAGCTGCTAAACAGTAGAGACGCTACCTATAGAACAAAAAGGCAACTATGGAGCCATATAGGCAACGCATCCAATCTAGATAAAATCCCGAACAGCAGCGGCAGTGAGGGACTCGAAGAGTATAAATAAGTCATTCATAAACCATTCCTCCAACATTATTGTTCAACTTTGCTCAAGGAGAGGAGAGTAGAAAAAAGCCAAGCAAAACAATGAACCCAGTGTCAGAAGTTTGTCAAATTAGTAAAACCTGGTTTATACCCAAGAAACAGTAAAAAAGAAGTCCTCTCGAGTCCCAAAATCCAAACAAGAGTTGAATCAGCTGTCTGAAATTGCGAGACCACTACTTGTAGCCATTTAGACTCTCTGGTCGGCAAAATCGAGAACTTCGCAGTCATCCTCGAAGAATCCATCGCCATCGGGATCCCCCTGGTGAGCTCCGCGTCGTCTCCGTGTAGTAACGACGATTTGCTCAGAGTCGCCAAACTCCATCACACGCTCCATAGCCGACGGAGGGAGGGGTCGGTGGTCCTCTGGGTCGTCATATTCGTCCTCAAAGGCAGAAGGAAGCCCGAGATCCCGCTTGACGACAGAGATATCCTGTCCAAATGCCCAAGCAGATGCATCGGCGCCGCTGCTTGGCACATTTACATCGAAATGCTGTCCATTCTTGGACTTCTTCTTCGAAGGCGCCTTGGCCTCCAAAGGAGAGTTTGCCAGAACTTCCGAGACTCCCTCGAGCTGGCTTCCATACCCAGGAGTGTATTCGCAAAGGGTGACGCGCCTGTCGGTGTGGAAAGGCTGATATGGCGCGCTACACTCAATTTCTGCCTGGGGAATGGTCTCGGCCATAGTATGAAGTGTGTTGTTTGAAACCACATGTGGGCGACCTTTCAGTGTCAATGTTGTTCCGATATCCATTTCCGTGTCTGACAGGTCGAGATACTCTTCTTGAATGCCAGAGTCCAAGATTTGGCGGACTGCTGGAGCGACGTTATCGTCTGGCAGGAGTGGGAGCTGATAATCTGTATATCGATTCACACGTGAAACCCGCTTGCCACCAGATTGTCGTCGAGCCTTGTAAGGATATGTTCGTACAAGACCTCCGCCTAGGTTGAACAATGTGGCGCTCCGGCGGCCTCTAATCCAAACCACGCATGATGATGAAGGTAGCGAGGAGCTTGGGGGTAGAGAAAGCCGGTTCTCTCCAGTGTGTCGTAGTTGACTGATGGCGGAGCCGGTCTTTCCAATCGAGCTAGTAATGCTCGCAGCAATCGCCCGCCCTCCCTGGGCCGCTGAATCCTTTAGGATGCTACCGGCAGTGGATGCACTGTTGCCGCTCCCTTGGCGTGAACGCGTTACAAATGGCATGGCTACTTGGTATGCGGCGCCAAAAGCCCCGGACGCGAGAGAAACGGCGGAACTCGATGGCTCAGATGGCTCGGCGGCAGGCTTTTGGGTCACCTTGCGCCGGCGTGGCGGTGGCCACATGAAGGCACTAAAGGGCATATCCAGGAGGTGAACGGTTCCTCTCTCCGTTACCATGGCTAGTCGCTCCCCTTGAGGCTCCATCCAAACTACATCGATAATCCGGGCGACAGTCATGCGCGAGAACTGGGCGATTTGCCGAACCTGAGGGCCAGTACTATCATGAGTAGCCATCGACGCCTGCAGAGGCGAGGAGTGCGTATGTTGAACACGAAACAAGTCCCATATCGTCTGCACATCTCCCTTGCTGCTTGCTGTGAACAGCGACAAGGAAGAGGGCGAGAATGACAGGAAACTGCATCCTAGGGGCGTTAAGAAAGTAGCCAAAGGGTGGATAGACGGAGACAACGCTAGAGAATCAACGTCCAAGATAGAGACAAGTCCCGAATCTTTGGTTGCCGCCGCCTGCCCAGACGTTCCATGCGTTGGAGGAAATGCACCACCGTCGGTTAGGGGGGAGCGTGTGCCATTCCACTGCTGAGGTGGTGACCAGGGCTGCTGTTGCTGTGCCTGCGGGCTAGTTGCCCTATTCCAATACGAGTTCCATGCTTGTAGGCCTTGCTGGCCAACCCATTTCGCGCCCTGGATAAGCTCCTGTGTTGCCTCGCGCATGACCTTGTTGACAACGCTGTCAGAAATGGGAAGATCCACGGCGGCAGTAACCGAAGGAAGGTGAGGAGGCGTCACGGATGTGATGCCAGCTCCTCTTCCCAAAATTGGAACAGGTAGATGAGCTCGAATAGCGATACTTGAAGACGGGGCAGCTGGGCAGTAGGCAATCTTCCGGCCGTTGAGAGCGAAAATGGCAGTTGGAGGGTTGGGTCGGCGAGTTGCGCCAAGGGAGTTCATCTTATCACTCTCCTCAGGTACGTCGCTTCCTCGCTGGCCTTGCTGAATACAGGTCCATAGCTTGGCGGTGCAAGCAAACAAGTGTCCATTCTGTGCCTGTAGCAGCTGTGTGTAGATCCAGCACTCACCAGTGGCGCCAGAGCATAGCGCAATCGTTCCAGCATCTGCCTTGATGGCAAAGGCTCCAGTGGGAAGCGGAGGTTGAAAGATTGGGCTAGTGATGGATACTTCTGCGCTGATGGGAATAGTCGGGGCCTGCAGAAGGACGTCGACTAATTTATTCGTCTTGAGCGAGTATACTTCGACGGTAGTCTGATATGCTTCAATCACTTGTCCCTTCTGTGTATTGCGTGTGGAGAAAGCGTCGTGGTGAGCATAGGCAGACCGAGGGCTCGCCGCACCATCCATCTTCTTCGCCGTGCTATCGTCTTCCTCTTCGTCCGGAGTCGCCGGGGATCGCCGGGGTAATACGGGACCATGGACCACCAGTGCGACTAGAGGGTAGATGCCGTCCTTGTCTCCGCCGACAGTCCATGGAAGTATCTTGGCGTAATGGACTCCACCGCGCAGGCCTTTGAGGCTGGCCATGGGCTCTAGTCCCCTCTTGCTAACACCGTAAACTTCCAAACCGCCCTGATATCCGGCCAAGACGACATTCTCAGAGCCAGTTGCGCTGTAAGGGCTTGGCAACTTGTCGAAACCAAAGTAGAGGCCCTGATCTCCCGGCTTCATACCAGACTGCGGCTTGATGGTGAGGTCCAGGTCTGAGACGCCGTAAAAGTGTGCCTGTGGTTGGTGAGGAAGCGGAGGATGTGAGCCCATGCGGGAGTGACCATGAGGATACATGGCCGGAGAGTTGACAGAGCTCCGTCGATGATGCAGGGCAGTCGAAGAAGCCCTGGGCATGCTGTCCGGAGACACGAAATGGGGGTCCATTTGGTAGCTAAGAGGCCGCTTCGGATGGCTGGTGGGCGGCGAAGGTGATGCCGGCGAAGGTGTCATGAAAGCCCTCTGGGCTGACCAGCCATGGTGAAGATGGCTCGGGTCCTCGTAGGAAGAGGGCTGCGTAGGAGGCGATTCGCTCGCCAGAGCAATGAGGTTGCTTGGAGAAGCAGCCATTCGATTTCTCGCCCAGTCGTGGATCATGCTTGGAGCTGTGCTTGCAGAAACCGAGGTAGTGGACAAGGCATCCAGTGAGGGCGACGGCTCAGGATTTTCATTGTCAGGCGCGGCCGAAGGTCTTATCTCGGGCGTGTTGATCGGAGGGGAAGAGGCGTTGGAAGTAGGAATGCTCTTGGAAGAGTCGTTTCCACTTTCGTCGCCGTCATTGACGGGTCGTCTATTTATCCACAAGAACAAAGGTCAGCGGCCATATTACATCCTCAGGCACACCGGCGAGTGCACAGCAAAAGGGTGAGTCACGCGGTCAAAGGCGAGCATGCGATGCCTTTGCGGCGCCACGGCCGCGAAGATGGGAATGGTTTGGCGGGAGGACTCACACGAACTTGCCGGCGGTTTGTTTGGTCACCGCCGCGGCAATGCCGCCGCTGTGCTTTGCATTTTTCCTATCCTTCTTGGCTGCAGCAAAAACATAGTCAGTATCGAAAGCACTCCTTTTTATGTATGTCTGTCTGTCCATCTGCCTGTGGTGCTCTGCGTCGACTCGCCGCTCAAGGGATGGAGGAGATGCAGGTCTTATCGCAGTGTCGTCACTGCCGTGGTACAAGATAAGAGCTGCCTGATGTTACTCACCCGGCATTCAACCTGTGTAAGGGGATTGGAGCAGTTGTCCCGCTCCAAGAGCTGTTGCCTTTGCAGAACAACAGAGGTTCCGGAAAGACCGCAGCTAAAACAAAACGGAAGAAGTAAAGAGATGTAATAAATCGAAGGGCAAATAGATGTCGTTATTAATTCCGTCCCTTCAAGTAAACAGAGCTGGCGAAGAAGCTTCTCGTCGGATAGAAGATCGATGCGGTAGCTAGCGACAGCGACTACTGCTGCTAGGCAGAAGCTGTAGCGGGTAAACGAGATTTGAGGTACCGCTAGATAAGGGGCTTGGCCGCCTGAGGAACGAGGGGCAGTCGACGGCGACGAGGGGCTCGCGTTCAAGGTACTACTACGCAAGGAAGAGGTAGTAGTACGAAGAGATTATTGGCAAAAGATATACGGAAGATGCAAGATGCAGTAATACGCTGGTTCGTGCAACAAAAGAAACAACTGGTTTTCTAAGGCTGGTATAAGTGAAAAAAGGCCGGTATGCAGGGAATGGCGCAGCCACAAGGTTCGTTTTTGGTTTTCGTGAGAATATGCGAAGTCTATCGTTGATATAGGAAAAAGGAAAGGACAAAGCAAATAGGTATCCGTGTAATAGAGACCGGGTATTATTCAGAGCAAGGCTGGTTCGTCAAAGAAAAAGAGACTGAAGTGCTGTTTGAGCTTGCATTTGTTCGAGATTTGTTTGTGTGCAGATGATTGTAAGTAAAAGAAGGATGATGAGAGAAGGGCCGCTGTTGTTCAAGAGAACCTTGGGGGTGGCAGCTTTGATGAGTCGAAGGCTGCCCGCCAATTACAGCATACGCGCTGCGAGCTGGCACGGTACGTGCAGGTACCTGCGCCTACTTTGTATGGCGACGGCCAGGGCGCTCTTGTCAGTGACTCGATAACGCGGGGGGGAGTAACCAGGTCCGCTGTACGGAGCAGCTGTTGGGGGGGCGTGATTCTGCGAAGGGGGGCAGACGGGGGGGCGTGGGCGCTCCCAGTTGCTCCGGGCTTGTACAGAGCGGTACCGGCCGGTACTCGTCCCGCACGTATCACAAGCCGCAGTGGTAGTGGCTCGCTCTCTGGTCCTGTGGTCAGCGGCCACAGGGGCAACAGCGCTCGCGACACGCTAATCTCAGCTAGGCGGGCCAGCAGCCGGAGGGTTTCTAGGGGCGTCCAGCAACTGAATGTATCAAGTTCCAGCGCTTCCATGCCTCTTCGTAATCCCATGGACGGTCCACGAACCAAGTCGCATGCACACAGGGCACATGTACTGCAGAGTGCTGGGTGATAGGTAAGGGTACCTGGGTACGAGCCACGGGCTAGTAGGCACTGTAAGGTAGTAGGTATCTGCTATCGCGGAGCCCTCCGTGCATGTACCAGAGTGGACGGCTCTTACAAGCCTCATCTCGTGTCTTTGATTACCAGACACCACTTAATGTAGGTACACTCAAGTAAGCTGCGTTGTGGCTAACCTTACTTCCAGGAGGTACTCGCTGGTACCCCTAGGAATCCGCCTATCACAGCGCTGCTACTGGCTGGCTGCCACGCGGTACAGTGCCTGTTGCTGACTGGCCCTGCGGCTTCGGGTTCTGGCGGCGCGTTTGGAACGAGATGCCAGCCGCTTTCCCCAACGGAAACCAAGAGGCGCCGCGCCGTCTACAGCGTGAATCGAGCAAGAAGCGTCACAGCTTGGCGTTTTGTTTTTCTGTGATTGATGTGATTGCATATCATGGCCGTATAGATAGTACATGGCGGCTATTCCGCCTGTCCCGAGCAGAGTCGATGACAAAGGATTGAGGGAGGATGTGCTGGTGTACTGTAGTTACGTAAGGACCTATAAGCGCTCTACCAAGTAGTAGTATGTACCGCGGTATATAAGCTGTAGTGGCAGATCTCGAAGAAAGCCCTGGAGGGCACCAACTACGTAAGGCACCTGTCAACCGCTAGAGCATCGACGACAGCGTCGCTCTAGGCATGCCTCAGCCACCTCACCAGACCAGACAGGACCAGACCAGTGACCGGCTCCGGCGCGTCATCCCCCATCATCCGCCGTGCCAAAATGACGTCCCCGCCGAAAAGGGATGAGCGTCTACCCCGGCAAACGACTAAGAAACGGCGGCTCTCCTTTCTGCTCCTCTTGCTTATCTGTCGCCGTGAGATTTCCCATTATCAGATGGGGGATAATGAGTGCTTTTGGTATCAAGAATCCATTCCTAGGTACCTACTCCAGTAGATACGGGCTACAAGGCGCCCTGCACGCCGATAAGCTTCTCCTTTGTCCTTGCCGTTCACAGCGGCAAGGAGCAGGCGGCGTATCAGCATGCAATAGATTGGCCCTGTTGCGCCACACTTTCTCACACCCCCTTCCCCCAGACACTTGTACCACTCTGTACATACGGCACGTCCATCCATGGCCCTGGAATGGGCATCGATAGAATCGCAGAGAAGAATAAGGCTATTTTTATTACCTACTCCTCTCCTTTAAAGCGACTAAGATGAAGTTGCTACCACCTAGTATAGTGTATTGGCACTATTACCTGGATAGTCAACTAGCAAGGAAATTAAAATGCTCCGTGACATGGTGTCAGGTGATAGCTGCCTCCTACGCCATGGACAAACTTCCCCGTGGCAAACAAACAAAAACAAAGCCACCCATTTGGCCCCTTCATCTCATTTCCCTTTCTTTTTCGACTCTGCCGCTTGTATCCAGGAAAGCATAAATTGCTAGTATACACGGCATCTCGTACTGTACCGAGAGCGTAATGCAAGGGACAGTGACGGTGCCGCGGGATCGCCACTGGGGGTGTGTATGTGTGTGTCTGGGGAAGCTCTAGACAGGTTCTGGACAACAAACACGCAGGAACACGGCAAAAGGGCGGCATCTAGAGCGGAATTGCCCCTCTTTGTCGTCTCATATCGTCATGTTCCATCATCGTTTTCAAAAATAGCGAGATTCGCACTCGACTGCGGAACACTCCGTATCGAGCTCCCCGGTTATCGTATCGCCCTTGCGTTCTGATAAGCCCGCTGCCTATGTATGTACATAGCATCCCGATAACCAAAATCCCGTGGGGGACTTCTTATCGGAGAGGCTTGCAGGCGTAGGTGGCTTGTTGCAGACCGAAACGGCCAAGTAAAACGTCAGCACGTTAAGTAAACATACTGTACGTAGCACAGGAAGTAGCCCGGTGTGAAGTCTGTAACACTGGGAGCTATTTCTCACTTGAAACGCCCTTGGTGACATGAATAAAGCCTCTCGGAAGCCGTGGGTTAACGCATAGGTAGGTAGCTGGGCAATTAACGTCACACGACTTATGCACTAGGTAGACTGAAGTAGGTGGGTAGTGCTAGCAGCAACTGGATATTACCTCACATATACGAGGAAGAGCGCATAGCCCAGTATAAAACGCAGCATCACTACAACTTCATCCATTTCATGCAGCCCGCTATTTCAGCATATACACAGAATACGCAGCAAATTTCCACTCCTCGCTGCCATCCTCGTTCTGTACCTTTCTCAAAGTCCCGTGTCCCGCCCACGCAACGGTGCTTGAGACGCCGTCCTTGGTCTTATACGACACATCTCCGTGAAGCATCAGCTCGCACTCCCGCTTGCTCTCTGCTGACTCAATGAACTGCCCCGGGAACACCTTGTGGACTGTGTGGCTTCTCTCTTGTACTACTGACCACATTCCCTCGCGCATTGTGCGGATATCTGTTTCGTTCCCGTCAGCAATTGGGCTGAAAATGGCTGGCTGTAGATACATGCCAACAATCTATAAGAAAGAAAAGCGACAGTGAGGGGAAAATAACAGAAAAACAAAACTAACCCTCCCGCCCAGTCGCCTTGGCAGGCCCAACAGCTATACGCGCATCTTTTGTGAATTGATCAACCCACAGCTCATTCAAGTCCTGCTGGTCGGATATCCTGTAGAAGTTGGTGATGAATGTCCGGATCTCGGGATCGGGAAGGCTATCGTGCACCGGGTACAGGGGGATATATTGCGCGCTGACTGAACCAGACATCTTTTCTTTTTTGTTTCTTCAAAGAACTTTAGGATGGACGAACAATTGATGCCGTATATTGATGTGATGTAAATTTGATTAAGCTGAGAATGTCATTAACACCGGAGCTCTATATATCTTGGAATGGCTTCCTGTTGGTCCAGCTGAAGTCTTGGTAATCCAGGCGGCTATGTCAGCAATGCGGAAGTGGCACCTTGGGACCCCGCCAACCAGTTTTCAATCCGTCGGCGGCATAAGAACAATAAGGCGCACACAACATCACCGACGGCGATAGAATCTTCGCTATACTGCATACGTTCTAGGATTTACCTGTATTGTACCCTCATTGTCCGGTCCCTTACCCGCTTGTGGTCCTCTTCCAGCCGAAGTCGTCCGTATTCTGGCGGGAAGTTCCATAGTGTCGGCTACGGTTCCGACGGATTTCCGGAAGCACATTTCTCTTTCTCCATTCATAGCAGCGCTAGAGTAATACGGGCAATCAGTCGTCATCTACGAACATCAATCACGATGTATCCATTGTTTTAAGAAAGAAGGGAAGAGAAAATCCCTTCGTATTATATTCTGATGGCTGCTTGAAGTGGTACTTAACCGCCAGCGCTCCGCCCGCTTTGATGTAGAGTTCCCTTGTATTCCGTCCCAAGTATATCGTATCCCAAAGTCCTCATAACACCATGCTTCAAATCATTGACAAGTAAAAATAAACCGTTTGAAAAGGGAAAAGAGAAATTAAAATAGTTTATTTCTTCACCCCTCGGGCATTGATTTCCCCCTTCTCTCCGATATTGAGAAGTTTACGACAATCTGGGCAATACCACTTTGTCGTTCTTGCAGGGATTTCCGAAAGGCCTACGCATTCGAGATGGAACCATTCTTGTTTACAATTCTGCTGCTTTGTCAGCGGGTCTGTTTCTCGGGCATGTATTTCCGCGGAGATGATCGCCGCTAGTAGGAGAGGAGGGTCATAGAGTATAGACTTACATCGACGTTGTCACACTGAATCATGGTACCAAAACTCACTCTGTTACACAAGCAGTACCGTGGTTCGTTAGGATCAATGGGGTTGCCCTCATCGTCCACATCTTCCATCTCTTCCGTAACTTGGCCCTTGTCTTTTTTGGTCGCACGAGCCTTCTTCTTCGGCGCCGCTTTCCGCTTGCCAACGGCGCTGTTACCGCCACTGCTAGTCGTACTCACAACACCGGGGGCTGGGCGCTTAGTGCGTTTGCTCGGCTGCTTAAGCTCAGGAACCGGCGTGTTGCGAGCCGTGCTGGCACGCCGAGATCGATCAACGGCCAACGACGGCTGCGGTTCTTGGCTGGCCGCCTTGCCTCGTGAGCCGGGCCGGCGAGGGAGCGACTCTGGGGCAGGCGTCGATCTGGGCGTGCCACCGCGCGATGACGATTGCTTGGTGGAGATTTCAGGCGCTGCCGATTGGTCTTGCGGCTGCTGAGGTGACGTGGACGCCGATAGTTGCTGCGATCGCTTAGCAGCCTCTCCTCGTGTCTCACGTTTACTCGCCTCTCGCCCGGGCAGCTCTCTAATCGTTGGCGGAGGAATTGGTGTGGTAGACACCCTTTGCTCCGTCTTGGGAAGGGGAACAGGGGTTTCAAACGGAGCCTTGACAGGCGCAGGAGTGGTGACGGCGACTGTTCCTGTGCC
Source organism: Trichoderma hamatum GD12 (assembly GCA_000331835.2). Classification (NCBI taxonomy): domain Eukaryota; kingdom Fungi; phylum Ascomycota; class Sordariomycetes; order Hypocreales; family Hypocreaceae; genus Trichoderma; species Trichoderma hamatum. Next base: position 288,929 of record ANCB02000010.1, read on the forward strand.
ATTGGCTAGATTAGGGCCTGGTGCTGGAGACGTAGCTGACCGAGTCGTAGCGGAAGATTGTCGAGGAATTGGTATGGGGACGGGAGTCTCCGACTGGGGAACAACGCCAACTACCCCAGATGTTGCTGCAGCTGGGGGCGCAGAGTTGTCGGAGGAGGCCGAGCTGCTCTGGGGAATCATACCTGGCAGTGGCGGTGGGACTGGTGTCTCAGTCTTGGTGCGCTTTGCCGGTGGCCGCGATGACGATGGCGCTTCACCGCCTTCGATCACCACTGACGGTGCTGCTGGTGTTCCTGCTGCCGCCGTATCGCCGTTGGCCTCCCCTTCAGCATCTCTCTTGCGCTTGGATCTAGAATTGTTTCGCTGCTTTGGCTGTGACCCTGGGCTCTTAGCAGTCTCGGGTGTCATGCTGGAAGTTGAACTGCCGCCCAGGAACAATTTTGCTGCCTGTTGCATCTTTCTGGCGGACTCTTCTGCCTCTTCCGCCGCAAGCTTCGCCAGCTGCTCCCTCTTAAGCTTTTTCGCCTCATTGAGTTTCATTCCTCTGTTGCTGGTGGGCACCTCGGAGGCTGCCAACGAGTCCACGCTTATTGCACCCGCAGGCATTTGTCGAGTTCCAGATTCATTGTCAATGATGGGTGTTGGTACCGTCGCTTCAAACACTGCACCTTCTTCCTCTGCCTTCTTCTTCGCCTCTCTATAGGCATCCGGCCCACGGCCCAGAGCTTTGAGTTCCCGTGCAATCATAGTCTCACTGGGAGTCCACGTAGCATTCTTCTTCATCCGTTTCCTAAGCTTGGCCAACTCATACTGCGTCAACTGAAGCCATGGTGCATCAGGGCTGCCGATCACGGCATTCTCTGGTGGAGGATTAAGCAGCGCAGCGGCATTGGCTGCTGCTGCTGCACTCAAAGCAGGCGTAGCATATTGTCCGCGTGAAGAACGGCCTGAAGACTTTTGGCTCTTGTTGCTAACCAGCTTGATCCGAGGTGTCGGAGCTTGGATTCTGCGGTTCATTACTGGCGCTTCAGACTCTTCATCAGAGCTAATATCGCTATCATCGCTAAATGTATCGTATTCAATTTCGTACGGCGCCAGAACCTCTCCAGGGACTGTAATTCGGGGCACTCGAGACCGTCGCACTTTCTGCCCATCTTCTCCCGTAGCTCTGACCGTCAGCTTCGCTCTAGTCATTTGAGGAGATCTCGGCTCGGCAGGTGTCTGATCTTCGGTGGGATAGTTTTCCATCATCGTCTTAAGCTTAGACAAGAGCGCCGTCGCCTTGTTATAATGACGATTCACATTCTCTGCCATCCTCATTGCCTCTGCGTGGGCAAAGATCCTCGAGTCCAGGGCTTGGTTTAAATGTTCCGAGATATCGGCGCGCAGCTGCACCGGGGATGGGCGCTCATGTGTCGGCACGCCGGGGAGCTGCCCCCATAATGTGGTCAAGTCGTCGACCCTGTGCGATGCATCTGCATATCTCTCGTCCAGTTTGCCGATCAACGTCAGGGAGCGAATCATGTCGGCAGGCAGGTATTCCGTAAAGTCGAGGAAATCGGTAACGGTCGTCTGCGCATCGGGGTCTGCGCGTGCCGTGAGGACACTGCTCACCGGCCCCATGGAAGGGCCTTCAGCAAGTTCAAAGGTCGCAGTCTTGGTCTTTGGAGAGACAACATCCTCATTGTCGATGTCGGGTTGGGGGACTTCGGGTTCAGCTGGGGTCGCCATGTTTGGCAGCGCGGCTTAGCAGCGGTATCGCGCGCCGCAAATTCCCAGCTGGCGCTGGGGCAGATCGAAATTGTCAAGCTGATGATGTTCGCACTCAAGGACGTCCATTTGGAGGCGCCGTTGTTGGCCGAGGCGTGACACGACTTGCTCGAACCGCGTTGGATGGCTAGCTTCGCTGTGGCCCCAATTTGGACTGGGGGCTCTGTGCTCAGGGAGAAAACAGGCCGTGCGCCGCGACGTACCTTATTATGTAAACAGCCAGCGCCTATCACTGGGTTGGATGAGTCATCAGCCCTTCCCGCTGGACCAGAGCTATCTTTCAGCTGCTTCAGCTACAGCTTCTAGATTCAAGAAAACATTCTTGTAAAGCGCAAAACATTCACAATAGTGCTAGCATGCTACATTGCGACTAACAGCTCGTTGGCTACGCCACTGCTGATCTACCAGCTCCAGAGCCTTTCCAGCGGTTCGACATTCCTTCTCGGGACATGCCGCCGCCATCATCTGCAGTGGCCTTGCATACCCGCGGGTCGGTAATATTGTTGCTGACGCGGCAATCTCAATAAGATCCTAGTTTGTGCGATCACCCTGTTTTATCGAGATTTTTTTTTTAATATGTTTTGCATATTAGAGAGATGTTCTTCTCAAAAAAGCCATGCCTACCTACCTAGCTACTGGACTCTAAAATTATTCCAAAATTGCAAACACAACCATACCGACCATCTATATTGCCCTTTCTTTGGCTTTCGTCCCAAGTGGGTTCGGAGCTCTCTCTCATTTCAGAGCTGGGGAAAGACAAAAGTACTTCATACTGGATACGAAATAGACGCATCCACCAGGATATTGTTTATTTCCGTTCCTTCACCAATCCCAATCTGCTTCTGAGTCCCGCATCAGCTTGGCCCCCACAATTGCTTCAGATTCTTCTACAAGATAGGTGGAATCGGGCCCAATGAGCGTCAACGAGCCGTACAGAACCAGGCGTCTGCATTTTCTATGGTTGTCAAGTCAGCTGTGGTGTCCTTGTGGCTCAATCTTGGCGCTTGGGACTCAATCTTACAGGATGCCAATGATGATCAAATTCCCCCAAATTTCGAGCTCTACCGCCTCCAGGGTGCCCTCAACCCTCAGCTTTCCATATCCGATGATCTTATCACTGTGTTGAATCTCTGTTAGCGACCGAATCATGTCTGCGCGCGCACATTCAGGTGGCTACTCACCCACAGGCCAGGTAGCTGTTTACCAAGATATTGCCGTATGCCTTTATTTGCCCCCTTTTTAGGACCAAGAGTCAGCTTTATTGATTATGCTATTTCATTTTTGATCCACACGCCCCTTCTCTCTTGCTCATTCAATCAGCGTGGCAACTTACTGGCAGCTTATCTCCCCCTTTGCGGTGATATTGCCGTAGGCATCGATATTTCCTCTGACGGAGATGTTTCCCTGAAGGTTGACGTTGCGCCCTGACTCTATTGAGCCAGTTACCTCAAGCGGGCCTTGGGCATCGATCTCTTCATCGCTCTTCATACTCCCGCATCTCTTCAGGTTTCTGGGCGCCGTGTATCCTGACGTTGATCCAGAAGCATAGTACTCAGACATGGCCGTAAAAGGACAACTGAAGAATCCCCCTTCAGAGCAAGGCACGAAAGGGGTATACAACGTGAAGAGTAATCTTTAGTTTAGGGGTCTGGGAGGCTTAGTGCTCACACTCCTTGTCTGGCGATAGCCGAATAGAATCTGTCAATGGTGGGTGTTTTGACAATTACGGCAATTGAAAGGCCAGATCGTGGGCATCTTATACGCTCAAGTCAGATAGCGTGTAAATGGTGTTCGACGAGGCTCCCGTGCCGGAATGTGGATGTTACTTCTCCCGAATGCTGGGTGAAAAAAGCAGTGAACGCAGCCGTTGAGGATAAAACAGCCCGGAGCAGTCAGAAGATCCAAGGCTGTTGTGATGTGTCTCCGCCGTCGCCTGATGCACCCCTGCAGCACCAGTCATATCTATTCAGCTCACCGTTTTGAATCAACAGCTGAGCAGGTGAGTGACGATTCCTGCCTTGTTCGCCGTCTTGTGTCTCTCGTCTGTCTCTCCGCCTTACGACGCCCTTGTCATAAGAGAGCTCGATATGACGCAGGCTGCACGAACGGTGTGCCTGCTCACCCTCCCCCAGCTCGATAGCGTCTTCGAATCAAACAGCGTGGTAATATTGGACAGCCAGGTAGGGCGTTCACAAAGCAATTATTGGAATCCTCAGGATAATCGGACTCCGCAGGAGGGGTGGCCTGGGAAGAGGAGGCGGTTGCAGAGCGAACGGTGGAGAAACGACGAAGGAATCAGAACCTGCAAATCTGGCAAGGTCTTCGGTGCTTGGTGTAAGTGACGGGGTTGCTGCCACGGGGACGAACACCCAGCGAGAGGTGGCATGCAGTTCTGTTGAATCCTTAAGCCAAGATCCTCGCCTGGTCTTTTTATGGAGCCCGTCTAACGGGTATACGGAGTAATACGTGCTAATCTCGGTCCCCAGTGCAACTTTTTTTTCCCTCCTCCTCTTCTCAGGTTTCCCCTCTCCATCTTGACTAACAAATAAAAACCCCTCAATCCCTGCTCCATGTTGTCGATTTCCCCCTCTCTCTGAGACAGAAAGCAAAGGGACCACATAGACTGCGGGCCCTGTTCAAGCTTGTGGGCTAAGCAATGGTTGAGCGATCTCATCAGGGCTTTGGGGGAGAGGCACACTAGCAGCCGGGCTACGTCTCCATCGAGATGCCAACTATTAGCGGTGCTACACAACGTGGCAGGCTGCTCGCATGGTCAGAACCTGAACTTCGGGTTCTTGCCCCCTCCCCCTCCACCCCCCTTCGTCGAGCTTAGCCCTACCAGGTTCAGCGATCAATCTTGCTTGTCTGTTCCCATTTTTTCAGCCTTTTCACACGTGCAATATATGCAGAGGCCATGCAGCCCGACCCCATGCAGAGCTGGATCTGTGCTAGTTTCAGCTCTGGCCTAATATAGAAGCAAAGTTAGCCTATTTGGGGGCCGTTTTCTCGGGGATGCGTCACTGGCTAGGCGGACAATCACCTTGCTTCTCGGTGACCCAGTTAGCATCCCGCAAACCCGGTCTGCCTCTCCCGAGCTGTCATAAGCCAAAGCTGGGCGCGTTGCAGCCTCATCAAGCACCGACGGGCTTCTTTCTGCGCTCTGCGTGACCCCGCCGAAACCGATGGTGATGGCATTAATAATGCCAATAGAGGTCCGTATCGTGTTATTATCGCGTTATTCCCTGTGAGGCTGAAAGAAGGAGAGGGAAAGAAAAACACACAGAGAGGGGGAGGGAAAGTAATCTACTTCGTAGCTAGTCGAGCTACCACCTAGATGCGATATACTTGCCGTGCCGCGGTTGACGCTATCTAGGACTGGCTCATACGCCGTATTCGATACGGATACGTATAGGTAATGTATACAATCCCGGGATCGGCATTCCATCCGCCTTGCCGGCTGCTTACACCTACGATGTAGCATCTCTTGTCTCAGTTGCAGATACGACCTCTCAGTCTGAATCACCCACTCCTCATGACGGACAAGCTCCATGGGTATTGGCCCCGTTCTCAGGCAAGGCGTTCAAGACACAAAATGAGGGGTGGTTATTTAGCTAGCCGTTGCCCTTTTCTTTGTTTAATCCTTTAGCCGGAGCGCACTCCGAAGAAGAAGAGGAATAGTTGGGCGGCTTCTTCTCACGCGATCTCTACTTACCGTATATGCATAGGTATGCATATGTAGTGTCGCCGGCTTACTCACTTACCACACTCATTCATGCACTCTAGGTAGTCATCGACTATCACATTCTCGCTACCTAAAAAATGACCAAACAGGATGATTGATTTTATCATAATCTTTTTTATTCTTGACCATCTTACCCTCCTCCAATATCCTGCATTGTTTGCGTCATTCATCCCCATCGGCTGCGGTTGCCTATAGGCTTTTGCTTTTTCTCCTCCGTTTTTCTATGCCCAGCCTACCTGGACAAACAATATACATCACATACCACATGACCTCACTTACTACCCTGAACCTAGCTTGACTCCCCCAATGCTACACCAAAACAAAAACGAAGACAAAAAAGCAAAGAAAATACATACAGTAATAACCAAAAATCCGGTAGCGCGTTTCACCAATTATCCCATGTAAATACCAAGAAGGAAAAAGTACAAGAAAAAAATGAAAAAGAGAAAAAGAAAAAAGGTAAAAGGCAAAGAAAAGCAAAGAAAGCCATATCCCAAATACACCACCAAGGCAAAAAAAAAAGGAGGAGGTACAGTACTAATACAAAATTAGACAACTCAAAGGGGCAAAACGGTAAAGACATAGACAAACGTTGCCTACACCTTACCAGTCTGCCTAGCACCTCCAGCTACCCAAGATTCTGCCTACCAAGTCTCATTGCAGAGGGGTTCATAACCTGTTTAATCGCGACCCACGAATCCCAGTCCCAGGCCTGTGCATAGAGCTGCAAACACCCACACGGCGGCATATGCAGCAGCCCCGGTCTGCTCAACGCCAGGGATGGTCATGGCGCAAGAGAGGTACGTGTTCACACCCGTGACCAGTAGAGTCACCGCTGTGCGTAGAATGGCAACCTTGGCCTTGGTAGTATAGCCAAAGAAGTTCCACCACACAGTCTCTCTAAGACTGGCCTCAACGGGGTCAAAGTTGGTGACGCGCTCGTCTTCCTTTGTCTTGCCGGCTGTGGCAAACGGCGGGAAGATGAAGGTGCTCGCAGCGGCACCGAAAAGCAGCGTCACGGGCAGCACGGTAGCGTAAGACGCCGCGTGCGCAGGCTCGACGCTGTGGATGCCTGTGAAGTGCAGGACAAAGATCTTAGGCAGCAGGAATCGCAGCGACAGAACCAGGATGACGGTGTATATGCTCGTCGAGAGGCCCGTGGTGAGCAGCTGCTGAGGGAAGCCGATGAGCTCGCGGTTAGGCAGCTTCGAAGATGGTTTGTGGACAGCCGAAAAAGGTCGCAACAGAGAAAAGGGAACCGATGCAGAGACAACGTCTACGGCAAGGGCAGCAATGGCGGTTTTCGGACTGAGGTCGTAAAATGCATACAAAAGGTACATCTAGACGATCGCACATCAGCACGATTCCCAGCGTAGCAGGAGAGGGTAAAAGACGTCAAGAAATTGTACATACCGCTGGTCCGTGGGACAGGAAATCCATCATCGCAACATCCAAACCGTCCAGCCCGCTGAACCAGCTCAGCGCAAGCTCGAATCTAAGCGGCCACCGTCGTTAGCATAGGAAAGGAGAAGCAATATGCAACAGCAGCATAAAACTTACACTCTCCAGCCAGCAAGAATGTAGATCTCCTCTGGCGTCTCCTGGCTTCGGCTCACAGTCGCCAACTCCCCGTTCGTCAGTTCAGCCACCACGCTGTATCCGAGGCTCGCCGTGATGAAGCTGATGCCCGCCACAATCGGGAATACCACCAACGACGAGATCCTGCCCGAGCGCGCCGCCTTTGAGGGGACTTCTTCCTCTCCATCCTTGGCAGGAGTAGCGGCGACGACATCATCGACATCATCAGCGCCACCACGACGCTTCGGCGTTGTCTTTCCGACAGCCTTGCTGTCTCTTGGCTTCTCCGGTGTGACTGTATTATCAATCACATCTTCGGCGCCTTCATTGCCTTGCGCTGCTCGCGCAGCCTCGCCTCTGGGCGCTCGCCGTAATGCTGGCATCTTCGTTCTGCTAAAGATAAGGAAAGGGACAGGGTCCTCGTAGTAGTGCTAATAGAAAGCTATCCCGGCTTAGTGGCCGAGCGTTATTCCGAAAGAGGCGCGCGTCTTCCCAAGATTGACTAGGTCTGCTGAGCAAATTGTCGCAGTTATAGCGGGAAATTTGTCGCGGATCGATGGTAAATGCTGCAAACAAGAACACTTTGTGTGTTTGTTGAGAGAGGGTTCGGAAGCTCTGCCCGCGCGCCCGGCAGCTGTGGGGAAACGTGACGTTAAGGTCGCTGGGGAAACAAACCTTCGACTGCCAGGTCCCCGCAATTTCTGGATGGAGCTCTCATCCCAGCTAGAGCTCAATTTCTTTGCTGCTAGGGTCTACATCAAATTTTTCTTTCCACATCATTCACCGTCGAGGTCGAGAAATTCCATTCTCGCCATGACCGCTGCTGAATTGAATCGCATGGCAATCACCGGTTATCTGTTGCTTGTTGGCTGGATTTGGTCTACCTTTTAGCGGTCTCTCAAGAAAACAGAAATTATGCATTAACATTGTCACTGTGCACGTGTGCTTCCTGTACCATGGCATTGACTTCTGTGATGGTGGTCTTTTTTTTTTTATCATCTTTTTAAAACGTCATGTTTTTATTCAGAATTTATTCGAGTGTACGCTCGACGCCTCGTTGAACCCTCACTTTAACCTCGTGGAGAAGCAATCTCATTCCAGACATTCAGCAAACAGCTCGCGTCCAGACAGGCCCTCCACTCCTTGGTGCTGAAGATTCGACAGCGGAGCAGAACCACCCCCAATACAGTTCCATCGAGTATATCGTTGTACAAAAGAAAGGTCGCGCCGATTTCCTTCCCATAGGTGATATCCATAATTCATTCCAGAGCAATCCTACTCCAGGGGTCACATTAATATATATAAACAAAAAAAGCGTCAACGATTCGAGGTCCCAAGAGAATTGCTCCGTCCCATATCCAATAAGTTACTCCTCCATGCGGCCAAAAACTCCGTCGTCATCTTCATCGCTGCGGGCGCGAGACCGCATGTCAAAATCGTCTTCACTGTCCTCCATCTTGACGTCTTCACTTCCGCGACGCATCTCACCGCGAGTGAAGCTTTCCGGCTGTCGGCTGGGGTAGCTGTTGATGAAGCCGGTGCTTACAAAGGATGCAGCTTGGTCCAGGAATTGGGCTGGGACGGGGGGTACAGGTGGTGCGTCCTCAGCAAGTGTTGTTACAACGTTTCGCGAGCCATTGTTGCTGCCAAAGCTGCAGCTCAACAACTCGACAGCGGCTGCCAGCTCATGATCGTCCTCGCCAATCATGGCATCCGGCCGCACATCGATACTACCACTGCGACCATGGTCGAATCCGTTGATGTTGGGAATGCTGCCGCGAAGGAGAGAGTTCTGCGGCTGCGGAGATTGGAAGCTTCGTGAGAATACGCTGCCAGAGCTAAAGCGCTTCTCGCGATATGCGGTGGTATCAAAGGTAGGGACATCTTCGGCAGTCGGCGGTGGGGTAGTATCGGCGGAACTCCGACCGTCAGCCTGCTCCGAGTAGCCTGAGGCAGCGGGCGATGCCGTCTCTGGCTCGCTCGCAAAGTCTCTGGCAGAGTCTGGAGGAGTGACTGATCTCTCGTCGGGGTTGCCGTTCATAGCTACCAAAACAGATGCTGCCTCAAGCAGTTGTACCTGTTGGTGCTTTGAGATGAGCAACTTGGAGGTGTAGGACCACTCAGGAGTGTGTTCCCATCTAGCCAACGAGTCAACAAATGAAACCCAAACTACACACATGTCTGCCAGCGGAAAGAAGGGAAGGTGGGGGAGAGGGGTGAAAGGGAAGCCAAAGGGAAGCCGGAGATGAGAGGTAAGGCAACGCTGCACCCAAAACCTAGGCAAGTACACATATCACAAGGCATAGAGGGGAGGGAGACCAACAGGTGCTTCGTCAAACAGCTGCTGTGCTTGTAGCCTTTGCCGCAAGTTTCGCAGCGAACTTCTACGCGGTTGCTCTTCTTGCCATCCTTGGTAAGAGGTTGACCGTCACTGGCTCGCCTTATGCGGGTTTGGTCGAATTTGGCGGCTGCCTCATCGCCTGAAAGCTCGTTGGAATCGTCATCGATGGCGCTCTCCTGGGCTTCTCGCTTCGCATCCAGCAGCGCTGATTTGTTGGGCAGGCTGGCGGGTGGTGAGGGTAGGCTGTCAATCAGGCCAGCCCGGACGGTGGTGTGCTTGGTGATGGTGTTCCGCCTTCCCCCGCTTGTAATCGGAATAGCGCCGCCCTGCTCACTCTCTCGAATCGCGGCGGCCAGAGCAGCAACATTGGCGCCCGGAGTGGTGATTGACTTTCGGCGAGTTATTCGGTGTGTCGGATTGAGGGCACCAGCGAGAAGGGAGTGCGAGTGCGAGTTGGTTCGGGCGTGGGACTGGCGGCCGGTGAGGGCCGAGGATGCGGAGCTCGACATGGGAGAACGCTGGTGCGTCAATGGCCTCGTGGAAGGCTGCATCTCCTGCGGACGGACAACGATGTCAGCAAAAAGTGAAGCCTCACCAGCGCCGGGACAAGCCAGATCGGCGGCTCCAAGCCGGACAACGGAATCATCTCATACTTTTGAGGAGGCCATTGCCAAGTGGGCTTGAAGGATTGAGGGACGAACGAAGGACGCTGGACCGTTGCGGGCTCAGCAGCAACGCTCTTGATCGTAGATGATGTCCAGCACAGAGAGAGTCAAGCTTGACCAGCCGATTAGGTTATTTATTATTGATATCCAGCACGTGGTGTTGATGTGAGAGAAAAAAAAAAAGTTCAGGGAAAAAAAAAAGCCAGGATCTTGGTGCAAGTAGTGAGAACGAGAAATAATTATTTTGGGAGGAGCAATACGGCGCCATGGCAAGGGAGTGTGTGTGAGTGTGTGTAGATGTGGCACGGCGGGGGCGCGTGTATTAGCACTGGCATTAGCAGGAGTAGCAGTACTTGTACGGAGGAGGACAAGCCCAGGTATGAGTATCAGCGGTACCTGGTACGGAGTACATCAGGAGCGATGAGAATACGGAGTACGGAGCAGGTACCGCGCACGCCACCTGGAGGAGGTCGGTACGGCGAGGCGCTGGCTGCAGCAAAAATAAAGTACAGAGTACGAGGAATGATACATGAGACAAGGCACGGCACCGAGCACAGACAGAGTAAATAAAGGGACACATTTCATTCATTCATTTCAGCAGCGCGCTCGCTCTCCTTGTTCTCTCTTCTCCCGTCGTCTCTTGTAATTGCAATCAATCAGAGCACCCCCTCCGGTACTCTGCGTGTACCTCGCCGTACTCCAGTCAGGAGAGCCAAAGCAAGGCACCGCACCGCACCGATGGCCGGGCCCAGTTTGTTCTGCACCACACTGTGACCGTTATTGCCTGTGCAAACCGCCCAAACGTTCAGCCCGTGGGGCGCAGCATCAAATGGCTGGTGAGGGCCACCGCAGCCCAGGCAGGCACCTTGAGCGCCGGGCCTGGTTGGCCGTGCTTCCAGTGGCTTCCACAGCGATGGGTCGCCTCTCCATTTTATTCCATTTTTTTGTTCCTCTCGTCTCCTACCGGTGCCAGCACTTGTGTCTTGTTCGTGCAAGTCGCAGTCGCGCGCGCCCGAAGGTGGGGTGTAGCCAAGGTCTGACTGGGCTATTGGCCCGCTGACCCGGGTTGATCACCAGGTCGAATGGAGAGGCCGTAAAGGGGGATGCTGGAGGCATCTGAAGGAGTAATTGGAGGGCTGAGGCCCAGAAAGGGGGGCGTGCAGCGATAAAAGCACAGTAAGGCCTGAATCCCATCTCAGCGCTGGCTATTGGCATTTTACTTGGCACTCTGCACGCTAAAGAGGCCCGGTACAGTGCCGATAAGCTGAGGGCTGGACGTATATAGGAGGCCTGTAATTGTCGGTACCAGCAATTTCCATCTTCCATCTCCCACTGCCTGCACTATCTTTGATGAGATACGATACCTGCCGCCGCTATACACAGGAGACAAGCAGCCGGCAATGTACCGGTACGTGCAGGGAGGGCCAGCACTAACGAAGCCTGGCCTCCCTAATACGGAGCACCAGCCAGCTCATCAGCGTGGGAGCCGAGTGGGTTGTTTGGGCTTACGTACTGATACGTCCTAAAAAGAGCCCTGGGACGCTGATGGTGCCAGCCAGCGTGTCTCCCTGTCATATCATGTCAAGCCCTATTATGCTCCCTTGTTCACTGTATCAGCCCCCGTAAAAAGCTCCGTAAAGGGATGAGAGTTTGCCTCCTATCAACCCATGGCTGAGCGTAGAAATTCTGGAACAAAAGTTGGGTTGGGGGAGTTGGAGGGATTGATACCTGTACTGTACCTACTCGCAGTACATGGCTTCCGACAAGATATACCTAGCCTTGCAAGCAAAACCAGTGGACAGACTGTGTACTTGAATACGCCTCTGCGTCGGATGCTACACCAGACTCTAATGCCAGATGGCCACTGCAATTGGCGCTAGAATTGCAAACTACACTGCTAATTACACAGTAGTATTTCTGTAGCAGCGAACCGGTCCTTACTCATCCGCCGTTAGTGCTACGCGTTGGGACTCACATGACGAACGCCAGGCCGTTCCTCGCACGGAGGCACCTGATTCAGCCGGGGAGGGGGGTAGGCTGACGAAGGAACGACGTTGAAATGAAATGGCGACTTGGGATTACAGACGAGTACGACGACTCGACGACTACGACGACTTATTCCAAAGAACCGCCATCCCGATCGCGGGCTAGTGCAGGTAAAAGGGCCTGTTGCACCGCAGCAACTTACTCCGCAGTATCTCGTGCCCGGGCAGAAGCAAACAGCAGTGCCTATTATACCTAGCCAATATTGCCTCTTCGGCGCATGAGCTATCGTGATTCCAGTCCGGCGAGCGGCGAATAATAATCATCTATGCTGCAAACTGGTTCGATTGGCGAAAATGCATGGTGAAATTAATTGCATTGAAGAGGGGGCAATTGACCTTTCTTTTTTTTATCGCATGTACTTTTTGTACTTGCAATCAATTGCTCACGCCCCTCCGATGCAGGCGAGACGAGGGGGTGAGTAATTCAGCTGAGAGGAAAATAGAGGAAAACAGAAAAATCGCTATCACTTTTCAGCTGCCTCGCTTGTACTATTGGCAAGGTTCATGGGTCAAAACTAAGTAGACAATAGATGCGTGCTTGGGGCATTGGCGCTGGCAACATTGACTTTGGCAATTGGCAATTGATAAGAGCCCCAGCCCTATCCCCACGAAACCGGAGCCTGGCATGACTGCGAATGACACGACTGCGCCAAAGTGCACCGCAACTGAATCGCTCCATCGTCGATAACTGCGCCGGCCTCGATTCTCGCCAGGCCGAAGTGGATCAACTTCTCCCCGAGGCCCCGTTTCCACCCCCGCAACGTGACTCCGCCAGGCCTCACTTTCCGTGTATTTGCAGAGCTAAAAAGCTATCCGTCGATCTGCTAACAAGCCCATCTCATCTCGCTATTTTGCGCCTGCTATCTCGAGGGGCAAATTAGACGAGGAAACAGAGGCACACGACGGGGCTTTGGCTTTGCGGCCGAATGCGGCTTGGATGAGGGGTTCCCGAAGCGGGGGAAGGGGGGGGGGAATAGTCTTGGACAACACACAAAAGATTCAGAGTCTGTTGGGAACCGACAAGGTGCGTCTGCCGACAGAGCTACCGCGGAGCAGCAATGCTAATATTCTACAGGCTATTAGGTAGTAATACGTATGGCAGCATGCTCATACGTGTCAATTGGATAGATACGGGGTGCTACAGCCCTCTTACACGCAGGTTTTAGAGGGATATATGCATATCCTAAGCAGTCTTTCCCCATCGAGTTTCCACAATCGCTTTGCCTCTTCCAGGTAAACAAGGGCGACAACTGCACAACACAAATCGGCTAAATACGGCTGGTCCGGGGAATCGTTAAGCATAAGGTCAATCAATACACGGAGGAGGCGTAGCAGAAGAGGAAGGCCCCGGATTACAGTCAGCGCCAGTACATTCAAGTACAACTTCAAGACAAAGTGATAGGAGGAGTCAGAGCTTCGTTAGGTTCTTTGTCATCAGGTATAAAGGCAGCCAGTTTGATGGAGACGCTGTGGATATCATGGAGCAGACATGGAGACATGGAGCTGGGAATGGGGTAGCACCTCGAACGGAGTCAATTGGAATGGGCTTGCCAACAAATTGCTTGTCAGGGAAAGACGAGGAAAACGACGAGGACAACAACCAACAGAACCAACCCCTGGCGCAAGGATCTCGGAACACAAAAAAGAATCAGAAAAGAAAAAAAAAAAGAACTGTAAGGGCCAAAGTCAAAAGCCAAAAATCAGGCCACCACCGCCACGAACAGCCAGCCACTGCGAAATAGAATCGCCAGCGGTCACTTCTCTCCGAAAGTCTACGCCTCATCATCCAGGAACCGGCGCAGCTAACTGGTGTACTGTACGGCTCTCTCTGGCGGTTAGAATCTCGCACAACCAAAGAACGTCGGCTGCACAGTGCCTCCAAGTCTTAGTATTCGCCTAGCATCAACCCACACACACCATCAGCCATGGCCGCACCCCCCGGCCGTGCGCTTACGCAGGTCACGACTTCCGGCAGCGACTAGGGCAATCCGCCCATGGCACCATCGCAGGCGCATCGAGTGGCCTCAGCAAACCACATTCGCCGAGCCGTGAACCTGCCGTCTGTCTTAGCTTCGGCACAAATGCATATAACATGTGCTCTGCAGCACTGTGCAGCAGCCGGTTTCCTAATGCAGGCAGCTGTGATATAGATAAGGGCAAACGAGGCCTCCATGCAAAACACACAAACACCATGAGAAAATTTTTCTTTCTCTCATGCTTTCTGGGCGTAGACTCAGGCGGCTAACATGATGATGATTAATGCCTATGATTGGGTATCTATTTTCAGCAGGCTCTGGTTTACTCCCGCCTAGGTGCCTAACTGGACGCCCCAAGCTGGGTTGATATAGATATATGGATCCCGATGTTCGGCTATACGCCTTTATGTTGCCATCCCAACGCCCACGCCAACGCTCTGCTGGCTTACCATCAATGCACTCAATTGGAACCTGTAATTGCAAGTGCAATTGGGCGATGCCATCCTGAAAGGTTGAAAGGATGAAGAAAAAATTTTCTCTCTGCATTCATACTCGAAACGTGTACCCATTGTGGCGAACGATGCCCAACTCTAAACCTCGAATGATGGACAGACCACAGTGGTGACATTGACAGGCATCGGTGGTGGCAGAGGTAGATCCTCCAGTTGATCGCCTTGCGGGGCATGGCAGTCAGATACATTTTGTGTGTGTCGACTTAGCAGCTTAGACCGATGTGCCTGAACATCAACGACGAGCCGGCCTCGAGAAGACCTGCTAGCTAGAGAAGGTCTCGACGATCAATTGTGAGGGGCACGAGCCGAGCCGACCTCTCATGACTGGTGGAGGTTGGGAAGATGGAACCATCACTCGTAGCCTCCTCTTTTGCAATGTGCTTCTACTATCTTTAGGGGGTTTATTCTTTTGAGATTTGGCTGAACAATGCCTTTGTTATACCTATTGCTACCCTCCTTTCTCATAATAACTGACGGGGTTTCCCATTGAAGTACACAGCGTCAGATGGATATGTCATACTGTCTCGGTGCTTTCAGCCTCATGCGCTGCATCTCTTTACACTGCGACAAACGCCATACAAGCGCCCTTTTTGCAATAACTTTTGCTTGGTTTCCTCCAAAATTAGACTGTGTGTCGTGGTGATGGCGTGCGCTGCACGTTCCGACCAACATTTCTTCAACAGCCGCTCGGTGGCTGATCGGTAACCAATCGGAGCCTGCATTTCAACTTCCAAGCTCTGTCTCGTGCGGACGACGGCGATCATTGGACCGTGAACCAACCTTCTCAACACTCAACACTGTCCTCTTGATCCTTTCATCGGGATCAATTGAGTAAACGAAAATAAAAAGGGAGAGGAGGGCTTGGGCATCTCGCCTAAAGCGCACGCCTCACCCTCCATGATCAATCAATTACTCGTGGCGCGCTTTTTTTTATATACACTTCAAAGAGGATGTGCTACCCAGAGGTACTTAATTTGGACCTCGCCAATGATGCGCGCATGTCGCGTCGTACAAAATGCACGCTCTATAAATCGACGCCAACGTGGGCAACTATCGGCAACCTGATTCAAGCAGTTGGCATATAGGCAGAAAGCTGGTGCGGCCGAGGCCCGCGAGGTTGTTTCTGGCATAAACACCCATCTCCTCATCTGCACGCAACGTCTTAGACTTTGTCGTATAGAAAACCGCAACGATATCAATGCTCCATGCTGCGCCCCCGCTAGCATGTCATTCGTTATGTAATGATGCCCAAGTTTGAGACATTGCAGCTGCTGTTCATAGAACTTTCTGTCATTTTTTTGCTGAGTGGTTTTCATGGCTGCACTCCTCTCGTTGTTCCAGTACAATAACATCATACTCCGTGCGCAAAGATGGCTGAGTTGGCTCCATTACAAGTACAGTGCGCAAATTCGTCAGCCAAGGTGCCGACGTTCGGCAGTTCGCACTGGATTACGAAAGTGCCGCTTACATGTCCGTTAATACTATGGGGCTTGCGTCTGACGCTGCCTCGACGTTTTCCTGCATCTTGAAACGGATCGCGGTTTTTACTCTGACGCTGGCGCGGCGGATGATCCTTCTTTTCTTTCTCATTCGCGGTCTCTAGGAGGTAGCGGGGGACTTGTTCAGTTGCTGATGAATCAGTATAATTAACAAAATTCACCCCTGTGACTTTTACAACACAAGGTATAATTGGCGTTTGCCTTAGATGATTCCATGGAAGCCGGACAAGGTTCGGAGGCGCAGGCACGGCTGTAGACTGTGAGCGGCAGCCGTCCGCCACTTCCGGATGGGTGCGCGGATATGTGCTTTAGTGCTTCGATGTCGAGGGGGGTGTTTTCGCATTTGAGATTGCGGAATACGGCGGTTCTCTCGAGTTTTGAAAAACGGGTTGCTTTGTGGAATTGTTCTCCAATTACAGCCTCTCTAATGATTACGCTACAGTCCCCTTGTCGCGACGTGAATAGAAGGAAAGCATTACGACAAGAAAAGATACCCACCAAGCCTTTAGTGAATCAATTAATGGGACTTCGATGACAGACGCTGTTTCTCGATGACAGTTGACTGTTTCAAAAGGCTGTGGATAGGGCTTGGTGGTCCACATGTCCACTAACTAACTACATACTCGGTACCTACAGCTGTCATGCTTTCATGAGGCTTGGTGGTCCGCATGGTAGTTGGCGCCGGGATCATAATTCACCTGTCGATCGCATAACTTTTTTTTCCTGCAGGTCAAACTTTTCATTCTACCAGGGGGGGTGAAGCCAAGAAAAAAGCAAAAAACAATAAAAAAACAAAAACAAAAAAAGAGCAAATAAACGATTCGACAACACGGCAAAGTACTCTCAACACAGTTGCCGCTTTGGGGGGCTTTTCTTCACCTACGTCATTGCAGGTATCCACCAATTTTTTTTCCCCCGTGACGTCAGCGAAGCCTCTTTTTTAGCATCACGCCCTGACAAGGGCAACCTTAAAAAAACCTGCTCGGAGCTTTTTTTTCTTTCTCAAAAGTACGTGTACGTAATTTCTCAAAAGAGAAAGAGAAGAAAAAAACACGAACCCGCTATTTTCTACTTTTGAGGGAGTTTCTTTTTATTGTTCTTTACCCTAATCCTTTTTCCTACACGCCCCTTCTTTTTATACCCCTTTGGCAAAAGATCTCTCATTCTTTATTGCTCAAGGTACCTTTTTAAGATATGCCTCAGGAGGTAGATACTCTGAGTAGAGTTGGTCGCGGTGGAGCAGGCAACTACGTTCCCTCAAAGGAAGCAGCACAAGCATCCAAAGTAAATACTAAACTTGCGATTCGTTTTCTTTCCTCGGCCTTGCTTTTTCTGTGCGTCCTTTGACGTTTGCTTTTTGCCTTGTCTGCATCCAAAGAAGGAGAACTGCCCTTTTAACCATTTTTCTTCTTCTCTCTTTCTGTTATAGGACCTCAAAGCGCAAGAACTGAGAGCCATCGCCTCCGCCCCGTCCACGGCCCCATCACAAGGATCCGCCAGGGCAGGCCGTGGAGGCGCCGGCAACTTCGCCGACCCGATACAGGCCGCGCAGAGCCAGGGCCAGCTGGCAGACGAGACGGGTGCCGCGGTGGCATCGCGCCTGAAGAGGCACCCGCAGCCTCACAGAGCAGGCTGGTCTGGACGCGGCGGGGCTGGCAATTTCAACGCGGAGCAGGCCGCTGAGAAGGAGAGGCGGCAGGAAGAGGAGGAGAGGAGCAAGGTGGCTGAGCTGGACCAGAAGATTAAGGAGGCCGTTGAGGTAGCATTGAGGCCTCCCGAGAGGGCACACCAGCATCAGAGAAAAGAGGAGGAGGAGGAGCAGGAAGAGCCATGATGGCTTGTGTTTGTGTATGTGTGATGAATTGCTATGACCGAGGCTGTTATGAGGCCTTTAATGTGTTATGAGGCCTTTAATGACCGGTGAGGATAGAATTACGAAATCAAATCCCTAAAATAGACAAAGACTTTACGTTTGAATGAAGAATGTATTGAATAGCACTTATACCACACTCCTAATAGGAATATACAATGTCTAAAGCGCAACGAGGCTGAATCATGGCCCACAGCCGTCCAGATAGAGAGCCGCTTATACCTAGGATATCTAACCACGTAGCGTTGCAAATCAACGACAATCCAAGACTTCAAATGTATTTATAGAACGCAAATCCCATTATTCCAAAGATCAATATAAAAAATCGAAGATCAATCGTTTCAAGATACAGTTCGTTTAATCCCAGATTCCCCATCAGCCAATCAACACACTCAACCTGCCCTCCATCCATGCGGCCAAACCCGGCCACCAAAATCCACGGCTCCCGGGTCGGAAAAAACCACCTCCCGCTCGGCATCTCGTAAAACTTCATCGCATCGATTGCCATCCACAACCCACTTTGCTTGCGCCGCAATCGCCCCAAAAGCCGACAAGTCAAGAATCGCCAATCTGAAGCACGCATCGAAATACATTTCTTTCGGGTTGAAATATAAGAAATACCAATCTTGAATAATGGCATCAGTATTCGCCTGGGGCACCGGTGTTGCCGTCGCCGCCTTTCTCGTACGTCCTATCCAACAAATCTTTCCAACTTTCCGTATAAGCGCAGAAGAGCGAATCATACAATCTCGGCGCATCCCGTTTCCAACATACCTGCATACAGCCACAGATGCATACATAAAAGAAAGACAAAAAAGCTAACATCTTATATCACAGGGCCGAGCCGGTTTCGTCGCCCTTCGTCGCTCCCGCGGTGGCATTGGCGCCATGGGCAAAGCTTTTTACAAAGGCGGATTCGAGCCCAAGATGACCAAGAAGGAAGCTTCGCTCATCCTCTCGCTCAGGTACACATGAACCTCTCTCACAATATTCTTGTCGTTTGCACCGGTTCGAATGGCGCAATTACAAAGCAAGACATGATTGATTCTAATGCAAATTGTACAGTGAGCGATCCATCACAAAAGACAAAGTTCGCAAGGCGCACCGGACGCTTATGCTATTGAACCACCCCGATCGAGGTGGCAGTCCGTATTTGGCGACAAAAGTCAACGAGGCGAAAGAACTACTGGATAAAACCACATGAGCGAAAATGTACGAGTAGACTACAACGAACGCAACGACCGGCCGCATACCCCACGATGTAGCGTATTTTATAGAGCACCGAGGTCACGACACCGCCGCGTTGGTAATGGAGGGAAAGAACCGGAGTAGCCGGTGTGTATATGCCTTGTACGATATTCGTTTTCCATAGCGATGGCGTTGGTGGGTTGGTGGGCTGAATTTGAAAGCTATCTAAGCAACACACAGCTCAAGGTGTGGGAAGATTTAGAAGGGAGGACTAGCTACATAACATATTTGCGGCTTCCAACTCAAAAATAAAAAGAAAGAAAAATGGTAATTCTCATCTCAAGATTGTTATGCCCATGGATCATTCTCAATCGCCAGCTCCTGTTGTTGTTGTACGCCCAGCAGAGCCGGCGTGTATTCTTCCCCCTTCGCCTTTACCTCCTTTTCTCGAATCTGCTCAATGGCAACACCGATGAGGGCGCGGAGAGTGAACACGGCGTCATTGCCAGCGTTGTGTAGATGCTTGCTCTGGATAAGCAGATCGTCGAGAACGTGATGAAGGCTTTTCCCCTGCTCAGACGCTCTCCAAGCTTGATGGATCTCTTTCGTGTCCAGCTGCTCGATAAGGCCTTGTAGTGCTAGCACTTCAAAACCTACGCTTGAAAGGTATTTGATATCCTGGCGAATATCATGGGCCACAAATACTAGCTTGCGCTTGTCCTTGAGGTAGGGTTCTAAGATAGATTCAATCGCTTCGGGAAGTTCGCATTCTTCTGGAAAGGTACTTGCTCTATTTCAATATGTTAGCAAGAGTGCGTACAGATGGCAAGTCGGCAGCGTAATAAATACCCAAAATCGAAGTAGCTGGGGCATCCACGAACGAAGCGATGATTCACAAGACCTGAGTATTCTTTGGTTCGCAGATGGTAAGCTTTAATAAACTGCCACCAGTTTTGACCGCTAGGCCCTGATTGCACGCCCTTGAGGTCTCTGACATCTAGGATGGCTATTCCAATCTCAGAAATGGGATTCGGTGGTCTCTCGATGGCTTCAACGTCCATGCAAACAAAGACAACATCTCCAATTGCGCGAGCGCTTTTACCCTGCAGATGAAGAAATTCTTGAGCCTCGAGAAGCATTCGTTCTCGGTCCAGCTTCTGCTGGGCTGCCTTCCTCGATTTGTTCTTCTTCTTGTCTGCGAAGGCGGGCTTTGGCGCCATCATGCTCCAAAGAGCCTCCCAATCTTGCTGAATGGCGCCATGTGCTTTTTGGAACTTTTCTTGATCCTCTTGTTGAAAATCTGGAAATCTTTCCACTTCAAAATATTTCTGGTCTCTTGATCTCTTTAGATATCGAGGTCGTGGAGTGTCCCCTTGGCCAAATCTCATATAGAAGCGATCTTGATTCGTTCCTCCCGGAATTGCGAGAGAGGTTCCGAGTTCTCTGTTGATACTCCTTAAGAAACCTTCAAATTGGACTGTGGGTACCATCACACGAGGTTTCTCGTTAGGCTTCTCAGGATGATAAACATAGAAGCTGTTATAGTATTAAATCATGCGCCTCTGAAACGGCCACGAGTTCCGAAAGCACTTACAAGTCCCAGACTCTTCCCTCAAGAATCTTGTCAAAGAATGGTTTGGCCTGTATATTGCGTCAGCTGTGCGTTATTTTTCTTTGCTCACTCCTTGATGAAAATAATGCTTGTACGTACACGTGGTCTGTTTGCTTTGCCGATGAAGTGATCGGGATAAGTCTGAATGACTCTCCAGGAGCAAAAGTCAATGCTCTCCTCTGCAGGCTCTCCCGTAATGAAGTTCGAACAGTCCAGTGCTACCAAGGGGGGTAACTCTTTAACCCCTTCGCGTGTGGCCTGCTTCTCTGTTGGCGGATGGGCAGTGGAATTCCAAGCATCGTGTCCAGCATCGTATGAAACAGCATCCTTGGCCTCGCCCTGCGGCGGCACCACAGTAGGAAACTCATCTTCGGAATCGACTTCGTCTCGCACATGGTCGCCATATTGAACGTTGACGCCCAGGCCCTTGAGCTTCTCTAAGCGAGCTCCAAACGATAATGCAGACATGTTGAAGCTATTGAGTAGCCGTTGCGATGAAGAAAATTGGATGAAGAGTGGATGAATTTGGCAGAATTAAAAGACAAAGAAAAAATCAACAAAGAGTCTTGGAGAAGAGAAAGACAAAGAAAGCGTGATAGGCAGGCAGAATGAAGGGCAGGGTGAAGGGCAAAGTGAAAGCAGACCGACGTGCCGCTGATTGGGCAAATTGGCTGAGGCAGGTTAGGCAGGTGCTGTTGACGGCTGCGTGCAGCAGGTCACACAATGACGGGAGAAAAAAATTAGAGGATGGCAAACACCAACAATTATCAATGGGGTGACTGGTCATGGGATAAAAACAAGCACAAATGCTCAAATGCTGAAAATATAACCATTATATTGCGGTGGCTGCACAATTTGAGGCCGGAAGTAGTGCCAGCTTGAGCAATAAACAAACACACCGTTGCTTTCCTCTGGCCAGGAATCAGTGAGTCCCCTGGCTGCTCTTCCATATACCCTTCATCATAATCATAGAATACAAGTTGTTTCTCCCTCTCTCTTTATAAAGACATATTTTCGGCCCTTGTGTGATATATCATCCGCCCACATGATACCAAGTTTATCCTGTACCTGTGAAACCTAAAGAAATGACACTTCCGGTCGTCGCACTTCATCTCGACTTGTAGAACTGTCCCACAAATTAGCAAACAATAGTCACGCATACTGGCGGTAAGCTGCACTACTCACCTCATCTGCCTCTTCCAGAGTGACTGTAGATGCCTCTGACTGGCTCTGGTTGATCAATCCCAATTTTGCCCATCTCAACTTGAACCAGAAATCCCGTCGGTCGCCGCCCAGAGTTCCAGAGAGTAGATTCTTCTTCAAGTCGCGCACAAAGTCGTTATACTGGCCGGGCTCCTCCAGGTTTGTGAGCTCCTCACGCATTACACCAATGCTCTCCATTGCCTGGGCATATTTGTTATCTCCAAAGCTATCCGTGATGAGAGATTGCACAATTGCTCCCATTTGCTTTGTTGCATCGGCAATCTGCTCGAGTTCTTCTGATGAGTTCAAAGCTCGTTTGAAATCAGGAATTGCATTCTCGGGGCTGATCGATCCCTTCTTCTCTCCTCCCAGCAGAGCATCCACGTCCAGACCTGAGATGGGCTTAACGGCTTCTCTTTGGCGTTTGCCTTTAGCTTTGGGTGGCACTGCGAGAATATTAGTGAGTAAAATTCAAATAATACAGGGGAAAATATGTGCTCACCCTTCTTTACGTCTGCAGCTTTAATTAGAGAGTCAATTGTAGCTTGAACAGTCTCCACTAGTTCTGTCGGAGGCGCTGCGAATCTGAGCAAGACAGGTGGTATTTCTGGCACAGGCCTCTCCGGATGGACCGCCCGCTGCTTGATCGCATGATTGATGCGATGAATTGCAGGGTTGTAAATCTCATCAATGGTAGCATACTCGGCTGGCTCTCTGGTAAATCGAGGTACATTAGCAGATCAGAACATTCCTAGCAACAGTCCATGCTTACCCGTCTTGGTCAATGCCATAGTTGGAAATATCCATGGCATCTACATAATCACTCATTGCCTGGTTCAGTTCATCTGATGGCAACAAGCGATGCTTGGTAACTGTTTGGCCGCTAACGGTAACAACTCTGTCCAGAGGAGGGAACTGATATGACCTAACATCCTCTGCAAACGGTAGAGGTACGTCATATATACAAACATAATTAGGCTCCATATAAGGCATCAATAGCACCATTATAGGATCTTTCTCGTCTTTTGTCACCAGACGAGCCACAGCGTAGGAATCAAGCTCTGACAACGCCCATACTAGGGAGCTGAATGCCAGTTCCGACTTCTCATCGTACTTGGCTGCGATGGTAACACATGATTCGCCGAGATTAAGGAGAGGCTCATACTGGAGGACAGTCAGCAGAAGCACCGTCAGACATTGAAAATAAATCATTACCTTTTCTTTGGGTATAAATCCAATGATCTTGAAGCTTTTCTGAGTCTGTATTTTGGTAATGTTATGATCAGACTCGCTAATGTGCACGGCTGTCCTGCCGTATTCGTACCCCTTGGCTAGAGATTCAAACTCGACATCGCGCTTGCCGCCAGGGGCATCTGGGTCATTGACTTTGTATGTTCTGGTCTGTCTAACGGCTGTGAGCTCTACTCCATCCATCTGCTCATCATCGGCTGCTTGTGAAGGTCCAGTTTGCTCCTCTTTGACTACCACAGTACTGGCTGTTACCGGCCTGGCGAGATGAGTTTTAAAATATCTTTCAACGCGGATTTCAACAACTGCGGGGGCGTTCTTCGGATCTCCCAGAGTCAAGGTACCATCATATGTCTTGTATGGCTTGACTGATTTGGCTCGCGGCTCATTCATATCATCAATAGCTTCGACAATGGAGGCAAATCTGGCGTCTTCGCCACAACCATCCACAAGTTGTCTCAAAGTCTCTTCGTTTTGTTTCTAATTCAGACGTTAGAGATGGCTGTGAAAATAGATATATCGTAAAGACGGAATTATCTTTAATACCTTCACTGATGGCTTGTCTTCTTCTTTATAGCCGTAGTCGGGGGCATCAAAGTCGACACCCCTTGTATGATAGTCAGCGCTGAAAGTGCAGAGGGCCTGGCCATGAAATGCTGGTTCAACTCACAAGACAGTCAACTCAATCTTTGAGTCCTTCATTTTTCGCGCAATGTCACTAATATCATCTGGGTCTATCTCGCCGTGACCGTCTGTAATGAGACATATCTGCCGCTTCCACTTATTCTTCTTGGTATAGGTGTCAATCATATCGACCGCAATCACAATGGCTGATATGGCATCGCCTTCTGATGTCTTGCTCGGCTTTATCTTGGACTGGAGAGACTTCAGGCTGGACATTGACATTGGGCCCAGTGGCTGCAAGATGGAGATGTGGTCGTAGCCATCTTCCGCCAGAGTATGGTTGGTCTCATCGGTTCTGAGTCCCACAACGCCAACACACAGCGTCTTGCGGTTTGAGGCCACAACATTACTGATCTTATCCCACACATAGCTCATGCTCCAATCAAGATCAGACTCATTCCGCCCTCCATTGACGGCTTTCATGGACGCGCCGAGGTCAATGATGAAAACGGTGGCTTCCTTGTCCGCCATCTTGACCAAGCTCAGCGTTCTTGTTTCAATTGGGAGTAGAAAGGATGGGAGAAGAAAGGAAATAAAAGAAGGGACAAAATCATCAATTCGTTGTCTATGCCATTCCACACATCAACCAGCCCTTTTTTATAGCAGCAGCTGATAGACCCGCCCCTCGCTCAAGCTTTAGGCAGACGAGGCCGTTGGTGGAGTACAAACGCGCAGGTATCGCGATGTCACGTGCCATGACCGGGGACACATGCATGCATGTCGGGCAGGGTAGGATTCGGTTGTCAGAGGATCAAACACATAAGAAGTTGCTCCGCGTATCACCTCAGCCTGAGGTATTTTACTCCTTTCATCGGTCTTTGGTAGTGTTGGCCCTCTCTGGAAGAAAGCAACAATGGCTGGCTCAATTATTGCTTCTGTGGCCCCGTACCACATTATATCGTGGGTGCTCGATCTCGGATCCCTGTTCAAGTGCATCATGGGCTAATGCTAGGCTCCGGCGCTTAACGACGCAGCTACGGCACCGTCTTGGGAACAACTTTCTTTCACGTATGTTAGAGAAAGATGGCTTTCGTCTCTTTTTTCTCAATTGCGCTTTCCCAGACCATGGAGCCGTACAATTGCTTACACTCTGCCACTGCAGACCTTTGTCACTACCGTCATCATGATCCGCTCGGTCGATATCCAAACCTTCTCAACTGTCCTTATTAAGCTGTGGCCCTACTACTTTGGCGTCCAAGCTGCTGGCTCTGCTGTCCTTGCTTTGACATATCCCGGAAGCTCGCTCACCCAGGCTGGCATTAGCGGCTTCTTTGCGCCTTCAAGCCGGTGGGGTACTTTGGTGCCCATTGCTGCCACCTTTGTCAGCAGCATCGTCAACCTCTTTGTGGCCCTCCCCGCTACTCTCCAGGTTGAGAAGGAGCGCTATGGACAAGGTAATTCATACTTCATACTATTCCATCCCAAATGCTGTGAAGGCAGCCCTTAGAGCCCAAAGCTGATATTAGTCCCTACCCAACAGCCAAGCGAGACGGAAAGGAGTGGTTCGAGAAGGAGGGTGCCTCGCCTGAAATGCAGGCTCTGAACCGCAGGTTCAATGTGCTGCACGGTGTCACTTCATCTCTCAACCTGGCCAGCTTCTTCGCTACTTTGGCCTATGGCTTCACACTGGCCCGTCGCTTCCAGTAGAAAATCAACGGTATCATGCCACTACAGATGTCACCGAATATCTATTACTAGGTATTATTGCTCATTGGCGTAGACCTGAGCCAACTCCACTCAAGTACAGTAGAAAAAGGATTGTCACTAGTTATGCAATACAAGTCAAAGCCCCCAGGGTGACATTCGTCATAAGAATTCAATTTTATAAACCCGAAAAATATCTCTAGCCTGCTGATGCTCTATTCCGCAGTAGCCTGTCGGAAACTCTCTATGGGTATAATTTCCCCCCCAGCCGTTGCGCCACGCAAATATGAACCAAACATTGCAAAGTGGATGTAAATTCGTCAGTGTAACCATCGCCATCGTCATCGTCATTCATTTCCAGGCAGAAGCCTTCTGCAGCGTGCTATCGTGAAAGGCCAGCAGTTCTCGCTTGGCCGCCTCAAAATCCCTTGTCTTCTGCTCCTTGTCGTCGGGTCGGGATGCAGCGATTTGTGCCCTCTTTTGGTTTGCCTTCATCTGGCCCTGGAGACTCCATCTCCCGGGCTGGCGTTCAAGAGCCTCCTCGACGTCGATGTCCTTAGCGGGCTGAGGATACTCTCGCAACAGAGGTGGCAGAGGGTTTGTCGAGACTTTGGGTGGGACACCGCCGATAAACTCGCGGGCCTCCAACGTAGGTGTTGAGACGACGGAGGCAGAGGGAGTTGAAAAATTGCTGGTGGAAAGACTGAGTGACTCGGTGGTCAGGCGAGGGTTTGGTGACTTGGTTTCCATGGATACTGTGAAGGTGTCTTGCGACTCGTAGTGGGCAGGAAGTAATGTTCCAGGTAAAATGCTGGCTTTGGTCGCTAGGAATACAGAGTTATTGCGTGAAGTGGTAGCGAATATGAGTATGCTTCGTCAAGTTCAATAGGTTTCCACGAGGTTGAAGAGGTGGGAGGGTAGCAAGTATTTGTAGCTGGCAGAGAAATTTTTTAGTTCGCTGGGAAGCTCCCATTTTTATTCTACTTTTTCTCGGTGCTTTATCGTAGCCTCTCAGAGCTCATGAGTCAAGCTCCAGTCTCTAGTGTAGCCCATTTTGCAATGCATGCAGCAAGTGTCTCCGCCATCAGGCTGGATGAGTCTTGCTGTCTCATTAAACATTTGGGACCTAAGCGACATTTGGCACAGTGCTAAGCCAACACGTCATGGGCGACGGATTCACACGTTTTTCTCGGGCCCAGCTTGGTGTTTCTTCCCGTGGCTCCGGTGGATTTTACTGTGAGCGCCTCATAACAAAGGCCATTGTCTGCTTGTGATCTACACGCCAAAACGCCGTCTTATCTCCTGTCTGGCAGGGTTTTTCTTCGGTTCAGCCGGGCTGGCGCCGCTCGGGATCCATAATTCGGTCGCGCCTTGCCTCATTCATCACCAGTCCAGGGTCCTTTTCATGTGTATCGGTTACGGCGATCGGCCAATGCACTGCAGATGCTTTGCCGATAAGAGTGCGGTATCGAAACTCAGGCCGTTTGACCCTTGTATAGTGCAGTGCGTGACCTCGAGCATCACATATAGTAGCGCCGGTGCTCTCTTAATACGAGTCTCCTTTTCAACGGTGAGGTGGCTTACACCGAGGGCAAGGACATCATGAGATGTAAAAGGAAGTGTTATGCTTTTCAGCGGCGCAGCTGTATACGAGTCAAAGCAGCCCACTGTCCTCGGCCGGTGAACACGTTACGCCGCAGATACCTACTCAACATTATCATCAAAATTCGGTATTCCAAGGGGCTAGGACACTCGTACGCCCAATGCTGCATACAGACATGCTTCGGGCTTCTATTGATGTCTAATTATCAGCTCGGTGGCTTAGGCTAGCCAAGTGACGACTGCATGTCCAAGTAGATGATGAGGCTTTGCCCAAGAGTACATGTAGCTACTACAACTTACATGCAGTTTTTATCGGATGCTGCCTACTCCCGTGACGGAATACCCATGCTTTCAGCGTCCATCATCTCATGTATGAATGCCAATAGGGCCGCAATACATCCTGCAGCGTCTAGTAACGCACTCTAAATATCTTCAGCGGGCTGTGATCTCGATGGAGGAATATCCATTACACAGAAATACCCCCCACGATCACGTCCATTGGTATAGAGATCCATTTGCTCCATACAGACGCCCGCTCGACTATTGCCCAACGTCAAGAGGAGACTACATGTGTGTACTCCGTATAAACAATCAACGTTAGGCTTCAAGTCAACTACCCGCAATAGTGCCCGGAATTAAAAGAGTCCCCGGATATTCGTGCCCGTCTAAGCCGAGGTTGATTTTCAAGGTTGAGCCTCTTTCACGGCTCGCATTTAGTGCCACGCAAAAACGCCGTCTTTGTGGCGTCGTACATATTGTCTAAGAGGGCTACCCTTATGACGTCGTTTGGCGCCGATATTTTCGCCTCCGAAGTCGCAAGACTTCAGCCGCCTACCCTACACATATTACCAAAATTCGTCGAGACTACAGAATGCAATCGAATCTCACCCGCGCTCGTAGAAGTAAGCTGATTGAATGATGAAAATCCTTCTTAACCAAAAATAGCGTTGCAATGATCCTCTTGGATACAACGCTGCAGCTTATTCCAGGTACAGTGTAGATTTGCTGGGCGTAATACTGGTGACTAAGCGTAATATTGCACCGTAGTGAGAAAACGACATCCTGACTCATTAAGAGCCTATTCACCGCTCAGCTGAAGATTGTTTAATTGAGACGGGTTTCTCATTCAAGCTCAATTCTTCACCATCATAGAAATTGAGAGACAAAATGACTGCAACGCCGAAATACCTCACCGGCGACAAGGCTGGCATCAACGAGTTCATTGACAAATTCGACGTGAGTGATTTTTATCTTTTGCCTTCAGACCCACGTTTATGACAACTCACTCACATGAAAACCACAGACTTTCTTGTTCGACTGCGATGGTTAGCAGACTCATATTTTTTCTTGAAAAGTTAAGCAATATCTTACATAACTAGGTGTATTATGGAACGGAGACCATGTGTACGAGGGCGTCCCTGAGACAGTTGCATTTCTCAAGTCAAAAGGTCAGATACCGAGAGAGATCCGAAACCACTGAACTGAGACTCACCGCTCACAGGCAAGAGGCTTGTCTTCGTCACAAACAACTCCACAAAGTCACGGCAAGACTATGTCAAGAAGCTCGAGAAACTGAACATCCCCTGCGAGGCCGAAGATGTCTTTGGCTCCTCCTACTCCGCCGCCATCTACATTAACCGCATCCTCAAGCTGCCTCCCGGTAAGAACAAGGTCTTTGCCATTGGCGAATCTGGCATGGAAGTAGAGCTGGCCTCGGAGGGCATCCCATTCATTGGTGGAACAGACGCCAGCTTCAGGAGGGACATCACGCCGGCTGACTTTGAGAACATTGCCAACGGCTCGATGCTGGATCCCGAAGTTGGCGTTGTCCTGTGCGGCCTGGATTTCCACATCAACTACTTGAAGATTGCGCTCGGCTTCCACTACGTCAGGAAGGGCGCCGTCTTCCTGGCGACAAATGCGGATTCTACTCTGCCCATGCACCACGAGTTCTTCCTTGGCGCTGGATCATGCATGATCCCCCTTTCCTACGCTCTTGGCGAGCAGCCTACGGTTCTCGGAAAGCCAAGCCAGGCCATGATGGACGCTGTTGAAGGAAAGTTTCAGCTGGACCGCGCCAAGACATGCATGGTTGGAGACAGACTAAACACAGATATCAAGTTTGGTATCGAGGGAAAGCTCGGTGGAACACTGCATGTATTGACGGGTGTTCATCAGAAGAAGGATTGGGATTGCGAGGACGCAATCGCCGTGCCGGCTTACTACGCTGATAGACTGGGTGATCTTCTTCAAGGTGCATAGAATCATTTAGACTAGACTCTAGACTCTAGATTAGATTTCTTTTAGACATGGTATGATATGAGATATGATAGACACAAAAAAGGATATCCTAGATCAACTTTTCCAAGCTGCCCTCATAAGTTTTCATGAATGACATAGTGAACCATAATCTCGTAAAGCTTCCCTTTCATAATTACGCTGACAGAGCAAGGTCATTAAATTTGAGGAATGCATGACTGCGTGCATATTACTTGCCCCTTTCAGCCCGACTTCTTCTTGGAGGACTTTTCCTTTGGCTTCTGCTCCGCACGCTTAACTACATCGCTCGACCTGATGACTTTTGGCGAGGGGGTCCTGTAAGCGGCCAGCGTCTTGGGAATGAACATGCCAACGTGCCTCTGGTACGCCTTATACTCTGGGTATTTTGAGGCGGTGATCTTCTCAGTGAGGTTGGTGGACCCTTGGAAGAGCAAAACGAGGAGAACAGCGCCGGTGCCGGCCCAGCTGTATGGAGTGTTGGCGGCAAAACAGCTCCAGGAGTAGAGAATGAACCAAATAGATTGCTCGGCGAAGAAATTGGGGTGTCGGCTGTATGCCCAGAGACCCTTTGCGACGAAGCCCCTCTCTAGCTCAGCCGGCGTATATCCACGGGCGACTTCATCAGCCTCCTCATAATCGCATTTGGCGGTTTGGTAAGCTACTAGCATGTTAGCGGAAGGGGTATTACTTTGACGAAGACAAGATTCGAGATTAGCAGCATACCCCATTGCTGGCCATCGCTTATCCATTCGCTGGCGACAAGAAGAACCTCGACGCCGAAAAAGACCAGATCAACAAGCTGAATACCAGGCTCTAATTGAGACGACAGTAAGACGACGTACGTTGGTACGCCAGAGAAGAGAAATAGGAGAATGCACTGGAAAAATGAGATGAAGGTAACGTTGAAGATGAACCAAACGATTGGGTTGAGTTTAGCCTTGACAATCATCCTGTTAAAAAAAATTAGTTCTCCTTGAGCCATTTCGTGTGAGACAGAGAGGGAGGGAGAGCGTCTTTACCATCTGTAGTCCTCTGAGCCAATCTTGTAGCCGCCGCGCCTCCAGTAGTTGTAGGTCAGTCGAATCTGAAACAAGTATCCATGTCAGCAAAAAATTTCTTGATTCACCGTGTGAGACCCAGATAGATGACGAAGGGTTCAGTCTTACACTCCAGATAGTGGTAAATGCGGCAATCAAATCCACTCGATCATGCGGCAGACCAGCCAGACGAGCCCATACCGCGATGTGGACAACAAAGACGTTTGGCAAGATGCTCCACAAGCGGTCAACCTGCGAGTAGTTGCGGTTGATCTCGGACGCGATCAGAGTAATAAGCCCAAAGACGAGAGAAAGGGCAAATCCAGAAACCAGTGGGTTCGTCGTGACATAGGCTGACTTCAGGCCATCGAGACTGTCGATGTTGTCCCAAATCTTGTAGGGCAGCTCGTAGAAGTGCGGTACGAAAGGCTCGATCACCTTGGAGTAGTCGACACACTCGTGCAGAGATTTCACCTGCGGCAGCACCATTGCGGGAGCTTTCCAGATGTTGAACGAGCTGAAGAGCTTGTCGAGAGCGGGCACCGCCCCCGTCATTGATTTTATATAGGTGGCCATATCGCGCGTATGGTATTACAGTATCGCGGGCTGGGTGAACTGCCGGTTTCTAGTATGAAGGTTGTGAGCGTGGCGACCAATAAAGGGGGCCGAGCCGCCATGATTTCTTAGCCCATTGTCCGATCTCTTCAGCAGGCTGCGTTGCTGCTGATCGAGGCGCGGGTTAGCGTCGTGTTTCAGCGCGCGTTGCCGCAAACTTCAGTGCTGTGATGTGCTGGCTGGCCCATTGCATTGAGGGCGCCCGCCGTGTAACATAGAGCTTACAGCAGGCAGTGGGGAGCTGCCTAGCGGGTGGCGGGGCTGCGTTCACGTTGTACCTAATAGTAGAGGCGAATGTACATGGACCATGTACCTTGCATTGGTTCATGCGAAGGAAAATCTTAGCTTCTGCTATTGCTTGAGCGCGCAGCTGTCGAGAACCAGCCTCGTCTTCTCGACAGCTTGGGCATGAACTGCGCAGAATGATAGCTGAGACAATCTTTACATATTGGTGACCTATAGACGGCAGGCGGGGTTGATGTGCAGCCGCATCCAGGGGGTGAAGAAAAAAAAAACTGAAGAGAGACGTGAATCTGAGTAGAGCGTATGAGATTCACCCAGCCTCGCCTTTTCACCAATTCGCGTCCTAGGATTGGAGACATGAGAGTCCTATGCGTGGCTGAGAAGCCGTCGATTTCCAAGGCCGTGGCCGGTCATCTCTCTGGAGGATCCTTTTCAACAGTGCGTACATGTAGCTCCTAGAGTCACAGCTCAGCCGTGTGTTTATACACTGGACTAACGTGAATGCTACACAAGCATAACACACGCAACAAGTTTATCAAGAATTACTCGTTTGACTTTGACTTTGGCCAACAATGGGGAAGCTCATCCGTCACCATGACCTGCGTTACAGGCCATCTCACCAATGTTGAGTTCACCAACGAGTACAAGAACTGGAGTCACCCACCTCCCGAATCACTCTTCAACGCACCAATTGTCAAGAATGTTCATGACGTGAGTAACTCTAGTATTGTGCAATGGGATACGATACAATATTGACCGTTGGATAGGATAAAAAGGACATTGCCAAGAACATCGCAGATCAAGCCAAGTATGCTCGTCTGCTGGTGATATGGACTGATTGCGATCGAGAGGGAGAGCACATCGGACAGGAGATTGTCGATGCGGCAAAGGTGGGCAACGCTGCGATCCTCGTGAAGCGTGCCCGGTTCAGCAATGTGGAACGAGCGTATGTATTCAATGCAAGGTTCTGTATGTTGATATGCCGTATACTGATACTTTACTTCTTAGACATGTGTTATCAGCAGCCAGACGACTTGTCGAACTAGACGAGAAGCAGGTCAATGCCGTTTCAGCAAGAATAGAGTTGGATCTTCGCATTGGATACGCGTTTACGCGTTTCATAACAAATAATCTCAAGCATTTAGGAGGACCTCTGGCAGACCTGGTTCTTAGCTATGGTAACCACACTCTCTCTATCCATCATAATCCCATATTTGACCTTGAGCTAACGAAACTGCATAGGGTCATGCCAATTTCCAACTCTGGGATTTGTCGTGGATCGGTATTTTCGCGTCAAGAATTTTGTCCCTGAGCCGTTCTGGGGTATCGCGTTGACACATAACAAAGATGGCAAGCAAGTTCGCTTTTCCTGGGCTAGGAATCGTCTCTTTGACAGGATGACAGCTGTGTTATTATACGAGAGATGTCTCGACGCAAAGAAGGCCAAAGTCACCAAGGTGCAAGAAAAGCCGACTCGAAAATTCAAGCCACTGCCTCTCACCACTGTAGAGCTTCAAAAGGCAGCGACTCGTTTACTTCGAATGTCTGGTCAGCAGGCCATGACAATAGCAGAAGGCCTCTACAACAAAGGATTCATCAGCTATCCGAGAACAGAAACTGACCGTTTCGACAAGGGCATGAACTTGAGAGCTCTGGTTCAGAAACAGACTACAGACCAACGCTGGGGCCCTTTTGCTCAGGGACTCGTCAACGGTGGTTTCCAACAACCAAGGGAGGGAAGACACGACGACAAGGCCCATCCGCCCATCCATCCCATTGCACATGTGGCACCATCTGTATTGACCTATGATGAAGGACGCTTATACGAGTATGTAACGCGTCGGTTCCTTGCATGCTGCTCCGAAGATGCCAAAGGTATGGCAACTGATATCGAACTCCA
Organism: Trichoderma hamatum GD12; assembly: GCA_000331835.2. Taxonomy (NCBI): domain Eukaryota; kingdom Fungi; phylum Ascomycota; class Sordariomycetes; order Hypocreales; family Hypocreaceae; genus Trichoderma; species Trichoderma hamatum. The sequence goes on from ANCB02000010.1 coordinate 322,183, forward strand.
ATTTGGAGACGAGCACTTCAGCACCCGAGGAATCATTGTACTTGAAAGAAACTATTTGGACGTCTATGTATACGAAAACTGGAATAATACCACAGAGCTACCGCCATTCACCGTTGGAGAGCAGTTCGAGCCCACAGAAGCCATGATGTCAGAAGGCAAGACGTCACCGCCAAACTACCTTACCGAAGCAGACCTCATTGCCCTCATGGACGCCAACGGCATCGGAACCGATGCCACAATGGCGGAGCACATACAAAAGATCCAGGACCGAGAGTACGTAGCCACGATAGCGAGGGGAAACGACACAGGCGCCGAACAAGGAGGAGACGACGAAGACGCAAATGGGGCACCGGCTGCACGAGGCGGGGGCCGCGGTCGTGGAAGAGGAGGTCGAGGCCGAGGAGGAGGCGGCTCAGCGAGAGGAGGGGGACGAGGAAGTGGACTCAAAGTGTTCGTGCCAACTCAGCTTGGCGTAGCCCTTATCCTGGGCTTTGACCGGATGAGCTTCGAAATGAGCCTTGGCAAGCCCTTTTTGCGCAAGGAGATGGAGCTTCAGATGAAGGCCATTTGTGAGGGGAGCACGACACGCCGGGCGGTTCTCGAACAGAGCATTGCCCAGTACAGGCAGGTGTTTTTGCAGTCACAAGAACAAGTGGGAGTCCTTAAGCAGGTAAGCAAAACACTACTCGACTTGCGGCTCTTTACAAGTATAGCTCTTTGTTAACGTTTACATATATATAGGCTTGCCGCGAGTTTGTCTTTGGCCAGAGGGCAGGAGGCGCGTAGTTGTCATGACTCATATAGCTTACCGTCTCATTTCATTGCATGGCGAGCATGTTCTTTTGCTTTTGAGTAATGCTATATACTAATTGCCCCTTTATCATATATACATCGTTCGATGTACATTATAATTCTCGATCTTCAATAAGGGGGTATACAAACCCTATTCCCCATCATGATGACACGCACAAAAACGAAAATATTCCGTTTCCTTGCTTTGACGCGAGAGGGCGTCATCTACGCTTCTCCTTATCGACACTAGGCCATATACATATAAATAGATGCCATTTTCAATTTTAGAACCTACCAAGGTTCTCATGGAGACTCCATCCAGGAGGAGGGGGGTGCAATAAGCAGCAGCGTAGCCGCCGATCACTAGAAAGCGTACAGTACTCGTACCTGTTCATCTGTACGTCATTTCCCGAAAAGAAGACTACTCTTCAGCAGAAGGAAATAACTCCACACAAGGGGGAATTCGTTGTACGAAAATGGGGGCTTTAGCCCTCGAAATCCCCCTCGAAATCCAATAATTACCGTGCATGTGGGATGAAAAAAGTGGATGAGATAAATAATCGCTCTTATCGCCAAATGGATCCGTTTTCGAGAAAATGGCCGCGGCTCCAAGTGTCGGCGTGGCTGACACACCACCACCACACACCTCTGAATTGAGCCCGTGGCTCATACTAACACCTCTGCTAACTCGTCGCTAATTCACCTAATTAACCACTTACACAACCACAACTGCTCACACACCAATATCTGGCCGGATGGAGGGTCACATGGGGCATTTCGAGAAGGCGACTTGCCTGGACTGGGAGTGCCAATCAGCTTATCTATCGACCGCAACGTGATGGTTGCACAGCGTTCCCTCGTTTAAGAGGCGCTGGCAGGGAAGCCTGGCTGTGACAAGACACAGTATCGAGCACAGTCTGCAAACATGGGGGGCATAGATGCGATAAGGTCACTCGCTGGTGTTCAGTGGCAGCCTATCTTGGACGTCTGCAAACAACTCGGTGACGGGTTGAAACAGAATCCGTTGCCGCATAATATCCTGCGAACCATCTAGAAAGAACACGGCCCCTTTGTACCGTGCATATAGTATGTCGTTTTCTACATACACCCATGGATGTACTGATCTATCCCACGCATCCGCGCATAGACGTAGGTACGGACAGGTACGGGAGTTGCTGGTTCCATAAATTGCTCCCGTCTGGTCCGGTGATTGATACAGAGGTCACACACGCAGTGATTGAGACTGGTGAATTTCTTCGTCTCAAACTTGACTTTATTTGTGGGCTCCTTGGTGAAGATCAGATCGGCTGATTTGCTTGCTTGTCGCAGCGCATCCCGTCAATCCGACCATCTGCGCCGGCGGGCTGCCCCGATTGGCTGCCTCGAGTCTTGGTAAAAGGCGCATTTGGTGGGATGTTCATGTATGGTATTTGGGACGGCATATTGGCCTGGCATTTTCTGTTAGCCGTGCGCCGCCAAAGTTGGCGCCGCACATTGGGCGTGTAAGTGAACACCCCTTTCGCGGATACGGATGCGCGCCTTGGAGTCCACAACGTCGGATGTCTCTCTGGCGCATGAAGCAGCCAGCATCTCTGCTACTTTGCTCATTAGCCGTGTTTTGTGCATTGGCGGCATGAACTTGTTTGCGCCGCGGGACAGCTGAGACGGTTTGACACACGAGTAAGTTGCTCTTGGTAGCTTCTCCAGGCTATCCCACGTCGGCGGGGAGAGAGACGGCCTTGTTTCAACGCTTCGGCTGTCTAGCCTGCCCACTCGGGCAATCGGGTCTGCCCACGGCTCTCCGTGGTCTTTCAGCGTCATGGCACGATAGTTTGAAGTGGATTCGACTCCGTACTAGACGGTTCATCACCACAGCCGACAGAGACGGAGCCTCGAGCTACTCTAGCCTGGCCAACTAACGGCACGCCCCCGCTCACTACGGAGGCTGTTTGTTGGCGCGCGATGTCGATTTCCCGCGATGGGGATTTTGATGCTTATCGCGATGAAATTGGCGCAGTTTGCTCTCGCCTACACCCGGGGACAAAGCCCTAGAATCAGGGCTTTGTGATATTTGGTTTGTGCGCGCGCTTTGCATGTCATGCTGGGGCCTGGTCAGATGCCATATTGCTATATCATAACGCTGCCTGCTGACGTGCGAGGCCGTGCGATGATGCTAGGTAGGTATGGAGTAAAGTAGGAATTATCCGCTTGGCGGGGCGTCTTGAAGTAGGTACTGTACCTTGTCGGCAATAACTGCGCGCTGAGTTGCTGTTACGTCCTCTGAAACAGAATTTCATAATTTGTTTTTTTGTGCCCCCCCTCTCTCACAGAATAAAATCGTCAACGATACGTGCCGAGCTGCCCAAACCATCGTTCGAGGCGCAAACCATCGGGTTTGTTGGACGGGATGAGGTTCTGACATCGTCGAATGAGAGCCAGCCCGCGATGAATGTGCGCGCTAGCTGGTTCCCCAGACTCGGGCCAGGGGATGGGTCCTTGGATAGCTCCACGGTAATGTTTAGGAACGTCCCAAGGCCTTTGGATGGCCGCTGGCCTTGCACGTTGCCTAGGCTGTTGGCCGAAATGGCCCGAACCATTTCTCCCCGCCAAAAGGACGGCGCGATGACGGTCGCGGGGCTGGAGAGGGTATCTTCTAATAGTTGCGACGGAGCATATGCGACTCACTTACTCGTTGGCGTTGTGTCCAAGCAAGGTCGACCTGGACGGCGCGTAGATGAATGGCATGTATGTACCGGTACGAAGACGTATGTATGTAAGGAATACATGAACCAAGGAGCCCTGCCCGGCGCCTTAGCGATGCAGGAGAGAAGAGGGAACAGTCAGCTCAATGTTACGAGTATTAGTGCAGGTACATGTAAGGCAGGCAGTCAGCGGACATGTCGTTTGTCTGCAGCAGGTATCGCGTATGTACCATCGGGGAAAACGCGATCTCCGGTGTCGCTGATGAATGGTGCGCTGTCTGTACGAGAGAATGAGTGTAATACCTACTGTATGAATCATCGCCGTCGTTGTAAATGCACACTCGATCTGTCTGTATATTCTCCTCCGTATACTTGGGCACCATTTATAGTGTTACGCCTGGGTTTATCTATGCCGCAAGTCATATACCTACCTACATGCTGCAGCCCCATGTATTATTTACAGACGTATCAAGACATCTACATTCAACCGGCTTCATCGCAGCAAAACGTCCATTGCTTTCCATCACCAGCCAAAAGCAATCCCTCTCGCTTGGCACAGCGCACTTGCTCGCTCTCTTCCCTGCCTGGCCCCAGAAAAACGACGCCAAAGTATGACCCTGCCTTACCAGATGGTCGCATTGGGCTCCGGGACGCCGTGCCGCGCAGCGTATCAGCGCCGATTCCTGCTGTGGCTGGGGCCGAGTCCCCATACGGTAGGCACATCTCGTCTCTGCTACTGCGTATCAGTCCAGTTGTTTGTTGTCCCGACATGCGCCGTGCTTGAGCGGTTGATTTGCCTGTGCATTAGTTCTTTCTTTCATCCATTGATGCGCTCATCATGATTTCGTTGAGGCAGCGGTACAAAGAAAGGGGCTGCTCGAGCATCCATCTCCATCTTGTAGAACGACAGATGGGCCATGGACACACGCACAGTTTGTAACCGTGAGTTGCTACAATATTAATAGCACTGGATGGCTTCAAAATCGTGTGCGTCAACGCCCTAAGATAGGTGGTAATTAACCACTCTTGCCAGAGTCATGGGACTGGAACCAGCCAGCGGGAGGTACAAGCAAGTACTGCCCGGTACCAGCAGCCCTGAGCCACAGGCCGTCCAGCACGCATCGCTACCGCCACACCCCCTCCCTTCACAACAACCAGCCGCCCCGGTTTTCTTCAGAAGGGGGGCGCCCGGCTTGGGTTTTAGCAGGTCCCTCCAAGTCCCCTCCAAGGCTGCAAGCGTCAAGCATCGCCAGTGCGTCCTGACCAGTTGCTGGGGCGTGGCGCTAGCAATCGCGGCCTTGCCACACGTCGCCTTGGATTTCGTGCCTGCGCATGTACGAAGTACAGAAGCGAAGTACACACGGCCTTCATAATCGCATCACGCCCGGCCGATTCCTCTTCGCTTCTTCCCTTCCTCCCTCAAAGCAATCACAACAACACAGATCCGTGCAAACGATTCACATCGGGAATCAGCTGTCACAGTCTCGATCGTCGCGCCAGCCCCTGCCAGCGAAGCCCTTTTCCCATCGCCTGTGCCTTCATCTGCCAGCAGACTCCAGCTCTGGCTATCAAGGTCAACACCGCTGTCACTGGATTTTGCTCCTTTTGGTACGTACTCCGCCGCGACCCCTGGCAGTGACTCAACCCCTTTGCCAGCAAAACTTGCATTACGGCTGGCCGGATCATCACCGCCTGTTGCTTGCTTTTGGCTTGCTTGCATGCTGTTCCCATCTTGCCGTGTTATTACTTTTATGGGGGATCCCTTTTTTTTGCATGCGCCAGCTGTTTTCCAGGGGAAAGTACATATACTGACCAGAGCCGCGTCCCTTGCCGCAGACTTAGAGCTTCTAAGCATCTCTTGCAATTCCGGTATAGAAAGAAAACATGGCTTCTTTGGCGACTGCTGCTCGTGATATCCCCCAGGCCTCCTTGAGCCGAGACAACTTAACTGTTGTAGCGGCTCGGAGCGATCCTGCGATGACTGTGACACGATCTCGGGACCTCCCGACCCCTCCAAACTCCATCTCTCCCTCCTTGCCGGCCCACGGCCTCAAGGCCCAGCTCCAGAAGGCCAAGCTCGAGGCCATCGACTCTGATTTGGACCTCCATGACAACGTCAGCAGCCACGGAAGGTCGCTGTCGCCGGCGCTCGAATCGGCAGGCGCCATCACCAGCTCCATGCTGGCCAAGTACCACCTGCCAGAGATCCTGCTGAACCACGGTCCTCTGGCCATCCGCCACATCATGGGATATCTCACCACATCAGTTCCTGGATTCTCCGGTATCCCGCCGACCAAGGCGCGAAGGGTAGTTGTCGGGGCGTTGGAAGGACGCGGAGGCGAAGGCAGAGGAGTCGACGGAGACGTGGTCTTCGAGAAGGTGGGCTGGGGACGATGGGATGCGCGCCGACGGGGACAAGCTGCCCGACACCGTCAAGCAACTCCGCCCAGCGGCCCATCCTCATACACCGCCGGAATCCCCATTTCCAGGGCCAGTGGCCGGGGCTTGAGCCTGAGCAGGGCGAGGCTGCACGCTGCCGGATCCAGCGGCGGTGAGTCGGTGCAGTTCTCCCACGATGACCACTATGACATCTCCATGATGGAGCACGAGGCCGACAAGATGTCCATGGATGACTCTGCGTCGGCTTCATGCTCCGAAGCACCGGATGATGATATCGCTATGAATGATGACCCAGAGGACGTTACGGACGACGAGGACTGGGCTACCGTTGGGGCCGCTGCCCTGCGGGCCGACTCCTACCCAAACATGGCTTCTGCGTTCGAGCCTGGCCTATCTTCCAACACTTACTCTGGTGGGATGCGCACATTCCCTTCCAACTTTGGGGGCGTGGCGAATGCTCCCCAAGTCAAGATTGACTATTCTGCGTTCCCTGCCACTTCTGATGCGCAGGAGCGCGAAGCTGTCGAAGCCCTTCTTCGACTAGGTTCTGTATAATACCACTACCAACTGCATGCATGGCGTTTTGCTTATTTTATTTCCTTTGGGTGGGTACGGCTTTGCTTCTTTGGGTTCCCGCGGTGGGAGGGTTTAACTTGGTCCTGGAAGGACTGGGTGGCTGGACCATGGAATACGTGTCATACATGGTCGGGGCGGCGTTCCGGATCAAACCCTTTCATGCTGATGATGACACGCCTGTTCTGCGCGCATTGATTTTTTCTGGACCCTTTTACTTTCGATACTCCGCACGCGGCATTGTTTCTTTTTTTGCGTTTTGGCCCCTCGCTTTTTCCCCTCTAATCTTGGGGAATCATTCTTCTTTTCCCACCTGCCTAGAGGGATGGGGAAATACTTGGGCGGCTCGCATATCTCAATGCGGCCCTAGCTTATACTGGGCTTTGGATGAAACTCAAAAGAGGAGAGAAAACGGACAGGCTGATCTCCTTGTTGATCGCTTATGGATTTTTTTCTACCTCGCTTTTGACAACTAATGCCCTGTCATGCATGTCGAACATTTGTGTCTTGATGCTTTGTGGCACAAACCCGCGTACCGGAGAAGTCTTATACCCTCGTCTCACGACGACGAAACTTTTATGGTTGTCCTACAATGGGACGGCCTACCCCTTGAGCAATTTCTTTCATCGGCTTTTCTATAACGGTATATTTTCTTGCACATACGCATCTCTTCTTTTCTTTTGAAACTCCAAAAATCTTAATAATAAAGCGCTTCTTTGAAAGCGCCTGGTTTTTTTCAACACCACCCACGGAGAAATTTGAACACCTGCTATAGCTGCCCAAAGGCGGCGTTTTAGGCTCGATCTGCAACACTTCTCCACTTCAGATGCTTTTTTTTTTTTTTTTTTCTACTCCCTTGCTTGATGTTGCACAAGAGGAGAGGGGATTGGTTGGCTATTATAGACATAGGATTGGGATCAGGGCTGAGGAAGACTGGGAGCCGAATGATTAAGGCTGGTAAAGAGATTATATAACGCGCAAAGCATAAAAAAAAGAGAGAAGAAAAGAGGCAAGAGGAAAGCAGAGGCAACAAAGCTTTTGGTGCTTCACTCTTTTAAACTACCCTCAGAAGAGAAGGATTAACTGAAGGTGGATGAAGAAACAAAAAAATCTTCAAAACAATAATGGAGGGCTGGCATGACCAGATAGCTTCCTAGTCTCATTACGAGACTCGGTTATCATACAATGGAAGTCTTAATCATTTCCTCCAAAGCTTGGGTATCCTCATGTGGCATGTTTGTTGTTCGTGATTATGTATTGTATTTGTAAAAGAGCGATTTTATTGGCTTACCTGTCGTGCTGCTCAAAGGCGGGGAGCTTTTGTCTTGTCATGCATCACACAATATGCCGGCTAGCAGAGGCATAGGGAGAATACGTGTTATTACTGGCAAGCGCTTCTATGCAGCACTTATATGCGTGGCTGGCTGCAGGGAGCTGGGGCTGAATGATACGCCCCTTCTGCTTTGCCGACATATGCTAGAGATGCTCGCTGAGTTGTCATTACAAGTGTGGCTACGATTTACGCAAGGCATCGATGATCATGGAGGAGCGTGGCTAGTGAGGGCGCGATGAGTGTTGATCGGGCGGCGAGACCCTGATGATGTGTTTAGAAGTGTGGGTATGGGTATGGTATGGTGTAGGAGAGTACAGCATAATATGATGGGCCAAGGCTGCAATTAGAGGAAGGATATAGTAGTATAAATGTCAATATTTATATACCTATAATATAACATGTCGTGTTTGTGTGTGTTTTATCCAAAAAGAGGGTACGAGGTCTGGATGCCCAATTGTGCAGCGTTAGGAACGGAAAAGAATCCACGTTCAGCAGGTAAGCTTAATGACCCTATAATCCTTCTCTGTCCACTCGGTACTAGTACTATAAGAGGAACCCGAGAGGAGCCCGAGATGATGAAATACAGAAAGGCGGGAAGAGTCGAAATATTTAAAACCTGGATAAGTTGCTTGGCGAGCGGATATCCCATTTGCCAAGACACTATTATGTTTGGGATATTCATATTCTGGCACGAGACAATAAGTTGCGCTACGAGCAAAGTTACCAGGTGGCAAATGGGACATTAGCTGATGATGTCTTCCATCATATCACGGAAGTTTAAGAGAGAAAAAAAAAGTGATGTGAAATTTTTCCGAACTTCTTGGCTTTTTCTTTAAACCTTTTCTGCATCGAGGATTAAAAAGCTTGTGCTTACTGGGGTCATTTTATTTGATCCTTCTGTTCCTGCTCTTGCTCGTGAGCCCACGTGTTGCTTGGCAAAAAGCAAAGCCATCGTGCAAGAATACCTACCGGTGTCTAAATTGCCATTGGGACTTTGTGATTTGAACATGCCTTGAATTGCACTGCCACCACCGTGCTCCAAGGAAGCCCGTCTTGGCCATGTATGATGCAAGGGAGCAAAGCCTACTATCACGTAAACTTCGCACTGTAAAATGTGTGTGTCAAGTAATAGCGGCGTCTTGGCAAACTGGGGGAGCTTTTTTTTTTTCCCTTTTTTTCCCCAATTATCAAATTATAAGCTTGGCTCGGTGGATATGCCCAGACTGAATGGCTTGTCTTGGCGATAGGGGGAGGGAGGGAGGGAGGGGATTATTGGAAATCGAATTGCCAATTTGCTACTAGTAAGGTAGGTGTCTGAGCCAAGATATCTTCTTTTTTTGGGGGGGCTACCGACGGTGGGTGGAAGGCTGTGTAAGTTGGCCTCGGGAGCATATTTGAGGGTCCGAGGGAAATACCACGTTCGATTACTGAGAAGACGGGGTTGGATGGATGAGTCTGAGGTCTGTTGGTTGGTGGAATTGGCTGAAGGGAATGATGTTAATGTAGGGATGGTCCGAGATGGAGGCAGTGGTGATGGTTTGAACTTTACGTAAGGAAGGAAAATACACTAATACCAATAACCTCTTTGTGTATGCTAGTAGAATCAATCACGTCTTGCCTTTTTATGCGTGAAAACATTATTGTTTAGGTGTATAAGCGGGCGGCAGTATGAAAAGCTATACCCAGCTTAAGCTGTGAAGAGGTTTAGTTGTGAGTAGTAGATAAGGGACCTCCATACTACAGTAGATAACGATGATATCGGGATTCAATACTGTGTGCCTTGCTATCTCTCTTGCTAGGCGATTTGCCCAAATCGGGAAAGAGAGTCGAAAAACACCCGCAGGCCTTTTTCGCCTGCCGGATGCGATGGATACTTGGGTCGAGAACGCTCAGGGCCACCTGTTGGTGCGACTCGCTCAGAGTGTGGTCATCCTCGTGTTGCGAGCACGCACACGAGCATTCCGTAATACACATGTTATTAGTCCTGGCACTACTAAGGCTTCTTAAGGAAAAGGCACCGGCGTGGTCGGAGCTTGTAGCGTCCGTGGTGCCGCCAATAAGGGCGCTGGGCCGCGTCTGCAAGACGACTACAGTCTATCCATTCTCCGACGATGAAGAGCCCCTGGTCTTGTAGTCGCTATTTCACAGCTTAGATCGCAATCGTTCCCAGGGCAGCCAATGGCCCTGGTCCACTAGTTGGTACTATTGCTGCTGCTAGTAGTACCACCACCTAAGGTATGTACTCGTACCTAGTACTGCTACCTCAAGCGAGATGTGGGAAAAGGAAAAAGAACAGAGAGAGAAGATGCCAAGGTCGTTGATTGATAGTCGCGAGCATGTGGGGGCGGCACGAGCTGAATCAACACCATGATGAGAGAAGAGGAAAAAAAGACAAAGCCACATTCCATCTGCATGACTGCACCTGACTAATTCTGGCTTTGGTGGATTGCGCGAGCGGCGAGCTGAGCATTGTTTCTTGGAGACAAGCAAATCCATGCACTTCGTTTTCTACAGCAGCATGCCTTGGGTAAGGTAGAGGCCGCTGACGTGCAGTGGCCACAATGCCAAGAGAGGCGCCAGAGTAATAAGCCTCAGGTAGGCCTGACAAGACAAATTAGCATCTGCCTGGGCGCTCTTGGCTCTGCGTCTCGGCGTGCTTGGCTTTTTCTCTAATGCGGCGCTGGGCCGCGGCAGGGCGGGAAAAGCTTGATTCAAGAATGTGGGATATGCATAATGGAGTGCATCCGACTTGGCGGGTATGTGTATTAGACGGACGATGGCAATGGTGGCGACGTGTAGTATAGCTGCAGTTTGTGTAACAGTGCCCATACCTAGTATAACTCATGCTACAATGGATATCCAAGCACTAATTCATGTCTCTGATAATCTGCTCCTTTGTCATGCTACTTGCTTGGTATTCATAGTATCAGTAAAAAGAAGAAAGGGGGACAACTAACAAGTCAAAATCCGGGGGAGACTGCCCTCAAGCAACTACATGTAGTCTTCTCAATGCTGTGCTGGCCAAGGGGCACAAAATGCGGTCCGGAGGGTCTGATTCCGTATGCAAAAGTGTACAATTCAAGTATAGGCCACCGCAAGGGCTTGTTGCGAATTACTCCGTGCCAACGCGAACGAGTATACGTGGAAGCACAGCCCGAGGCATATCAAATACGCGGCTTTGCTTGTTCGACGCAGCAGGCGGCCGCGTGATCGCCGAACTCCGGTCGAGTCAGGACAAATCATATCATATCAAATCAATCAGTCCCTCAGCCATTATTTGCAAAGGCATCAGAGTGCCTACATACTGTGCAGGAGCATCAGATGCGCAAATACGTGCTCATCCAAGCAGCCGCAGCAATGCAGGGCGGGAGCAACATCTGCTACCATCCGTTGGGCTGCCTCCAGAAGGAAGAAGAAACAAGGAGGTCCCATCCCGTGTCTATTTTCTGCGCCGTCTGAACCGAGTTTGTTTAGCCTTTTTTTTTTTTTTCGTTTCTATTTTATTTGCTTTCTTCACCCATGATCCGCAAGTGACTCTCCGTCTGTATCACCTCAGCCTGGTCTCAAGGTTCGCACACGGGGTTCGTAAGAAATCAAGTAGCACCGCCACACCAATGGAAAGAAGGAGAATGAAGATGATTCCAAGCTGAAGAAGCAGCAAAACAAGAGATATGAGATAGACGCACACATACGCTCATACAGAAACACGGCCGAGATGTGGACGGCCAGACGAGGCCGACAATAGCTCGACCGCAGACATGTGCATCCTGGATCCATTTCACGTAAAAGTCGCGGCCTGAGCGGCCATCCCAAGGAACCGCCAGAGTCGCTGCTGGCCACAGGGCCAATGGGAGGCGCTGAGTGGGCACCGCGCCAAGGATGCCAAGCCTTGGCATTTCTTGGCATCGTATGCGCACCTGCGCTGTGGTGGGCTTGGCCTGCTAGCCGCTACCTGAAGGGTACTTGGCAGTGCTGGGAATAACGCGGCCGCTGCAGGGCGCCAGCGCGAGATCTCCAGGTCACGGCCAGGTTGCCCCCCATCCGATGCGCTAGCCCAGCAACGCCAAGAAATGCCAAGACCGCCAAGAATTTCCGCTTGGCCCTCTTTTGCTTGCCCAGGCCTTTGTGACGATGTAAAGGGAGCTTCTGCCCCCAGAGTCGCCTTCCAAGAGGCGCGAGTCTTTTCCCCCGATCATAATCCCATATTTTTAAACTGTCGTAACCTCCTCCATCTCCAGCAGAGTTGAGAAAGCACCGCCCGTTGCCTGTGAAAGCTGCATCACGTCCAGCCCTTGGAATCTCGGCCCTTTCTGCGCCAGAGCGCCTGTGGCCCCTCCCCGATAATCGCGGCAGCCTCTGGTTGACCTTTTTCGTTTACCTGCCCCACCATTTCGACAGCCCTTCCGAAAATGTCGGCCCAGGTCCCCGAGGCCTCATCGGCCATGTCTCCAATCCTCGACAAGTCGGCATCGCCTGCAGACGCATCCTCAACCACCAGCGGCAATGGCAGCACCGGCACCGGCACCAACACCAGCGCCAGCGACAATGACGGCAACACTTCGTCCAGCGCGCAGGTCTCGCCGCCGCTCGGCGACTCACTGGACACCCCTAGAGCGCTCGTCTGCCGCTGGAACCAATGCAACCAGAAGTTTACCAATGCCGAGACACTCTATGTAAGTAAAAGCATCAGCATTAGCACCAGCCCCAGCACCAGCACCAGCAAACAGACAGGAATCGCAAAAGCGTGAGATGGAGGGGAAAGGGGTGGCCGCTATGATATAAGAGCGCCTCACTCACTCTCAATGCTGCCCTTCTTGGCTATAGAGCTATAGAGTCGCCCGATCCAATCCTCTTCGTATCATGCTAACCAAATCAATCACCCTGCAGGAACACATCTGTGAGCGCCATGTTGGTCGCAAAAGCACAAACAACCTGAGCCTCACTTGCCAGTGGAACTCTTGTCGCACCACCACTGTTAAGCGTGATCACATCACTTCACATATCCGTGTTCACGTTCCCCTTAAGCCTCACAAGTGCGAATTCTGCGGCAAGTCGTTCAAACGGCCCCAGGACTTGAAGAAGCACGTCAAGGTACTTATCTACCCTTTGTCTACCAATCGACTCAAGCGACATTCTTCTGACATTCTCCCGTCTAGACTCATGCCGATGATTCGGTCCTCTCCAGACCCGGCCAGGATAGTAATCCACCAGGTATGAACTACAGACCACAGGTGCCAAAGCGTGAGTGGCTCCTTGATAGGCTTTATTTCACCATTATTAACCCAGACCTTTAGCTCCGAGCTACTACGACCATAATGGGCAGATGCGAAGCCCTGTCCCTGGCTACCCTCAACCCGGCGGTTATTACGCTCCTCAGCCGTCGACGAATTATGGACTCTACTTTAACCAGCAGCACGTCAACACCGCCCCTCGAAGTGAGCAGCACATTGGCTACACAGCTGGCTATGAGCGCAAGCGCACTTTCGACATAGTCGACGACTTTTTCGGCAGCGCCAAACGTCGCCAGGTCGATCCGACTTCGTACGCCCAAATCGGCCGCTCCCTGCTCCCTCTCCACGGCGCGCTGGCCATCTCCAACGGACCCATGACTGCCACGGAACCCTATCTTGCCCAGCCAGCCAGCCATGCTGTGGTCCACGCTGCCCCTGTACCCAGCCAGAACCCCTTGGCGCAGCAATACTACCTGCCCATGCCTAATGCGAGGACGCAGAAAGATCTCATCCAGATCGACCATCTCCTAGGCCAGATGCAAGACACCATTTACGAGAATTCTGCTCATGCCACTGCCGGAATCCATCCCCATGAAGGCCAATTTGCTGGATACCGCAGCACCCCATCACCTACTACCCTTCACCGAGGCCCGGCTGGCATGCACGGCGCTGACGGCTACCAGGCTGTCTCGGCGGCCAACATGGCCTCGCCGTTGACTGCCATCTCATCCAACGGCACTCCTGCAGTGACACCACCCTCCAGTGCCCTGTCCTATTCCTCTGGCCATTCGCCAAGCCCCTCAGCCTCCTCAGGGTTCTCGCCGCAATCTCGCCACAGCTCGACTGTCTCATCAGTCATGTACCCCAGCCTCCCCACCAGTCTGCCTACCGTCAACCATGGGTTTGGCCAGTCTACTACGGCGACTCTGGGTCCAAGCTTTGACGCTGGCGAGCGCCGTCGCTACTCTGGCGGTATGCTCCAACGGGCTCGCGGTTCACCGCCGTCACCGCCGCTGCAGTCCCCTAGCGAGGCGAACGGCGCAGCAACTCCCAAAGCAAGCGAGTCTGCGCCATCAATCGGATCCCCGTCTTCTGAATCATCAGATGTCAGTGAGGGTACTCGTGAGCGGGAAGAGCAATACGAAAGATGGGTCGAGAATATGCGCGTGATTGAGGCCCTTCGCGACTACATCCGAGGACGCCTGGAGCGCAGAGACTATGTAGATGAGTATCCCAACATTGGCAGAATCCGCAAGGATGTCGACGCCATGGACCTTGACGGCAAGTCCAGGAGCCCACTTTCGAACGAACGTCCCCAGTCCAAGGAGAGCACTCTGTATCCTATCCTCCCCCTTCCCGGAACCAGATCATGATACATGTACATTTCACGTGGGAAAATTTGCTTTGATTGATTTTGTTTTTCAATTCTTGTTATATATCATGTTGGCAAATTTGATGGATCAAAATGATGCACTGCGATGGTCATTGCACTTGGCGTAGGTGTAGTTATGGTGTATTTGCTATATGTTTCAAATCAATATATGATTCACACTGGGAAGGAGTATTTTTTGTTTTGCTTCTGTATATATATACATTCCTACAATAAAAAATGATAAGCGCTGCGGCTCAGCTCCAGCCTCAATAAAACTTCTAGACCATGTCTACCTAATCTAGTGGAGGCTTGTAAACGTTGACACGCCTAACTCAGGTCTCAAACCTACCACTAACAGCTGAGACCTCCTTTACCCCTTTGGTATGATGGTAGATGTAGCCCGATGGTAATATCATTACTTGTAATGACTCGAGTACTGGTAAGCCCTAAAAAGCTGCTACAGCTATCATAGCTCTTACTTCATATATAATTACGCGCCTCCTCCGTGAGGGTTAGCCTTGTGGATTGAATGTAAGAGCTTGGTAAACCAAATCTAGGTGCGTAGTGTATATAGATAGCCGTAGAGTAATAATATGGATCCGAACCTCCCATGGTTAATTTCCTATCCCATTATCTACTCTCAGCTAATAGCTTACAGCTATTCCCTAAGCCGACATATAATAACAACCATCCAAATCAAGCCAACAGTCTCAAGGGAAGCCGAGACAATAGCGCTTTCAGGGTTGAACATAACGAACCCCATGTCAACTCGCTGAAAATAGCCCTCCGTGATAGGACATGGTCTTAGCAGCAAAACTAGGTATGGCATCTAGCGCCGTCAGTCGTCAAGCCTGTTTGTTTGTCGTGTTGTGTCTCAAGTTTGGCATGCTCTTACTTCAGTAACTTCTCGATCAAGAAAACAACCCAAGGGCGATGTATAACTAGATTTTATCCATCTTCATGCGCAGACCAATCAGTTCGGATTTGATCATTAACGAGATATTGCTAGACAGCACTTACTCGTCGTAGTCTTCCCATTGCATTAAGAAAAGAATATGGACCCTTGTAAAATGCTCATCATCGAATATAGCTATACCAGTAAGACGCTCGGGACTAGATGAATATAGAATCCAGCGCAACGAGCCTCCTGTCCTAAAGGATCCGATTGTTGATTGTAGATCACAAAATACTATATTGTTAGTAACATGAGTCTTATTCGGTCTAAGCCTAGCGACGAGGATTTTACATTTGGTTATAAAACCTTCAACTTTGAGAACTCCAAGCGGTTCAATAGCGATTTGGTAGTGTAGCCGCAGCCAATTCTGGCCTTGTGTTCTCCAGAATAACTTCGGCCCTCCCTTTGAAGCCCAATGCCAAGAAGGCATTGTCGTCAGACGTTCCGACCTCTCTGCCTGGCACTCCATCATCCAGAGAAGCTGCTCATGAATGGATGATTCGAAGATGCCCATGTTATACCTGCCATGCGTGGACTCTTCAATCGCCCGAGCTAATCCTTCCAAGGCCGCTAGCCGATCTTCCTTGTAGGTGAGTTTGCGACGAGAGAAGTTCCCTAGTATTTGCTCCCATCCTTCAGGGTGCCGCAAACCACGTACGCCTCTTTCACCCGTCGTTAACATACTGCACTTCCATGTCATACCAGCGGGCATGAAATACAAAATTCTCCGTGCTAGGCACGACTCCTGGAGGGTCCATCCTCTTTTATTCAGTGGCCCGTTGTATGGTCCGTCATCTCCTTTCACAGGTGCTGAGAGTCGAATAAAGCCATCCATCTGACCATATTCTGAGTAATACGGAACTTTGACGTTATATGAACATTGACGCTTGCTTGAAAAGTAGCCTACCCCTGGATCCATAGCTCCAGAGGCGGCAATGACCAAATATGCGCTCTGGTAGACCCCTGCCATTTTTGCAGACTCATTTTCCCAGTCTGTCTTGTCCTTCTGTATGATGCAAAGGCTATCGATCCAAAGATAACGAATGCCGATTTCACGCGTAACAATGACCGCATCCTGAAATGCTTTTGGCAAACTATCGAACCGAATGCCGTTGAAGCGATCTCTGATGTTGTCTCTTGTCGTAATCATAGTCAGCAGTAACTAAGGGCGCAAAAATTCCCATGTAGGCCATTGGTTTCTACGAGAAAGATTTGCCCGCAGTTCATTGCTCCAACGTCTAATATACGAGTTGGAACTTTCGGACCCGAGACTTCGTTGATCAAGGTTCCGGACATGGGGACAAAGTAATTACCAGGGTCGCTCCACATTGCCGTTGTCATGTGAATGTCATCACCTTCAGAAGAGCTGATGCGAAAATACACGGAACAAAACGGATAATCAGACTTGTACCAATGAGTTGTCCCATAGCATAGACGTAGACTGTGATATCCAGGTAGTACTGCCATATCAACTTCTGGGCTCTCGAGATGTACTTGGATATCATTTCGCAGAGGCTGCAGTCCAGTGAAGCAGCCCGTCGCCTAGCTGCATGACAAAAGGAATTTATCCCCGGCCAGCGTTTGAGCCTCTTGGAGATGGCATTAGCGAAACCATGGCAGTCATCACAAAAATTCATTTGGAAGCAGGTCAGATTGCCTTTGCTCAATCTTCAGAAGAACAGTAAGACTATGTAACGCCATCACACCGCCCAGTCTAGATTAGTCGGTCTACTACCATGTATATATAGATAGCACCTACCTACATGTATATATATATATATATATTCTCACTGCTATCACTAGTGCCTCATCACTAAATGCAACTGTAATTGGCAGAGTCAGCCTTGCCGTGTACCTTGGCAGGTAGAGCTGTTATGCAGCTACAACTTGCAAAATATGCCCTCCGTATGCTGGTATCTAATTCCATTCTGCTTAATTTATTAGGACAAAGAATTGAATCTCCTCAATTATCGAAAAGAAAACATTGAGCCTAAACATATCCGTACTATTTGGTACATATAGTTTGCAGATGCGGTTTAATGCATCTTCAAGCCTAGATTTTATACCTAGTAGTAGTCAAAGGGTCACAGTAGAAATATACTACCAAGTACGTACTAGTAGTCGGCACTATGTGGAGACCACGATCTCAGCGTATTGCAAAGGAGGAAGCAAGTTATATCATAACTTGTATATAGACAGGTATATATTTCTTTCAGGCGAGCAGATAGTAGCAAACAAGTGCCAGAATTGTTTCTCCTTCTTTGTCAATTATTCATGCTTATGACATGTAGCGGTATCAGTTACGTATATGAAATACAGGCACTAAGCAGCCATCATATGATAATGTTATACATGTGATAGTTGGAAAATCTAGGAGTATTTTTCTCGTTGCATTTGGGTCCATAAATCCAACATCGGCATGGCCCAGACCATCCATGCAGTGGAGAAGCGGCAAACCATCAAACCCAAATACAACGTCAATACAGGTAGTAGACCTATTACGTGCCTAGTATACCTGCCATTCTTTCGTATTCATGAGGGAATACAATCCAAGATAAAGCCAAGACCAGGACCTCGGGCCTCTTTAGCGAAGCTAGACGAGACAAGCCGCGCCGTCGCAGAAGCCTCGCGATGTCCCGTGCCGCAGCTCGGAGCTGGTGCGAGCACAGATTAGGTAACAATCAGTTTCAGACGAAAATATTTGAGGAAACAAAGGTTAATTACTGCCGGTACGGAGTACTACTACCGGTGCTAGTGGTGAGAAAAAAACGCAGATGGTTCCTCGGTGAATGGCCAGGTTGGTTGGAATGCGGGCTGTGAAGCAGAGTCGCACAGAACAAGGAAAAGGAGCAGAGCCAAGAGAAAGGGAAGCGACAAACGGCCCGAGTCACTGCAGGAATGAAGATTTACATAATATTTGCTATTTTTAAATTCTCAAGATCAGCAAGAGAGGGATTGGCGGTTCCTTCTCTCTCCTTCCGCCGAGATGATGGAAGGAAGGAGTGGTGAAAAGATGCCGCAGCGGCGCAGAAGCAAGGAAGGAGCTTTGACCGACACGCGCTTTGTGCCTCGTCGGATATACATTGTGAGAGAATTGAGTACCTTACCTATACCTAATGGCGCCAAGGTACCACGGTATGGAGCGGGATCAGGCCAAGAGAAATTAGCAGGGCTTCACTGGGGCAGGGTCTCTTGTATTGTGCCCATGTTCATTGTTTATTCCTCAATAAATCCTCAATGCAGTCGCCGTCTTCTCCTATCCTCTCAGGCGCCTAAATAACTCGCATCTGCTGTTTGTCTTTCAGGCCTGATCCCCAAAAAGAGAGACATAGCAAGATCTACCCGAGACAGGCAAACGAAGCTGTAGGTTGCCCCCCGGACTTTTTTTGGTCTTGGGTCATGAGACATCCCTTTTCGCCTCCCTTGAAGTAACTGACCGTATGATAAAAAGGCAAACAAGTCTGCTCACTCTCCCCTCTCCCTACAGCAAACCGATACACCCAAGCAAACAAACGAAGCAAAATCAAAAACACCAAAACCATGAAGGCCTCTTTCTTTGCCATCGTCCCTATGCTGCTGCTGGGCGCCTCTGCCCACCGCCCTCCCGTCCACGGGCCCAGACCGGAAGACGCCTGCTGCTGCTGCGATATCTCAAAAGGAGAAATCTCCTGCGATAGGTCCATCCCGTCCAGCGACTGCTTCTGCGCCGCTGTCGTCTGCCCCGCCGGCGCACCAACTGTCTACGTCGGAGAGCCGCCGGCGCCGCGACCCACCGCACCCACCCAGCAGTTCTACCCGGTGCCCGGCGAACCCACAGCGTAGAGCCGTTTATTTCGTTTTTGTGAAGTCGGTTACGGCTCTGGCTTCTCTGAGGATTTGATATATTCTTGAGCGAATCGACTGAGAAACTACGAGACCAGAGATAAAGAAAGAAAAGGAAAAGCATGGCAATTTTTCGAAGGACAAGATGCGCTAGGAGTGCCGCGGACTGGTGGAGAACAATCAAGTATCCAATGTTCTGAGGAGACATGGCTCAGTCGCAGAGGCTGCCTCCTTGCTTTAACCTGAAATATTTACGTCCAAATTTCTACTCAATACAATGCCAATACAATGCCAATAAAATGGCCACAAACCTTTGTCTCTCTTGTGCGTATTATTAAGTTATTGTTGATTAAAATTCGAAAATGTTTACTGCAAAATACAAACAGTATAGAGCTCCTTTTCTGCTCTATGTACGACCCCGGTCCTGAGTCTGCACTCGTAAAATTCGCTATACTGCACTTCTCACTTACACGTACTTTTCCCCCCCTTGTCCTCCAACAATATCTATCCCCCCTCACTCCATAACCAAGACGTTCCTAAACCGCGGCTTGCCAGCTTCCAAGCTCTTAATCGCCTTTTCGACTTCACTAAATGGATATTTCTCAATCATGCATTTCACGCCGTGCGTCAGGGCAAATTGAATCGTCTCCTCGCTGTCCAGCGCATGGCCGCTCGCCCAGCCCTGCACGCTGGCACCCTTCATGATCAGCGTCACAGTATTGACATCAATGTTGCCGACGGGCGCGAGACTCAGGATCTTGCCGTTCGGGGCCAGGCCGTCCGCCAGAGCGCCGACTACCTTGGGGTTGGGCGCCGTCTGGACAATGATGGAGGCGCCTCCGAGCTTGGCCAGTTCGGCGTTGGAATCGGCGTTGGATGTGTTGATGTAGTGGTGCGCGCCGAGCTTCGTGGCGAAGGCAGCCTTGTCGTCGCCATGCGAGAGGACGGCGACCTCGTAGCCCATCTTGCTGGCGAACTGGATGGCCAAGTGGCCCAGTCCGCCGAGGCCCTGCACGGCGACTAGACGGCCCTGCTCAACTCTCTGCTTGCGGATGCCGTTGAAGACGGTGACGCCGGCGCATAGGAGCGGCGCCGCCTGCGCAGGCTCCATCTCCTTGGGGATCCGAACGACGGCTTCGGCTCTCAGCAGCACGTACTCGGCATAGCCGCCATCCCGCGAGACGCCATTGATGGCCTCGTTCTTACAGTACTGGAACTCGCCGCGCTGGCATTCCCTGCACACGCCATCGTGCCCGCCGTGCCACGGCCCGCCCACACGCTGGCCAACGGAAAGGTTCTCGACGTCGGCGCCGAGCTCGACAATATCGCCAACGATTTCATGGCCTGGCGTGCGCGGGAAGACGTCGCCGAAGTGGCCGTAGCCGACCTCCATGTCGGACCAGCACACGCCGCAGGCGAGGACCTTGACGAGGACCTGGTGGGCGGAGGGGTGCTTCATGGGCACATCTTGGATGGTGAAGCCAGAGTTTGGCGCCGTGAGGACGACGGCTTTGTAGGACTTTGGGAGGGAGGATGTCATTTTGGGGGATATCGATTGGTTCGAAGTTACTACTGGATGGGTATAACTAATATGTATAGGTATGTAATATCTCTATTGCCGTTAAACTTTTGATTGAAGGTGCTGACGGGGTGTATAGCAAATACACAGTTTAAGAAGCTCTTTGGGATCTTGTATGGGATGGAAGAGCTTTAGAAGAACTTTGAGAGAGCTTGGAGAAAGGAGCTATCACCAATTGAAAAACTCAAAATGAGAGAGGAACCTATTAACGTTATATACTTATCGACAGAAAACAAATCTCCTTATTTACTTGTGGCCTAATTGATGAGAAATGCTTTCTAATACCAGCTAATATCCGTTCCAGTTGATAAATTAACCCATTTCGTCCGGGACAACTACTGCCGATAGTAAACCATGCAGACTAGTGCGCCGCTGTGAAGTCAGTGTGACTTCATCAGCGGAGAGGGGAGATATGTAAGGGGTCCAAAGTTTATGAGAAAGCTGAATATTGTTTCCGTAGGAGTTGGGGGGCACTCGGGGTTAGGACTAGAACAATACTAGGGCCGGGCGTAACATGGCTCTATAATTGTTCCATAATACAGAAAGAAGGTTTGGTTTCGATTCAATCCGTGAAAGGTCTAGATACAGACTATCTATAATTCGAATAGAGGTAAAAGGCATACCTTTCCTTGTGAACCATAGCTCTCTTTCTCCCCAAGCTGACAAACGCAATGGGATATCTGATCGCTTCTTTGATATGCACGACGAGATTCAGCAATCACCACACCATTCCCTGGTCGTAGACTTATAATTGAGCCAAAGTCTTGCTTTAATCTGGGGAGTAAATTTGGCCAGTGTATGGTGCGGCAACTTTCTATCATTTGCTCAGTCAAGCTGAGATCATTGCATCCGTATTTCGATTCAATTCTTGTTGGGTTCAAGCTCATGTTGGTAACAATATGTTATCTTGATGTAATCTGTATAATAGAAGTCTTAAGAGCAACATGAATCAGAGTCTCGCGAGGACTGCACGCCTTTGCTTTCCTCATAGTGCATCTCTCATTTATTCGTGCCAAATTCATCCAACACAGTTAACATCACTATATTCTTCATCCTGTCATATAGATCCTCATAAATGATAGGTCAGCTCAGCCGAAACCAACTCCATGCTCCAGGGTAGCAGCGCTCGTCCTGCTAACTTAGCATCAGCTCAGCTCGCCATAGCTATTGGCAGCGGGGCAAACTCTCCCCGGCTAATCCTCGCTCCTCGCCCCCGGCCCAGCCAATCACCGCCCTCGCATTTCCGACATCACGGGGCAAAAGAGGCGAATCAATCAATCCATCGATCTAACCTCCAGGTATCCCCAAACTCCAACCTCCAGCCTCGCCCAGCTCTCTCAAGCCGCGGCACCCCAATCTTCCTCCCCAGAACTCGTTCATTGAGGAAGTCTGTATACCTCTGAGTCTCTGTTTCACTTCCACACACAGCAATCATGCTGCCGGCTACGCGATCTGCGGCCTCAATGGCCCTCCGAGGTGCGTCAAATTTTCCAAGACGACGACGAATACGCCAATCAATCTCTCAACATTTCGGCGCTCACGTTAGCTAACGTTAATTGATTCTATGTTACAGTCAAGCCTGCCTCTGCGCTGATGCCCTTCCGAGCTGCCGCCGCCTTCACAACAACATCCCAAAAGGATGCCACCTCGTTGACCCCCCACTCGCCCAGCTTCGGCAAGATTCGCAAGGAAGTTCCCCTCCCCAGCGAGGAGGGCACCAAGGGCGTCATCCAATACGCGCTGTACGTAAAGCTGCAACATCCATTCAGATCGAATTCTGCGAAATACAAGAGAAAAAGAGAAATTTCTGGTTCACAAGTCTAACGATATCTTCACAGCACCTCTCTCGACATCATCGCCAACTGGGCCCGTCAATCCTCCCTCTGGCCCATGACCTTCGGTCTCGCCTGCTGCGCCGTCGAAATGATGCACCTCTCCACCCCACGATACGATCAGGATCGTCTCGGAATCATTTTCCGTGCCTCCCCCCGTCAGTCCGATGTCATGATTGTTGCCGGCACCCTCACCAACAAGATGGCCCCCGCCCTGCGCCAGGTCTACGATCAGATGCCCGACCCCCGATGGGTCATCTCCATGGGTAGCTGCGCCAACGGTGGTGGCTACTACCACTACAGCTACAGCGTCGTCCGCGGCTGCGACCGCATCGTCCCCGTCGACATCTACGTCCCCGGATGCCCGCCCACCAGCGAGGCCCTCATGTACGGAATCTTCCAGCTGCAGAGGAAGATGCGCAACACCAAGATCTCCCGAATGTGGTACAGACGGTAAATAAGAAGAGGGAGAATGAGAATGAAATATGGAAGGAAGACGGGAAGAAAAAGACGAGGGGGAAATTGGCACTATGTGATTTGAACGACAACAAAGGTGCTGAACAGCATCTTTGAAAGGGACGGAGGAGGGATGGAAATCACTTATCCAACGGGGCGTGGGGCCATTCGGATATGGGAAACGATGGAATTGTCCAGGCAAAAATTCTGAGTCAAACCCCAGACGCAGGAAGAAGCAATATCATACATTGGCTCGGTATTAATTTTTTTACTATGTTTTCTCAAAATTTGTGTATATACACTCTGGGCTGCATGAGGTTAGAGGAGTAGTGTAGAGTATCTGCCCAAAAAATACTGTACCAATACTAAAGAGCCACTTGAAGAAAACACCTAAGTAGGCAACTTGAGTGAACTGGAAAAGATATGCTATACTGTGGGAGAAAAGTAGTTTGATCAATTTCACTTTATTACAATGAAAAAAAATAAGCCAACTATATTATTCCAATCATGAGGTAAGAAAAAAACAAGTCAAAATTCCATTCCATGCCTGCTTTACTATATCTTGCAATACCCTTCAGCTATTAACTTTGTCTTTGCGCTCTCCATCATTCGTAAACGCAACACCGCCGGCTAATGAATGCACTTGGTCATCGAAAAATACGAATGGGATGCCTTAACTGGATCGCCTATCTGTCGGCTAATCCAGCCAACTCAGTCCCACTGTGTACAATCCATTTCTCATGGCCATGCATGTATTCTCGTTCCATAGCCCGCCTCTTTTCCACATTTGACATCGTATAGCAGCCCCCATGCCATCCTCTGATGCTTCTTTTCTGCTGATGCCCATGGGCGGCGCTGCAAGCCATTCTATCTCAACGCGTCACATCTTGCCCGATAACAATTAAAATCCACCAGCGCCAAACCAAAGCCTACCATGTCTGTCTGCTGACTCTTCAACCAAAGCATATATACCCAAATGAGGAAATCAAAATCAAAATACTATCAGTGAGGGGACATGAAGGGATTTTTGTTGTTGGAAAGCAAATGCTACGAAAACATCGTAGCAAGCTGTGTTATGCGAGCACATCGTATACCAACTCGCCGTCTATTCTTGGCCAAAGCCCATGGTCTCCTCAACGGCAATTGTAAGCTTCTGCTGTAGTGTTTCCAAAGTTTTATACGGGGGTAAATCAATACGGTTGAAGCTATACTTGCGGTTAGCATTCCATGTTTTCTCATTTCTTCCATAATCTCATTGTTGTCAAAAGGTTAAAACTTACCAAGTGTGCGCCTTGGGTAGGTTAGCTAAGTCACCGGCCTTTTCGATCGTAAATCTTCTGGGGCCATCGCTACCCTGAAGATCCTTGAATCCGTTGACCGGGATTCTGGAGGTACCGGTGGTGAACTGCAACAAACGCGACTTCTGCTCGCCATCCCAGGATCGCACTGTTGCCCAGAAGTTCTGGATAACTTCGTCTGATTCTGTGTAGCCTCGGTAGTCGGTGTGCTTCTTCCAGTCATCAACGTCAATCTCAGCGATACCGCCAATGAGCAACTCCAGCTCACGCTCATCAAAAACGTTGATGAGGTCATGAGGGATCAGCTCTTGGAAACCCTCCTTGAAAGCTTGGAACTGCTCGGCAATACGCTTCTCAATACGCCATTTAACCATAAGCTCCACATACTCCTTCTTGTTCTCATTCGTCACTTCAATGTCACGACCGCCGGGGATCAAATCCTCAGTGGTCAATACACCGAAGCGCTCATCTTCCGTGGAAAATGTTTGTTCCAGGATTCCTCCCGAAATATCATTATCCAGCATCCACTGCAATGATCGGTGGAAGTCAGCATCGACTCCTTCCATGTCGGCCAATGTGACTCCCTTGCCCAAGACCATCTTGTAGAGGGCGCCAATGAAGAAGGCATCCAAAAATCGGCGGTGGAAGATGGCCATGCCGACTACACGGCCAATGAATTTGAAATAGTTGAGATGCTCTGGGTTGATACCAGAGTGGGGGTTAATTTGGAGGGTATAATTATCATGCGCTGAGTACTCGAATAAACAGTAGAAAGGATTGAACATTTCGTGCGAAAGAAGGAAGAAGAATTCTCGGGACAGACCGCCGTAATCAAGACCGTCTTCTCCGTCGAATTTGATCATGAGACGCTTCTTCAAATCTGTAGCAGACTGGCGAGTAATCTCGGCAAAGGAGTCTTCAAAGATGTGTGATCGTCGGACCTTGATATGACACTGTCCACTAAGAATGCGCATAGCAGGCTGAGAGCGGAAGTAAATGAGCTTCCGCCTGAAGTCTCGCTTGTATTGGGGCACATTCTGATCCAGGGAAGAAGGAAGACGCGGGTCATCCCAAGTGGTTGTCTTGGTGTTGTGGTCCACGAAGTAGACTCGGGCAGTGTTTGTGAGACGCATCTCCCAGCCGCTGGGCAAGGGGCCGAGTTGAGAAACGGGTTGTTGCTGAATTTGTCCGTTGGTGTTGTTCTGGCCGTACATGCGGATGAATTGCTGTCGGCGAGGATCGACCCAGGTCGTGGTACGAGTGTTGTGATCGACAAAGTAGGGTCGTCCTTCGGGAGTCCAGCGTTGTTCCCAGCCCGGAGGAAGCTCGCCAGAGCCTGGGCTAGTAGCACCGGTGTGCATCATAGCCGTGTGGTTGCCGTTGGGAGCAGCAGCACCAGCAGCGCCGCCACTGGGACTACCAGAACCAGAGCCCTGCTGCTGTTGAAGGGTTGGCGAGCTGGTACCAGTTCTATCTTCGGGCAAAGTTCGGTTTTGGTGTCTCTGGCGTTCGACCTGGGTAACAGCTTCTCGTTCGTTTCGGACTTCAGCGGCGGTTCCGTTGGCCGTCGGCCGGTTCCAGCTGGTGGTTCGGGTGTTGTGGTCTACATAATAGGTGCGGCCCAGGTTATCTTCTCTGCGCTCCCAGCCCGCTGGCAAGCGGCCCTGAGCGTCTTCAAAGGGGCTCAGCTGGCTGTTGGGGCGAGTAGAGCCATTGACACTCGCAGAGGCAGGCGCGGCACTGACGCTGGCAGGATGGCTGGCGAGGTTAGGCTGGGAACCGAGCGCGTTGCCGTTGGGGCCAGACATGGCTGAGCTTGGCCGTTCACCAGCCGGAGCAGATAGCGTCGACAGGTTGGAACCGCTGGGTGCTCCAAGTGTGGGTCGATTTGATGATGATGCTTGGCCGGCGCGAATGGGAGTACTGAGGTTGCAAGACAGGTTGAGGATGAGTTTGCCATGCACCACGAGGTTATCAGTCGATTTCTTGAGGTCCCTGGTAATCATTTGATCTGGCAGATGCTAAGCGTTAGCGAGCTACTAGTAGTCTTGCTAGAAAATAAAGGGGGCAGGGCGGCCTGAGACATACCGTCGGCCTCGGGTCCGACTTCTGGAATTAAGTCGCCGATTCGGATATTGATAACGCCTAGGAAACCCTGGTCCTTCTTCTTGAACTTCTTTTGATCGAACACCTGAACGGCCAGGATACTACCCTCATCAACCCGGCTGCAGAATTCAACGTTTAGCATATGAACAGCCGTATGATGATAGAAAAGAATGGTCGTACAAATCAAAGCTCTCGTTCCAGTACGGGTTGAGCGTCTTCTTGCTCACCGTCGTCGTCTTGGTCTGCTCTCCGTTGATGGTCGCGACGGCAAAGGGATCAGGGAAGCCTATTGTTGTTATTGTTTAGCTGAAAGCTGACAAACATAGAGACACGAGGCGAGGGGAAGGATGGAGATACATACGGAAGACATCTCGCTTGTACAAGCCATCGGCGGCGATGACTATGATGATGTATGTTAATAACACAGGCGCCTTCTTACATAGGAGTGGCTTGCACGGAAAACGCACTTGTTATACGGAGATTGGGCCGACTGCGAGACATATGTTAGACGAGAATTCCATTACAAATGACCGAACGACCTATAGCCAGAGAGGCCGGAGAAAAAAAATGGCACGAGCGTGAATCTTACCCAGCATCGTTGTTTCGGTTCGCCATCTTGACGGGATCGTTTGTGTGTATGCAGCGCTCCAGGCACGGCAACACCAGGCTTCCTCAAATGCACAACTGTCAACAAATTCGACACCAGCGCAAGCCCTTTTCTTCGAGATGGCGTCCAGGGGTGGACGTTTAAGGAGGAAGTCGGCGCTGTAAGTGACGCCAAGCGACGATATGCTGCGGACTGAGCAAAGTTGGGGCTGTGCAGGCCAGACTCCCCGCTCTATGGCTCGGTGGCGGGCGCGGGATGAGAGCACGTGACAAGGCCTGCGCTCTGGCCGACGGCGACAATTGCGAGACTGGACAGGAGGCGTGAGCAGCGTGGAATCTCACGGCAGCGAGAAAAAACAGCGGATGGGCAATGAATGGACTGGGCTGTGACGATGATGGAGGAGATGGAATCCAGGCGGGTTTGCAAAGGCGGGCTGACAAGTGGAATCCCCCTCTGCGCACAGCTCAGGCGGCTATGGGGCGCTGGCTGATGGCCGTTTGCTGGCGATTGGAGTGGGGGGGAGGGACGAGAAGCTGCTAGGCGGCCTCCTTTAGGGCCCTTGGGCTCTGTTTAGGGCGGTTCCTTTAGAAGGAAGAGGGCCCCGTGCCTTCTGTCAGTGAGAAGGAGAACTCCTTCAAGTGGAGGAAAAGCGGTATGTGCTTCTATCTACACACACTTGCAGTATAGAGTAATAAGCGTGGCTTCTTTTTCTCCTGATTGGAGGCTGATTTGCTCCCCGGAAGCAGAGATGAAAAGAGAGCGCAGACCCTTGGGTACCATACCCAGAACGCGCTTTTACTTTTTTCTCGCTCTCGCCTCAGTACGGCGGAAGCCGGCAAACAGAAGCCGTCGAAAGCTTGCCGCTACGAACTAGGTTGCTCCGTAGCGTTTGCTTGATTCCACTGGTGCTTCACGTACAGTGTGCTGCCGCCAGGACTGTGTTGGTATTCGCCAGCACCCAGGTAGGGTTGTGCCTCTATTAAAAGGAGCAAGTGAGCATCGGGAGCGTAATACGCGCCGAGAGGCAAAGGCCCGTGGCAAGCACGCCCTACAGGTAGTACGTGCATAACAAGCCAACTCTAGGGCGCCCGGCTTTATTGGCATCACCCTGTGTGGAAGCACGACATGCGATGAATCGCGCCGGCATAGCCTCTGCCCGGTACCTACTGACTAGCTACTATCGACCTCTCAAGGTGCTCCATCTGTTAGCGTCCAAGCATCGAGATGATCTAATAAGACACGACCAGTCTTGACTAATACCTGTCAAATCATGTCACTCCCCTCGTCTGTCATCATTATTAACGAAGAAAAAAAGGAAAGAAAAAAAAAAGAGGGCAGTGTTTGGCATGATTACCAATAGTTTACCTCTAGACGCAAATTTGGCCGTCTAAATCGGCAAATGTAACGGGGGATAGCATTTAGTGCTTTTACGGAGCAGCTTTCCTCCATATTACTATAGCTGCTCTGTGCTATTGCATTGCCATCGGTATGGCTCTTGTTCATCACCACAATCTTTTTTAGCGCCAAGATGTTGCTATTAATGGAATATCCTTCTTCGGGAACGCGGTGCGGGTGACTATCGTCGTCCAATCCTACGTCGGATCGGACACTCCAAGCTTCTATGTAGCGGTATAAATAGCAGGGGGTCGATATCTAGTCTTGCGTATCTCCAACAGATATAACAGAATGAGGAATTGGGAGATTATACCAGAAGAGAAAAAGAAGAAGCCAATCGACGCCATGCATGAAATCCCACAAGCGAACTGCATAATTGTTATCGTAAAAACGCCACTTAGGAACGAAGCTCCAAATCTTATGCGCAGGATCTGCAACGCTACCCATCTATGATGCAAAATTTGAGCGTAAGAACAATGTCGTCGATAATAGGGCGTGGGATAGATTGGCCTCTTGTATTTGCACGAGACCCCTCGTGTAACATCTCCATCTGATAGGATTGAAACATGCATTTTAAATACATCATTAGCCATGGCATAAATCTTACAAATACGATTTGGCGTTTAGATATGCCGCTTCACAGCCACGCTTGAATCATTCTAAAAGTAACAAAGAAAGAAAATCAATTTTACTTCCTCATCTAACACCCGATGTGCCATCTGGCGTCAATACCAAGGCCTAAAACTCCAGATCCTTTCCCGTCTTGAAATTCCGGTGATATACACGCAATCTCATGGTCCCATGCCCGTCCTGCCTGTCTTGACTTAATCCTAGCTAGCTAGGCCATAGATAGTAAATTTCCATCATAGTAAAGTAAACACTAGTGTTTTGTCTTCCGTATAATTTTTTTTGTGTTCCGATCTCTCGCCGTAGCTCCCCTCATGTCACTCTGCCCTTCTCCTCAATTATGCCAACCTGAATGCCGGATATCTTTCGTCAATTGCGCAGTTAAACAGAACAGGGAAAAAAAAAAATTTCCACCATAACTCTCCAAAAAAAGAAAAGGAAAAAAAGTGTTGGAAAAAATAAGGAAATGGAAGGAAAATTTTCCGTTTAATCGCGAGAAATAATAAACCTCTCCTCAGTTCCGATACCAAAGAGATCATCACCCAATCCATTGCCCTGGGTAGATCGCGTGCTTGGAGAAACACTTCCTTGGTCCTAGTAAGGGGCGTAACCTCGTCCACGGCCTCGGTAGCCGCCACGGTAGCCGCCTCGGGGAGGGAATCCCCCGCGCCCGAAACCTCCTCGTCCACCACGGAACCCTCCTCTTCCACGGCCGCGGCTCATGCCAGGAATGTTGGTGCGCTTGGGCGTAACCTTGATGTTGCGTCCCTTGAAGACACTCTCGTTCAGGACGAGGGCCTGGGCCACCAAGCTGGGCTCGGTAAACTCGACATAGGCGTAGCTGGAAGATTAACGAAAAGGGTACGTCATTAGCTTTGAATATTCCAAAACTGGCAGAAAGAAACCCAGAAGGGCATGTGTGATGTATGCTTACCCCTTTGGCTGTCCGGTAAACTTGTCCAAGAGAATGGTGACTCGGTTGATGGAGCCGCAGCTCTGGAAATGCGCCTGGACTTCCTCTGGAGAGGCCGAGTAGTCGACGTTGCCCACGAAAATGCTTCGAGCGTCGACAGACTCTTTGTCATCGGCGAGATCAGCAGACTGCTGCTCCAGTGTGGCCTGCATCTCACGAAGCTTCTTAGCCTCCTCTTCCATTTCTGCAACTCGGCGCTTCATCGCTTGGATCTCCTCCTAGCGGGCGGCGTGTCAGATCCATCAGGTAAAAGCTCTCATCTCGAGCGCGCGTAAAGCTAAACCCACCTCTTCACTGGCCGTAATCTCGTTTTCCGGCTCACGCTCCTCCTGAGGGATGCCTTCTGGCTTGTCTGCGTCCGACATTGTGCTTGACCGAATGAATCGACAGAGTCTCTGATGGGATAAAACTGAACCGAGGAAAGATTAGAATCAGCGCAAGCTAAAATGAGAAAATGATTCCTTTGTTACAGCAACAGA
Source organism: Trichoderma hamatum GD12 (assembly GCA_000331835.2). Classification (NCBI taxonomy): domain Eukaryota; kingdom Fungi; phylum Ascomycota; class Sordariomycetes; order Hypocreales; family Hypocreaceae; genus Trichoderma; species Trichoderma hamatum. The sequence goes on from ANCB02000010.1 coordinate 352,715, forward strand.
ACAAAGGCCGAATGGAACGCAAAGGGCAGAAAAAAAAAAGCTAGGATGCGCCCCCTTGCGTAGGTTGGGGAATAACGTTTTGAACTGAGCCTGAAGCGCGACCGCCTCAGGTTTCACGTTGGGAGAAGTAATTGGAACGTTCAAAGCTACCGACCTGGATTAATGGCTGCAGCGATATCGGACGCGACAGCAGGATTTGTCTGCAATTAAAAAAACGAAGGGATGATTCTGCAAGGGCAAAAGCGAGCAAAAGAAATTCGTGATGGACAATCGTCACTTGAGCCTCGAGACGCCGCGACGCGGAACCGAAGTTTGCCCGCCCGCAAGGCTGCTGTCCGCGCTCCACTAAGCCCAAGTCACTGCCTAGTACTACTCAGGCGCATGTGCCATTGCGGAGAGCGACCTACATGAATGCTACCGCACAGGCATTAGCTCGCTGAGTTGGAAGCGCTTCACAGCCACTGGTTGCATATCGCTAGTACGGCTAAATCGGGCCTTGAAGCTGCTTCTGCCCCTCCTCAGCAGCTCCGGGCTTCATGAGGACGGAAATCGGCATGCTGCTGTTGATGCGCATCTCCAGCTGGCATCTCTAGTAGCTGACAAGCGCCCCTCTCATGCTTTAGTACCTTCTATTGATGAGTTCCTTTCGATATTAGTACAAAATGCCAGCTGACGTCTTAGCGCTTCATACCTATATATACGCTCCCTCCCATTCTGAGACTCTATATAATCGCCCTCAGTCTTTTCCTTGTGCTAATACTGACAGGCGCTATATGGGATACTTATTATTGACCATCCATCATCAGCTTGACACCTCTTGCCGCTTTATATAGATTCAGATTCAATATGGCAGATCGCCCATCCACCCCTCTGCTCCAATCTTACCATGCCGATACCAGCGATGAATCGCCCGTGTGGCAAAGGCACTCACAGGAATCAGGGTTTTCTAGACATTTGCGACGATGCCGTAGGACAAGCCAGCGCTTCCTCGAGTCTCGTACGAAACACTTCATCGTCATGGGCGTCGTGGCGCTGGATGTAGCTGCGCTGCTCGCAAACGTCTTCATCCAGCTGATTGCCTGCGAGATGCATGAGAATGATGAGCCCTGGGTGGAAGATGTAACCGAAGGTTTAGAAATCGCAGGTCTGGTCTTCAGCAGCCTTTTTCTCCTTGAGCTCTTTGCATGCTTGTTTGCTTTTGGCCCACGGTAGGTTTTGATTTTCTTTTCGCGATGCTTTGAGCCTTTCTAACTCGTTTTGCGCGCATTGAAGCTTTCTTGCCTCTTGGTTTCATCTATTTGACTCGGCAGTTATTGTTGCCAGTTTTGTGATAGATGTATTTTCCAGAGGCCTAACCGAGTCTATTGGCTCCTTGATTGTTGTCCTCCGTTTGTGGAGGTTGGCAAAGATATCCGAAGAGGTTGTATTAGGCGCTACAGAGAGGATGGAGATTCTGGAACAGCAGCTGGATGACCTCGAAGCTGAGAATAGCAGATTACGAGCTCAGCTGGGCATCGAGTCCTCCAACCATTCGATCAATGAGTAAACATGAAGAAAAATTTTTTTATATACAATTGTTGCATTTAATATATGCACTGTTAATGGCCTCCTAAAGCAAATTCTCTGTGTCCAGACATTGCAGAGCTGGCAGGCGAGCTCTGATCATGGTATTAGTACCTAGATTACTCCCATCCATTCCTTCTATTAGAGACAAACTCCAGATATGTATGACGAGAACCCTTAACTCTGACACCATCAATGTGGATTCAAGTGTTCCAAAATAAATAAACAGATAGAAAAGAAAAAAGAAAAAATGAAAAGAAAAGAAAAAACGCCCTTGATATCTATGCTACCTCCCTCCCATGTCCCGCAGTTGCCCTATGTTCCCATCCGATGTATATGAAATGTTGTACCTGATTGACATGGTGATCGCGGGTAGAAGATGATACGAAATAAAACAAAACAACAAGAAAATAGCGGTCATGTGTGTCGACTGCGTTTGCCTCCGTTGCCGGCGGGATCTTTGCTATCAAAACAGCCGCCGAAAAAGTCGTCAAAGTCCATCTTCCGCTTCGCTCCCGCCCCCCGGCCAAGATGTGATGAAGACCGAGGGCCGTTCCTCGAAGAGCTTGATCCGAATTTGGAACTGAATGAAGGCGGGAAAGCAGATACGTCCTGTGGTCGTGGGTCTGATAAATCTAGAGTGGCGATGTTGGGATACGTAGAGTGGAAGGTGAAGGCTTCTTGTGTTGGTATGACAAAGTGGGTTGGTTCTTCGGTCGTAGGAGGAGGCACATGGACGGCAGCAGCAGGCGAGTGTGTTCGAGATTGGATCGGAACTGATGTAGACGCTGATGGTTCGGCACTGGCCCGAGAAGCCTCGGGAGACGTAGTTCTTTCGCCCTTGTCGGTCTCGTCTTCGCTCTCGTTGCTCTGATGTCCTGCCTCTCGACCGTCGAGTCTCTCTGTAGCCCATCTTCTTATCCTCCAGCCCTCGCCATCGTCCAAACCAATGCTTTGCTTGTCAAGGAAGAGGAGGAGGTCGTCCAAGCAATCTTGGTATCCGTCTGCGCGAGCGCGCGCCTCTGCCTTGGCAGATGTCTTGTAAAGCTTTGTCACGGAGAGCGCCGCGGCCTTGAAAACGTCCAGCAGCTGTTCGGGTGACTCATACTGCATCGCCTGCTTTCCCAGGCCGCCGTAGGTCTTTGACGAGTCCATCTTCGTAAGGGATATTTGCTCTTAGGCAATAGTGAATTAAGTGCGCGTGTGTATGTGATGTGGTCTAGGATTTCGTTAGGTTAGCGTAACAGCAAACTAGGAGCTTTGTGTTCCTACCTTGGGGCGATAGAGAGGATCAACCTCAGGGAGGGAGAATCCGCCACTGCCTGGTTTAGGGGGTCGCACGGCAGAGACAATGTCGTCGATCTCTTGCGAAAGAGGCCTCGAGCTATTTAGATACAGAGCTCTCTAGGTAATAGAAGATAGCTCCAGGGATAGACCTCAAATGGGATCGAAGCGATGGAGGGGAAAGTCCTGGCAGTATGTTCCGTAGCGGCAAACTTCTAGGTCAGCAGGTTAGAAAGGCGGGCGAAGGCGGTAGAACTGCACGTGGGGTGATGGGTCGCGACCCTGGTCTTTTACACGTGACTTTGTGACTGCGTAGCTCTAGGCTTTAGCATCAAGCATGAGGGAGACAAGTTGGGTTTTGAGGTGCAACAGTGAATTTTACGGCAATTTTATTTCGAAGCTTAGTGTTTTGGCTGTGGCCAGCACGGCGCGCGCTCAGAGGTGAGGGTAGCTCCTTGCAGGCCTTTGGCTGAGGCAATTCCACGGTTGCACCATATTACTCCTACTACCTAGGTACTTCGTATAATGAGAGGTACAAAGTACAGCTATGGATGCAGCTGTAGCGCACCCGTAGCGCACCTGTAGCACACCCTGTAAGATTGCTCCCGCAGCTGGCTGCATCTCTGCAGCGGGAAAAGCCCCTGACCCGTGACGTCGTTCTCCATTCCGCTTCTGGACTCGGACTTTTCTTCTTCCATTGTGGAATAAGTGGGGGAGGCCATATCGATTTTGCCCTTTAGCGCGGAGAGACAAGGGTGGGACCTGCACGCGCGCTAGGCCCAAAGTCGACAGCCTTTCAATGAGCACGTCGAGACTCTTACCAGGCGCATTTCCAAAAAACATCTTCTCCTTGACGCCAGCAGAAGGGAGATAGATCCACGGCTTCAAAGCACCACCCAAAACATTCAAGAGGCCAGAGCCATTTACTACGTCCCTGGAACTCCCCTGGGCCCCCTGGACTCCTGGTTACCGGCGCATCTGCAGCGCGTTTCGTGCACGCAAGTCGCGTAAAGAGGCTCCCCTCCGAGATTTTAGTCGCAATGGCTCCGCGACCTCGATCAAACGGTGTGGACACCGACGCGTCCATGTCTGACGCTCCAGAGCATCCCCATGCTGAAGAAATGGTTGTTTTAACTACTTACATGGCAAGCTTGGCCATTTGTTTGATGCTATAGCTAACTTAATCGCAGGAGGTCGATGAGACTCCCGACTATACCGACTCCGATACCAACCCCAACACCACAGCTAGCAGCGTGGCTGGCGAACCCCTCACAGACGGCAGGAAGCGACGCACCGAGGCGAATCAATTGCGTCGAAGTATTTTCGGAAAGAAACATGATCGCCTTGGCGAATCAAAGGTGCGCCTCCCCTCAGACGGTCATTTACAAGGCGATGCCGTTAGAAATAGCAGTCTATACTAACATTTTACTCTGTTTGTTTCTTTGAATAGGAAGATGACACAATTCGACGATTTCGTTATCTTCTCGGTCTTACCGACTTGTTCCGGCATTTTATCGAGACAAATCCCGACCCCAAGATCCGAGAAATCATGACCGAGATTGACCATCAGAATGCCGAAGCTGCTCGAGGAAAGAAAGGCGCTGGCAGAAAAGGAGGCGCTACAAGCGAGAGACGGCGACGAACTGAAGCTGAAGAAGATGCAGAGCTTCTGAGCGACGAGAAACATGGCGGATCCGCTGATACTGTGTTCAGAGAGTCACCTTCCTTTGTACAGGGACTCATGAGAGACTACCAAGTTGCTGGTCTGAATTGGCTGATTTCGCTGCATGAGAACGGTATTTCTGGTATCTTGGCTGACGAAATGGGCTTGGGAAAAACACTACAAACCATTTCCTTTCTGGGTTATCTTCGCCACATCATGGGTATTACTGGACCCCATCTTGTGACAGTGCCCAAGTCAACGCTCGACAATTGGAAGCGAGAGTTTGCAAAATGGACTCCAGAAGTCAATGTGCTTGTGCTCCAAGGTGCCAAAGATGAGCGTCATGAGCTCATCAACGAACGACTCGTTGATGAGAAATTTGACGTTTGCATTACCAGCTACGAAATGGTTTTGAGAGAAAAGGCGCACCTCAAGAAATTCGCTTGGGAGTACATCATCATTGATGAGGCACATCGCATTAAAAACGAAGAGTCATCTCTATCACAAGTCATTCGACTCTTCAACTCCCGCAACAGACTTCTCATTACAGGTACACCTCTGCAAAACAACTTGCACGAGCTCTGGGCTCTGCTCAACTTCCTCCTTCCCGATGTCTTTGGCGATGCCGATGCATTTGATCAATGGTTTTCGGGACAAGACCAAGACCAAGACAAGGTCGTGCAGCAGTTACATCGAGTTTTGCGTCCGTTCTTGCTCCGGCGTGTCAAGAGTGATGTTGAAAAGAGTCTTTTGCCAAAGAAGGAAGTCAATGTATACTTGGGCATGTCTGAGATGCAAGTCAAATGGTATCAAAAGATTTTGGAAAAGGATATTGATGCTGTCAATGGTGCTGGAGGAAAGAGAGAGTCTAAGACCAGACTTTTGAACATTGTGATGCAGCTACGAAAGTGCTGCAATCACCCCTACCTGTTTGAGGGCGCCGAGCCAGGCCCCCCATACACAACTGATGAACATTTGATTTACAATGCAGGCAAGATGAAGGTTTTGGACAAGCTGCTAGGACGACTCCAGAAGCAAGGCAGCAGAGTCCTGATCTTCTCTCAAATGAGTCGATTGCTTGATATTTTGGAAGATTATTGCGTCTTCAGGCAGTACAAATATTGCCGTATTGATGGTGGAACTGCTCACGAGGACCGAATTGCTGCTATTGACGAGTACAACAAACCTGGATCAGAAAAATTCGTCTTTCTGCTGACAACGAGAGCTGGTGGTTTGGGCATCAACCTGACCACAGCCGACATAGTCATTCTCTACGACAGCGATTGGAACCCGCAGGCGGATCTGCAGGCTATGGATCGCGCTCATCGTATCGGACAGACGAAACAAGTTGTAGTGTATAGATTCGTCACTGACAATGCTATCGAAGAGAAGGTGCTCGAACGAGCAGCCCAAAAATTACGACTTGACCAGGTCGTCATTCAACAGGGCCGCGCTCAGGTTGCTGCCAAGGCTGCTGCAAACAAGGATGAGCTCTTGAATATGATCCAGCATGGTGCTGAGAAAGTATTCCAGTCCAAGGGCCCCACTGATGAAACGGCAAACAAAGAGAAGGAGTTGAACGATGAAGATATCGATGAGATCCTGAGTCGAGGCGAGTCACGTACCAAAGAGCTTAATGCTAGGTATGAGAAGCTTGGCATTGAGGATCTCCAGAAATTCACATCTGAATCTGCCTACGAATGGAATGGAGAAAACTTTGCACAGGCCAAGAAGAATATTGGCATGAACTGGATTAACCCTTCTAAGCGAGAACGCAGGGAGCAGAGCTACTCTATGGACAAATACTTTAGACAGGCCATGTACCCCAATCCCAAGGCCGATGCCAAGCCTAAAGCCCCTCGAGCGCCCAAGCAAGTACCAGTCCATGACTATCAATTCTATCCGCCTCGTTTGCAAGAGCTTCAGGATAGAGAAACAGCCTTCTACCGCAAGGAAATTGGCTACAAGGTGCCATTAGCAGACGGAGATGACGAGAACTTGTCAGAACGCGAAGCTGAGAGAGCGCTCGAGCAGCAAGAGATTGATAATGCGACACCTCTCACGGAAGAAGAGCGGGCGGAAAAGGAGGAGCTCTCCAACCAGGGATTTGGTCAATGGAACCGCCGTGACTTCCAACAGTTTGTGAACGGATCGGGCAAATATGGACGAAATGATTTCCAAGGCATTTCCAATGAGATTGACAGCAAGACGCCCGCGGAAATTCGTGCATATGCCAAGGTGTTTTGGCAGCGGTACACCGAAATTCATGACTATCCCAAATACCTCAAGGTAATTGAGGATGGAGAGGAGCGTACGAGGCGTATCGACCACCAGGGCAAGCTTCTTCGCAAGAAGATGCAGCAGTACCGTGTACCTCTCCAGCAGCTAAAGATCAATTACTCAGTGTCTACTACCAACAAGAAGGTCTACACCGAAGAGGAGGACCGTTTCCTGCTGGTTCTTCTTGACCGCAACGGTATCGATTCTGAGGGTCTCTACGAGAAGATGCGAGATGAAATCCGCGAATCTCCTCTTTTCCGCTTTGACTGGTTTTTCTTGAGCCGTACACCCATCGAACTGTCGCGACGATGCAACACATTGCTTACAACTATTGTCAAAGAATTTGAAGAGGGTGCTGGAACCGGCAAAGGTTCAAACGGTGTCAACGGCAAGTCGAAACGCGACCTGGATGAAGAAAATGATGAGGATAGCATTCTCAGCATGGCTCCTGCAAAGAAGAAGTCCAAGAATGGCGTCAAGGTACGATAAACCACTGATAATCTAAGAAGCAAAATATTGAGCAATACTGACATGTCTCGTATAGAATAAGGCTCTTGATAACGTCAAGTCAAAGTCCAGCAAAGCCAGCTCTGCCACGCCATCAAGGGCTTCCAGTGTTGCTTCCAATGCCAACTCAAACGCCGGTGGCTCTGCCAAGGGCAAGAAGACCAAGGCAGTAGGTAGAAAGAAGAAATAGGGAAGAAACGAATTTTCCTCATCTTCTTATAAAACGAAACGTGAAAAAAGAATGAATGAAAAAAAAAGTGAAAGAAAGAAGATGGGCTGGCTAGAGGGAACAAACCAGGTTTCAGGAGAACAGGACGTGGGTACGAAATTTAGAAAGGTTTCATAACCAAAATTTTATGGCGGCGTTTCATACTTGGGAGAGATTAATACGATTAAATCGAACTTGGTTGGAGGTTTCCTCTGTTGGCGGAGAGATGTCTTTTTTTATTGGCCTCTTGGTATTTGTCGTGTAGAAACGACATCGACGATTCTTGAAGGGCTTTTTATTGTGTCTAAAAAAAGAGAAAATAAAAATAGTTACGTTGAGTGTAAGTAGTAGGTAGTAATGCAAAGGAACCACCCGACTTGAGAAACGCCGTCATAGCAGAAACACATGCATATATTAAATAAGGGATAGGGGGTAACGATTGCGATACTCTAAGTGATGTACACATCTCTATGTATCAAATTTATCGCTTTTGACGTTGACAGCTTGTTTTCTTCTTCTTTCCCTCTTTATTCTCTCTCTACAGCAACAAAGAGACACCTAGTAAGGATTACATACGGGAATTCAAGCATCCCACTTCTCCCTTCCAGCAAGAAGACTTTGTTTGTTTCCCTTTCCGCCCTCCCAAAACGCCGTACAATATGTTTAACGCATGCAAGCAAGCAAGCAAGCAGTCCGCAATAATCAAAACACAGACTGATCATTTCTGTCTTCCCTTTTTCATTTTCCCCTTTCCTTTCCCTCTCTATATTTCTTCCCTTCTTCTTTGGTTTAACATCTAGGCCAAAATGAAACGGAAAACGGAGGATGAAAAAAGTTTTTCTTTCCTTCAAGAGGTAAATTTTCTTCTGTTCCGTCCGTTTACTCCAGTCGGTTCATGCGCTCCCTCTCAACCTCGTAGTTGAAATCGAAATAACCCTTGTCGAAGTGGTGGACACGGACGTAACCGTCCTCTCCTCCACTGGCGTAGCTTCGGCCGGTAGGGTCAGCAGCAACAGTGTTGAGGGGACCGAAGTGACCGCGGACACGGCCAATCTCGTCTTCGAAAACCTTGTGGTAGAATCTGGCCTCGAATCGACCCTGGCGGCCGGAGGTGGTGGTGACTTCCATGGCGGCCTGACCACCTCCCAGAATAACGAAGTCCTTCTTGGGGCAGATTGTGGCGCTGTTGAGAGGAGTATCTGCAGGGTAGGTCTTGAGGGTGGCGAGGTCGCGAGCAGAGATGAGCTGTTGAAAAGATTCCGAGTTAGCAGAGCATATCAAGTCAACGGACATAAGAAGGCAGCCATACCTTGGCGGTCTTGTCTCGGCAAGCAGTGATGAAGTAAGTCCTGTCGGGTGACCACTGCAGGTCGACGATGGGCTTGTCCAGCTCGTGGGCCGGAACCTTGTCCAGCAGCTCGCCGGTCTTGGCATCATACTGGCTGACACTGCCGTCCTCGTGGCCGGAGATGATGTACTGGCTGGCCTGGCTCCAGCCAGCAACGGTGGCCTTGCTCTCGTCGCAGACAATGGTCAAGGACCTCTCGTCGGTCTGCTCGGCGTTGATGTCCGGGTTGATGTCGATGACGACGATGTTGCTGAGGTAACCCATGCGCTTCTCGGTAACGCCCAGCAGCTTGGTGCCGTCCTCGTTGAACTCGACACGCTTGACGGCGGTGGGGAACTCCCAAGTCTTGAGGCACTTGCCGGTCTTGACCTCCCACAGGCGGATGGTGTTGTCGGCTGAGCCAGAGGCGATCATGGTGGAGGTAGGGTCGACGTCGACGGTCCAGATGGCACCGACGTGGCCGTGGTAGGTTCCTAGACGCTCGCCATTGTGGGAGAACCAGACACAGATCTGCTGGTCCTTTGCGACGGAGAAGATGAGATCACCATCGAGGTTGTATCTGATGCGCAGAAAAACTTGAGTTAGCTCGGGCCTCTCTTATTGGCAGAGTCAAAAGGAGGAGTGAGGAGGGGCTGGCGCGCAAAAAGCAGAACAGAGCTCTGCTTCTGCCTCTGCTCGACTCCTTGGACAACAAGCAAACATACTTGATCTGAGTGAGAGCACGCTCGTGCCCGGCAAGAAGGATGGGTCTCATTTTGGCGGTGATCCTGATGCTGGAAGGCTGAGGAAATAATCAGGGAAGGGGGGGATATAATATGGGCCAGCACGAGGTCGGATTGGAGATGGTGGTGCTTTGGAAATTTTGGCGATAATTGTGCGTCTTGGTGGGGCTCAAGTTGTGGCGCGGGGAGAGTCATTGGTGGCGCGGCCCAAACGGGAAAGCATGGGCGTGAACAAGTGGCTGAGCATGTGCGAGTTTTCAACTCCATGTCAAATATTCTCACCAACTACTGTTAGGTGCCGGTTGTTGTCAACCAATGAAGCAATCAGCATTCTGGCAGAGCCTTGCTCGTACATAGAATCCAGGGTATAACGTATGTGTGCGGCGGTTTCCTGATAAAGCCAAAGCACGGTGCTTGAACGATGACTGTCTCGTTTCGCCATTTCCTGAAACAATCACATAGTGAGTCACACAAGGTAGGTTGTTGAGTCACCGTCTTCACGAAGAGTCGAATTATCGCGCCATATTGCATTTACGACTGCCACTGCCGCTTGTTTCCTGAAGATCCTCTAATACAGTTCATATCCCGAGAAGGTTACAGAAAGGGCGGGTTTGTTGGTACGATTGAGATGCCGACATATACCCGCTGCTGATAGTTTACATGGGTATACATATGGGCTGAGCTTTGGCTATTCTTCATTCCTTCAACAACAGACTCAACAACAGAGCAATATTAACCGGCCTGCTTGGCAAGCGGGCAGAGGTGGCGTGGACTCTTTACTCCTTGCATGTTATAGGTTTGTGATGTTAACACTACTAATGGCATATGGTAATATATACTACATGTACCTACCTACCAGGTAGTAGTAATACCTATATGCTAGTAATACGCAGCAATAAGCAGTAACGTACAGTAAGAGATGCTACACTTCGTTCAGCTCCTCCCTAGAGTAGCATCTTACATCCTTAGCGGCTCAATGTTGAAGGAACTGTGGTATGCTTCCCTTGCATCGGCCCGCTGTCTTTTCTCTTTCCATCATGCAAGAAGTTGTCCATGAATGAATGTGCAGGCACACCGCTCTCAATTGGACGTTTCTTTCTCCCTGCCGCTCCTGCCACGTTGGCATGCTGACGGTTAAGCTGATACATTTGACGCCATTGCCGCCTCAGTTGTCGACTTTGTGTATGTCAACATGCGATCAGAAGATGGCACTGTTACATCCAAAGAGCCCGGTATAATATAACAAGAAGATCGAAACTACCAAGACGGGCATGTTTGGTTAACAATCGTATAAACTACAGCTTCAATCCTTCGAAGCTATGCCGCAATGCCGCCATGCCACCATGCCGCCGGTCTAAATAGTAATCCGAACAATAGACAATTGCCTGAATTCAGCTTTGCCCAGGCCCTCTCCGGCGACGGTCTTGGACCATATCGAATCTCCACATAGCAGAATCCGACACCGTTCCGACACGGTGTTCTATCAACCCTGCATTGCGTTCTATAAATCTGCCCGTGCCCTCTGCCAAGTCGGTGTAGGTAATAGTCTAAGCCAGGCCAATCTTCCTCTTGTCCAAGCGTTGAGCCCTCTCTTGGTCCTTTCGTTGCCCTACCTTCTTCGCTTCTCTATGTATATTCAACTACAACTTAGGTCAAGTTCCATTCAACTATAGCGCAGGACGTTAAATTTTTGCGCCACTATCCAGGCCACGGAGCCGTCGCGGCAAGGACCAGCCGTCAAGCGAGCCAACCACGAAATAGCGCCCTGATCTACGCTCCGTGTTCCGGACCCTAGATAAGCTAAAAAAAAACTTTTCGAAAAAAAAAGTTCAAAGGAGACAAACAAGCAAACAAGCAAACAATCGAAATAGGCCTCGAGTGCACACGCTGACCTTATAGGCCCAGCTGCCTGATCGATTCCTGCAAGCCTCATACGACAGCCCTAGTTGGGACGTTGCACAGTATTACGTGCAGCACAATTGTTTGAGGGTTACAGCAAAGGGTCCTCCTAATTGGGATTTACAGAGCAGCAATGGCACCCTATCAGCGGCTGCGGTTGGCCCCCAGGCCCGTCCACAGGCTGCTCTCGTTGTCTTCCAGGACGACGCAGCGCTGTATCGCTAGCAGTGCTGGAAATACAGCGGGTATCACCCGCCGCTTGCCGTACCTTTCCGGCAACAAGGCACCGAGTGCGGCGACTTTGGGCCCCTCAGCGGGCTCAGCACAAGGACTTTTGTCCGCTAATCCTTCCAGCCTGGGAGCTCGTCCATTTTCATCCTCGTCGGCGACTTATCCAGCCTCTGTGTCTCATTTTTCCTCCTCATCCTCGCCCTTCTCTTCGTCTCTGCCATCTACAGGCCGATTGCCCTCGCGACTCCAGCAGCAGCGATCGTTTGCGACGACAGCCGCCGCCATGGTTGCCACAAAGCTTGACGGCAACAGCATTGCCAAGGCCATTCGCGAACGCCTTGGCGCAGAAATTGCAGAGAAGCAGCAGAAGAACCCCAGATACCGACCCAGCCTCAGGATCATCCAAGGTATGGCAGAGCACGCGCAAGACAGCAAGACTGGAGACACGTTTTCTCCGTGCTCTCCTGCTCCTTAACTCTATCTACGCAAGAATAATCACTAACTGACTGTTTCTTTTCCTCGCATACAGTTGGCGATCGCTCCGACTCTTGTAGGTTCCCCTCCATTCTTATCCGACTCAGGCTCCTTATCGGGTCAATGTAGAGCCGCGGCTAACCCTTCTTGCAGCTACCTATGTGCGCATGAAGCTCAAGGCCGCCGAGGAGGTAAGGCAAAGCAACAATTTCTAGGTTCTTGAAAAAAAGAAAAAGGGAATAACTAACTTAGATGCCGTCTCCAGGCCCGTATTGACTGCAAGCTGCTCCACTTCCCAGAGGATATTGCTGAGATTGAGCTCCTCGATCAAATCCGCCGTCTCAACAACGACGATTCCGTCAACGGTATCCTTGTCCAGCTGCCTCTTCCTAAGCACATCTCAGAGGCTGTCATCACATCCGCCGTCGCTGACGAGAAGGATGTTGACGGTTTTGGCACCAACAACATCGGCGAGCTTGCCAAGCGCGGCGGCGCACCCATCTTCACACCTTGCACCCCCAAGGGTGTCATCACCCTGCTGAAGGAGGCCGGCGTTGAACTTGCTGGCAAGAACGCTGTAGTTCTCGGCCGAAGCAACATCGTTGGTGGTCCCGTTGCTCAGCTCCTGAACCGAGCCAATGCCACTGTCACCATCTGCCACTCCGCCACGGCCAACCTCCAGTCCCATCTCAAGAACGCTGACATCGTCATCGTTGCCATTGGCTCCCCCAACTTTGTCAAGGGTGAGTGGTTGAAGCCTGGTGCTGTGGTTATCGATGTGGGAACCAACTACATTGCGGATGCCTCGCGCAAGTCCGGTCAGCGACTCGTGGGAGATGTCGAGTTCGAGTCCGCCTCTGAGGTCGCCTCGGTCATCACCCCAGTTCCCGGTGGTGTTGGACCCATGACTGTTGCTATGCTGTTGGAGAACGTTGTTGAGGCCACAAACACATTCTTTGAGAACGAAAAGATCAGACAGACCGTTCCCCTTCCTCTACACCTCCAGTCCCCTGTTCCATCGGATATTGCCATCTCTCGAGCTCAGGCTCCCAAGCAGATTACCCGCGTTGCGAATGAGATTGGCATTGAAGGCCACGAGCTGGAGCCTTATGGATCATACAAGGCCAAGGTTGATCTGAGCCTGCTTAAGCGACTTGCTCACCGACGTGATGGTCGCTATGTCGTTGTCACTGGTATCACCCCGACTCCTCTTGGCGAGGGCAAGTCGACCACGACCATGGGTCTGGCCCAGGCGCTCGGCGCTCATGTTGGACGTGTGACTTTTGCCAACGTCCGACAGCCCAGCCAGGGACCGACATTTGGTATCAAGGGCGGTGCTGCCGGTGGTGGTTACAGCCAGGTCATTCCCATGGACGAGTTCAACATGCATCTCACAGGCGACATCCACGCCATCACTGCTGCAAACAACTTGTTGGCTGCTGCAATCGAGACACGCATGTTCCACGAGAACACTCAAAAGGATGGCCCGCTGTACCGCCGCTTGGTTCCTGCCAAGAATGGCGAGCGAAAATTCTCTGCCTCCATGCTTCGCCGCCTCAAGAAGGTTGGCATTGACAAGACCAACCCCGACGAGCTGACTCCGGAAGAGATCCGCCGCTTCGTCCGCCTTGACATCGATCCAGAGACCATTACTTGGAGACGCGTGCTGGATGTCAACGATCGTCACCTCCGAGGCATCACTGTTGGCACTGCCCCCACTGAGAAGGGACAGTCTCGTGAAACTGGCTTCGACATCTCTGTTGCCAGTGAATGTATGGCCATCTTGGCGCTCAGCACTGATCTTGCTGATATGCGAGACCGCTTGGGCCGTATGGTCATTGGTACTTCACGCAGTGGAGAGACCGTCACTTGCGACGATATTGGTGCCGCTGGTGCTCTTACCGCTCTGATGAAGGATGCTATTAAGCCCAACCTCATGCAGACACTGGAGGGCACTCCCGTCTTTGTCCACGCTGGTCCATTTGCCAATATCAGCATTGGCCAGAGCTCTATCCTTGCTGATAGATTGGCTCTGAAGCTCACTGGTACCGAGCCTGACGAAGACCACAACGAGAAGACTGGCTTTGTCGTTACCGAGGCCGGCTTCGATTTCACCATGGGTGGTGAGCGTTTCTTCAACATCAAGTGCCGCACTTCAGGCCTTGTGCCCGACGTCGTTGTGGTTGTCGCCACTGTTCGTGCCCTCAAGGTGCACGGAGGCGGCCCCCCAATTGCCCCTGGTGCTCCCCTCGATGCTGTCTACAAGCAGGAGAATGTTGACATCCTCCGAGCTGGCTGTGTCAACCTGAAGAAGCAGATTGCCAACGCCAAGTCTTTCGGTATCCCTGTTGTCGTCGCTATCAACAAGTTCGCCACCGATACCGATGCTGAGATTGCTACTCTTCGTGAGGAGGCTCTTGCCGCCGGTGCTGAGGATGCTATCCTTTCTGACCACTGGGCCAAGGGTGGTCTCGGTGCCATTGATCTGGCCAAGGGAGTCATTGCTGCCAGTGAGAAGCCCAAGGAGCTCAAGCTGACCTACGGCCTTGACAGCACCATTGAGGAGCGCCTTGAGGCTATTGCCCAGAAGATGTATGGCGCTGCCAAGGTCGAGTTCAGCGAGCTCGCTCAGAAGAAGATCGACACATATACTAAGCAGGGCTACGGCCACCTGCCCATCTGCGTTGCCAAGACCCAGTACTCCCTGTCGCACGACCCTGACCTGAAGGGCGCGCCTTCTGGCTTTACCGTGCCCATCAGAGATGTTCGCATGGCTGCTGGTGCCGGTTACTTGTAAGTTATTTTACTCTCCTCCAAATCGAAGTGCTTATGCTAACTTTACTCCAGGTATGCTCTGGCTGCTGACATCCAGACCATTCCCGGTCTCCCCACTGCCCCTGGCTATCTCAACGTTGACGTCGACCTGGAGACAGGCGAGATCGACGGTCTCTTCTAAGCCAAACGCAAACTTATCTTTTCTTCTGTTTTCTTCCCTTTGGCATTCATGACTGGTACTGATTGCCACATTATCGACGTTTTTTGATGAAAATATTATATATACCCAGAGACTCAACGTGGGACACAATAAGGATATAAGGAATTTTGGATTTATGACTGGTGCACTTCAACATATGGCGCAGGCATGCGAGGCACAGGGTTATGATTTGGACAATTAACCCTCTTAGAGTTAACAAGAACTACTGCTAGAGCAAAATAGAATGGCTTTAGAAAGCACTCACTCTTCTTTTTTCTCTTTTTCTTCCTATTTTTTCCCATGCCTACGTATGTTTAAAATCGATAGGCAAGCGCGTGACTGTCAGATGAGAGACCAAAATTGGCTGCGCTCCATATATCATCTTCTAGAACGTAAGAGGTACTACATATCTGTCATTGAAGAGACTGCATGGTAGGTGTGATAAATGAAATTGGGTAACAATAGGCAGCTGCCAACAGACAAGGAGAACTGGGCCGGTTGAATGAATCGATCCGGATTGGGATTCGGAGGAACTGTTGGCCGAGAGGATACTTCTCGTTTATACTTCCAGAAGAGCCAAGTGGAGGTACTGCGGAGATGAGTTGATCATTGAACATTTCCCAAGCATCTGGAAAATGTTTACTTCAGAATGAGAATGCGTTTACATGGCGAATCATGCACCACTTGTTTCAACATTATTAAAGGGTATTAGGCGTAATTTTATTAATGTCGTTATGGTTGCAATCAACTGCCTGTCCACAAAAAAAAAAAAAAAAAAAAAAAAAAAACACCAGAGATAGACGCGCCCAAATCCATTGCAGTCCTAAAATTCCAAGCCAAATGTTCCGTCGAACCTGATTTTCGCGGTTTTGAGTGTCTCTCGTACTCTGTCGTCTATATTCTGGTCGATATTGTCCAAAGCGTCGTCGTTTGATTGTCTCACTTCTTCTTTCAAATCTTCCGTCACCTGAGTCAATATCCTGCCGCTTTCCTTTTCCATCTCTGTAATTGCATCTTGGCAAGTCCATCTTAGATCTGTCGCGCAGTCGTCAAGCTGGTTATTCATCTCTTCAAAGAGTTCTTCTCTCTCCTCCGTTCCATATCGACACGGACTGCGGCCATTATCTAGTGCGTCTCTAAGGTTGTCTTTGATATACTGTTCTAGCCCGGAAACTCGGCTTTCCATATCATTAAAGCGTGTCTCCATCCGATTTTCGATATTGTCCAGGCGGCACACAACGTCCTTTAGAAGAATGAGGACGCGGGTCACACCAGAGTCATCGTCAGAACAATCAGCTCGGCGGCGTTTTTCTGTTACAGTTAGTTTTAGTCTGACATAAAATGATACATGAAAACAATCAAGGGTGCTTACTGGAACTTTGAGCATTGGGCGCAGAGCCGGCGTACGGAGGAGGCCTTTCCTCAGTATGCGTAATTTCTTTCTTCTCGACAATCTCGCCCCCATTACCAGCATACAGTGTAGCCGGATTTGCCCGCGGCAGATCTGTACGTGGGCGATCTTCAGGGCGATCGCCTGAAAATATCTTCTCAAGTAAATCAAGTTCTGATTTACTTAGGACTGCATTGGAACTGTCGAGATGCACAATAAACTTAGTCACGCTGGCGAGGTCTTCAATCAAATGTAGTCGAGTTTTCGTTTTTCCTTTAGACTCTAAAGGACGCCCTTTGGGGCGTATCAAATCAGGCGCTTGTGTCATCGAGATACATAGTGAGTAATGCCTGAGCTGCAATGTCTTGGAGGTTGAAGGCCGTGGATTGTGATAGACGCTGTACTTGATAGCTTGAATCCTTTCAGGATATATGTATAAATAAACAGCCTGTTTGTTGCTCTTGCCTTTGCCACCTCTTAGGATAACATAAGCATGAAGCTTGAACATTGCTGTATTGGTTGAAGTGTTCAAGTACAAATCAAATGAGACATCTTCCAGCTGGCAACGCTCTTCACTATCATCATTCCATGTTACTCTGTTCTTTTGGTAGGAGATATCGATCACGGTGGCGTTGTCCTCTTTTGCACTTTCAGTCACGGCTGACGTTTCATCGATGCTACTCTTGATATTTTCATCTCCATCGTCATTGTTGTTCAAGTTGTCATGGCGAATATTTGGGGAGGCACTAGAGCGTCTGAAAGTCAGAATACATTAGCAAATCACACAAGGTAGGAATTAGGCCGGGTCATGCCGCCCCCCTGATCATGGCCGATGAATACAGTGAGTAGCGGAGCTTCAAAAGTCCCCCCGCTCTTCAATAAAAACACTGCTGCGGATAATGTACTGGCAACGGTAGCAGACAACAATAGCTGCTACCAAACAAGATCCCAACCCCTCCACTGACGCAAGTCAAGCCATGGGCTGAGTGCGTAGGGCTGGCATTGGCATTTTACGACCTTGTCTCGCAGGAACAGTCCCGAGGAGTATCATTACGAGAGCAGGACAGTGATCCACGCGAAGCAATAGCTTGACATGAATGCGGAGCTTAAAAAGTCCTCCGCTCCTCAAGGAAAACACTGCTGCGGAAAATGTACTGGCAACGGTAGCAGACAAGAATAGCTGCTACCAAACAAGGTCCCGACCCTTACAGCGGAGTCAACTCAAGAGTCGACCAGCGCGTAGTGGGCATCGGAATTTTACGACCTTGTCTCGCAGGAACAGTCCCGAGCAACATCTTCGAGAAGAGCAGAATTGCTATTCACGCAGAGCCATGGCTTGCTGGAGTCGCATAAGGACATCTCACTGACCCAGGCGAGGAAACAGGTTGCGTCGCGTCGTTGTCCTCCTCATTGTAGATGGCGCCGTCATTCATGGCGGAAGATTCTAGGCGATGAATCGGTTAGGCAAGATGCATTGGTTGGCTGAGAGGTTAGTTGGAAGGTTGCGCGAACTAGAAGAAATGGCGCAGCAGCGCGTGCAATATAACATGACACCTCCTTGCACTGTCACATGACTTTACTGGCCAATCAAAAGCTCCAGTTGCTTGACTACAGCTGGAGCTGGCTAGTGAATCAAGCTCACTTTGGTGTCCTCTCACGTGACTAGCTGATGTATCAGATACAGTGCGGATAAAGGTGTATCGCTCACCCATCATTTAGCGTCCTCGTCTCGTGTTGATATAGCAGCAGATTCTATGGCTTGGCGAAGCTCCAGTGGAGTTCTGTAAAAGCTAATTCAACGCAAAGTATCTCAAAGAATTGATGTTTTCTCTATTTTATCTTGCCTATGGTGGTTGTAAACGGCCCCTGATACGCAGATCCAAGATGTATCGCCCAAAAACACTTGTGTGCACCGCTTTCGGATAGATGCAATACCGTCAATAAATAGCATTGGGGAGGCTCAAGAGGAGCCATTAGAGATCACTCTAAAAATAAATAACCTTCAAGTTCATCATGCGTCTTGTACATACTACTCTGCCTTGACATCTCACCGCTCAGCAAGCTAGGGATGACAGGAGTAGCACTGGTAGGAGGTTCAATGAATTGACTACTAGTACCTATTGAGTCCAGAACTAAGTAACCAGGTTCAATAAATTGGTGTCTTATGGAATACACGTATAGAAGTTTGATAGTGGCTAAAGGGCAACTCGATGTCAGTGGCATCCAGAGACTGTAGTATCTCGCTTTGGAATGCATCATTTCCGCCTGCGGAGTAATCCGGTGGGTGTGAGCTAGCATTACACGCAATGCTACTAGCACTACTTGACACACACACAGCCAACACTTGTGTCATGCCATGCAACGCGTCTCGCGATGCAAGACGTGAGAATGATAGGTGGAGTGCGGCGTACTGTGTATATAAGATCGAAGGATTTACGCCACTACCACCAATAGCGTGTCCCGGAGATGGTCTTAACGAGATGAATTAAAACAGCAATATTATGTGGAATAAAACTACTGCTGCTGAAGCGAAAAATAGGAAAAGAAGAGACAAAATTCCCGCGAATCATGCCCTCCGTCTCATTTTCACAATGCAACCCCTTGGTGGCCATTAGTCTGCGGACATTTTGCCCTTTCTATAAACCCGCCGGAAACGAAATCCGTATCCCGAAGCCCTGCGAACAGCTGCAGCTGCCTCGTCCCCTGCATGTGGAGTTGGCGAAAGCCACTGTGCCGGATCTTGGTCTTCCCGAGTGGACGAACCGCCACTGAGAGTTGAGGTATTGGCAGCATTTTAACTCTTAATAGGTTAATTATCGGCCTGTGATGCGGGGGCTAAAAACGACGAGACGGAAAGCTTAGTTGGTGGCCAGTATGGATCGGAGGAGCTGAAGCGCATCGATTAGGGAGCTGTGGTAGGCATATCCACTCTGCAGTATCGTATTAGTCTGCGGAGTGTCTTGGTTATATTATTGTGCTTTGCTGTCCATCTGTGGCTTTTCTTCATCTTTACTCTATTTCATTTCCCTGCTCCTGGCATAAAAGTTGATGTCTCTTTTCCCCGCGGGCTTTCTCTGTCTGTTAACGGCTTAGACGGAGCGAGTAGTGAGACCTTCACACCCTTTGGGTCAACAAGACTCAAAAGACTCCTTTCCCCGCTTGAAGACCGCACTTTCTTTGCTTTTATAACTTCACCCAAAGGTCTACTTACGGTGGCGGTATCGTTGATAGGCAATCGTGGATAGCCATGGCGCTAATCCCCATCGCCATTGCGGCGCTGGCCGCCTACCAAATCATCTCATCTGCTTTGCGCTTACGGCATAACATCAATGAGGCCAAGAGAAGCGGATTGCCTTATGTTGTCCTTCGTGCGTTCATTTACACTCACTCTCCTGCCAGCCCCATGTAGCTCTGTGAGCTTGACTGACACAAGGTTATGAAAATACAGCTTGTTCGCCATTCTGGATAGGATGGCAGTTGACCTATAAGCTATGGGTTCCTCTCATCAAGTTACTTCCAAAGTCATGGTGGGATGGGTGGCTTGAGTATGACTGATGCCCTCTCCTGAGGTCTCTCCGCTCTCAAAATTTGGTCGAGTGGCTAACAACTTTGGTCTTCAAGCATCATGATGCCCAACTTTTTATATCGAACTCGCCACGAGTGGTTCGCCAGAATTGGCGAATCTTTCTTACTTGTTTCTCCCGGGATACTGATGCTGCTCACGGACAATGCCGAAACAATCCGTACCATTACGCTGAAGCGAGAGCAATTCCCCAAATGGACTGCTGTCTACAACATCTTGAGGCAGTTTGGTGAGAACGTTCTGACTACTGAAAGCAGCATCTGGCGTATGCACCGCAAAGTCACCTCGCCTTCATTCAATGAGAAAAACGCTGCCTTGGTTTTCCGGGAGGCTATCGCTCAGACTCAAGGCTTGCTACGTATGTGGACAGGCCCTGAAGGCAACACCAGAAAAGAACCACTTGTCTCTCTGCAGAAGGACACGATGAGACTAGCTCTGAATATTATCAGTTATGTTGGCTTCGGTATGCGTCTGCTATGGCCAGGCGAGACACACGCTGCAGGAACGGATCCCAAGCTGTTGAAATATGGCTCTCATGAGCCTTCGGCCGGACACCAACTAAGTTTCACAGACACCATGGAATTTCTTCTTGAGCATCTCTTGATTTTACTTGTTTTCCCGCGATGGATTTTGAGTGAGTAGTCTTTTGTACCTTGTTCTATTATCTTTGCCTCGTACAAGATGCTAATGCTTTGGATTGCAGAACTTTTGCCTTTTAAGAAGATCAAGAAAGCAGTGTTATCTTACAACGAATATGTCTCTTATATGAACGAACTTTTGGATGAAAAGATTGAAGATGCACGCAAGGGAGACCACACAGAAGGCATGGATCTCATGGGCCAGCTTGCGAAGTCGTGTTTTGGGACTGATAATAAAGACGCTACCTTGACCCGCGAGGAGATTATCAGCAATGCTTTCATCATGTTTGTGGCTGGCCACGAGACAACGGCCAACACCATTCACTTCACCCTCATCTTCCTAGCAATGAACCCCGATGCGCAACGCAAGATTCAAAAGGACATTGACGATATCGTCAAGGGCCAGGATCCGATCGATTGGGATTATGAGAGCTTGGTTAACCCCATGACTGCCAGCATGATTGGTGCTGCCATGCACGAAACCATGCGACTTATGTCCCCTGTGGTTGTGATTCCCAAGGTTACCTACAGCGATCAGCCTTTGGTCATGGATGGCAATAAATATGTCATTCCCAAGGACACGGGCATCTCACTGGTGACGATTTCTTCTCACGTTAACCCTCGTTACTGGCCAACACGACCAAGCAAAATAACTCGTGGCAAATCCAATATCCTCGACTATGTTCCAGAGCGGTGGTTCCAGAGTCTGGAGAAGGACAGCAGCGCGGGCAGCGAAGACGTGGCCGGTGCCGACTCGGAGGATTTTGGCGGTTTCCAGGGCTCAGACATCAACGCGCAGCTCTTCAGACCCGAGCGTGGATCTTACATTCCCTTTAGCGACGGGGCTCGGTCGTGCCTGGGACGGCGCATTGCCGTGGTGGAAATGATGGCGGCGCTGGCGGTCATTTTCCGGAGCTACAGCGTCGAGCTCGCGGTGGACGAGTGGGCGTCGCAGGAGCAGGTCGATCAGATGAGCCTGGAAGAGAGGGCGCGCATCTACAAGAAGGCTCAGGATAAGAGCCGGTGGACGGTGGGACAGGCGACGTCGAGGCTGACGCTGAATCTGCACGACGGCCAGCACGTGCCGGTGCGGATTGTCAAGAGGGGAGAGGAAAAGTTTGTGAGCTGGGTGGACAGAGAGTGATTGGTTAAGTGATTGACTGGATTTCGATTTCCTAGAATTGTGTCTCTCGGCTGATTTTTGTGCGAAGATGCCAATGTTTCATATATGAGTCCATCTACGTGTTCATCCAACTACGAGCCGGCTATGAGAATACCAATACTGTATAGCATAGCATAAAATACCAAGTACCTAGCCTTGATTATTGACAAACTACAGTAACAATATATACACACATTTCCGTCAACGCCTAATGTCAAGGAATGCAGCATTGGGTACGAAAGCAATGGAAGCCGCCGCAGACACCCCATATCCATCACCATGCCAGGCATCAAATGCGGAGCTTTCTGCAGTGTGCCATCTCCAGCACCCCATACTCGATGGGACTCTGGATCAGCCGGGGTCATATCAGGCAGTATCAATCGATACTCGCGAATCATCACATTTGACAGAGAACCGGCACTGCATTCGCCGATTCAAATGCCTATACACTAAACCTATGATTGCCTGAAACTCTCGTCCAGACCTCGACTGGTTCCAATATCCAATGCGCAGAACACAGCGATGCACAACTCGGCTCCATCACAGCTTCGCCCGTTGGTGACGGCTTTCGCATCAGCGGCGCTCTGCCCCCATTTCGTCCCGGCCAATGTCGATCAGTTTAACTCTCCAGCGCCATCACCCCAGCCACGCACGGCGTCCTCTCGGGGTACAGCCTGTTAGCGAGATACCTCGCAAGCGCCGGCGCCCCGACGCCTGCCAGCGTGGCCTCGCAAACGCTGCAACACGCGGGCGACTTGCCCCGCCGTCCCGCTGCAGCAGCCTTCAGCCACACGCAGCAGAAACGGCGAGGGCAGGATCGGGGCTAGTCCTAAGGGGGCCAACATAAACAAGACAAATAGCCCGCCTTGTCCCGCGCGAGCCTTTTATTCATTTTGCTCAGCATTCTACTGTACCGACCGCCCCCGCACCGCCCAGCACCGCCCAGCAACGCCCAGCAACCGGCAGGAAAACATTCATCCCACTTTTTGGCTGGGACAGCGCTTGTAATCGCAGCCCTCGCCGATAGCAGACAATAAGCCCTTGTAGCTCTTTTTATAATATTGCTACCTATTACTACGTGATACAGACCAAAAAGACACACTTATAGCGTGAGAAGTACCAAAGAAAGGGAAAAAGACAGGAAACACACCCGTTGCTTCCACCAGCTGCCGTTCTGAAATCCAGCGCGATCGCTGCGGAGAACACAAACCGAGCTCTCCAAACCAGCCAATCAGATAACTCAGTCTTTTTGGGGAACGCAACACACACACACACCGCAAGAATATTATTGGGCGTTTCAATCATTCGACCTACCTCTTGTTTTATTTTACCTTTATTTTATTTTATTGCGACTAAAGAAAGAGACAAACGCTTGTCATCGAATCGCATCGCCTCGCCTCGCCTCGCCTCGCCTTGCATAACGTCGCCGCGCCGCGCATCGCAATCTATCGCTTCCGCATCGCCATCTCTGCACCGCATCTAAACTGCCACCATGTCCGCAACTGCGCCGACAAACGCCTGGCTGCGCGCTCAGCGCAAGAGTGACCTCGTGGAACTGGCCGAGAGTGTCGGCCTCAAGAAGTGAGTTTTACGATTTAATACCTTTGATTTCTTGCATGGTCTTTTTCTCTGGTTGCGCTGCACATTTCAGCAATGCTGTCGCATGGCCATCCCTTGCGTCATTGTTTTGTTTGCTGTTGTTGCACTCGCCGCCTTTTCAGAGCGGCGGCAGCGGTTGCGTGTAGCTGCGCGCGTAACGAGTGCTGCGACAGGCGCGATGGAGAAGCAACAGCTTCAAGAGCAAGCTCGCTTTTATTCGTTTTCACTTCTTTCTGCCTCTATCTCCCTACATGCCGTCTTCTTCTTCTTCTTTTCTTCCTAATCCCCCCAATCCCGCTACCCCTCGTCATGGGCGCGTCGCCGCATTGCCACCTTCGTTGCTCTAGTCAAAAGTAAACAAAAAAACAAGCTAACACGGGTTCGTTCCGGAACTAGCTACGATGGTCTCAAAAAGTCGGAGCTCGAAACCGCTCTCGATGAGTTCATTGCGGGGAACAGCAGCCGTTTCTCCAGCCAATCTAATCTGTCGGGCTACTTCAACAGCCGATCCAAGGCAATGGGCTCTCCCGTCAAGCGAGAGTCCAAGGAGCCCATCAAGGAAGAGCTGGAGAAGGGCATCAAGGCGATCAAGCGGAGGGCAACCAAGGCTGCCGAAGATCTGATTCCTGCGTAAGTATTTCCCATCAAATCTTTGCTTTGTTGGCTCTGAGATCCGCCATCTTCTTGAGCTTGGCCAAGCAATCATCGTCAGTTTCTCTAACCTGCTCTCCAGGGATACTGAAGATGTTCGCGCCGCTTCAACTGCCCTCATCCAGACTCCCGCTCGTAGTCTGTCGCAAGTTGCCTCACGCATCTCACTGCCCGCGACCCCGGCCGACATAGCCAACGCTGTCGACCGCTCAACTGTTGCCGTGCGCAACCGTGTCTCATCCATCTACCAGGAGAGTGGCTTTGGCGAGGCTTCAAATGCTACTCGAGAGACTCTCAGCAGCGTAACCAGCATTCTCCTTTGCGTCTCCGCATTTGAGCTCTGGTACATTCGACCTGAAATCCTGGCCAACCGTTATGCATTCACCGTTCCTGCCATCGGCTTCCTCGGCACGTCTGATCATCCCGTCTATCTGCCTGACATGTTCCTCCTCCTCACCGCGAGTTTTTGGTCACCCGCTCTCACCTGGGCCTTTACCAGCTTCATTTTGCCCAGCCTGTTTGGTTACTTTTTCAATCTCAGCTCTGCCAGCGGCTCTCATGCGCCCAAGACGCGCTCTCGGGCCAGCACTCCGGAGACTGCTGTTGATCCTTTGACCTACAGCATTATCAAGGCACTCGTCTCATTCGTTGTCTATGGCCAAGGCGTCACTTTTTGCGGTCTCCTCTCTGAGACAGCCATTGATCGACTCGACGGAGCCGTATACGGAGGCTACAAGGGCATTCTGACTGGAACTGCCATCACTGGCTTGCTTAGCATTTACGATGCGGTTCTGAAGAAGTAAATGGGCAAAGAAGAACCTTGCTACTGTGGAATGAGACTTCCACTGCCCTAAACAACGTTGGGGTACTATGCGATTTAGCATGGTTGGCGTCACAAAGGAAGGAAGGGAAAGCGGCGTTTTAGGTGTTGGACGGCCTCAAAGCGCGACCCCATTAATGCTGTCTTTTTTTCTTGCCTTGGCTATCCTTTTTTCTGATTTGCCTTGATTTTCTTCGATACCATGCCCTTTTGCTCCGTCTTGGAAACTTGCTAGCTTGGAATGCTGGTAAAACATACTTGGGCAGGAAATTGGCTTTCTTGTCTCTTATTTAAACAAAAAGCTATCTTCTTATTCGAAGGACGGTTGTCCAACTTGCTCGCTCAATTCTGCCGTCATGGCGTATTCCAAAATTATCATTTTTTTCCAACGTTCTGAAGCTGGGGGTGTTTCTGCAATTTTGGTTTGCAACGGATTATGATTTTAAGTAACTTGGGCTTTTATGGGAGAGGGGAGCAAGGTTTTATTGGTGTATCTTATTTATCATGTATTTGCGTTTGAATTGGGTGGGATTGGCGATTCTTCGCTGGAGGAAAGGGAAACTTGGTATTTTGTACGCAGTAGATGAATTAGGCCACGAGTGATATGAAAATGTGTTTTTTTTTATACATATATGTATATATATATCCAAGAGTGCTTCATGTCTGGAAATTTATCTATGAAACCTCTATATCTATGCATAAGCCGTGTCTCGGCTGAATCCCAAGTGTCTATCCTTATACCAAAAAGAACGTTAATAGTCCATCTTCTCTCGCATGACCGCTTCCCACAGCGTATAGAAAAACAGCTACTATGTTGGACTAACCCGTTCCTTTCAGGGGAACAAAATCAAGGCCGTAATTCTCAACTTGTATTTATACTGGCGTTGGGGAACAAACAAGAAGGAAAGAAAAAGTTAAAAGAGTATAGAAAGAATAAACGCCAATTTCCATATGCATCCGGCCCGGCTAAAAAGTAAATGCGCCACGCTTAAGTTTGCTGAAACCAATATTTTCATCCTTGTTTAATTTTTCAAGGCTTCTCCTCGGGGCTTTCCCATTTGATCGGGTGCATGAGGAAAGTCCTCAGACACATGCGGCCACTGCTCTTTTCGGCCTCCTCCTCTGCTTTTCCACCTCGCAGCTTGCCCCCTCCTTCTTTCCGATGGCCATTCCGACCTCTGCCGTCCAGCTGAGCAAAGCCCAACCATCGCCGCCATAGAAGGCCTGAAAATTCGCTGTTATAATACCAGCTCGTGCCCTTGTGGTTGTGTTCGTTTCGTAGATCGAATGGGCTGCCCACAGCCGAAGTCGAGTGGTCACGTCCACCATTGAAGATTTTGTCGACTGAACTGCCAAGAGGATCCCAGGCACGATCCAGGAATGTTGGGTGAGGTGCGTATACAGCCTTGAATCCATGATGGAAGGCCACACTTGAAGGGAACATTTCAGTCCACATAGTGCGGTGATGGCGCCATATCTCCTCGTGCATCGCCAATAAGAGTCGACGGCTTAGTCGAGATGCCGTGATGATGACGCATCGCCTCGGAGGCTCTTTGCCATAGCCGGTCGCATCATTAGAGAAGACCCAGGCTGAGCCATGCACGTCGAAAATGGGATTCAACGTAATGAGGTCTGCTGCCTCACCAACACCACATTCAGGGCTGTTTTTATCATCCGCACACGAAGAGGGTATGATAGACCGCCCGCGCTGCTCAAATCGGAGCTGCTTTGTTTCGGGAAACTCGACGGGGCCAAAGACAGGCGGTTGACCAGAGTCGGCCGTATATTGCTCGACGGCGGTCGTGAAATTCTCCCAGCTACCGTGGTGAGCGGGAACGTAGTAGCGCGAATTGCGTTCCCAAAGAAACGGACGGGGCTGCTTGTCTGCCCAGACGCCCAAGCGATCAAACAATTCGTACCAGTTGCCCAAATATCGCATATCCATCTCCCAGTTCCAGAAATGCTCGTATTCGGGGTGCTGCAAGGCGAAAACCTGAAGCGGCATATGGGCGCTCCGATATACGTCATGTATTTCTTTTTTGCTGGGATTCCCGATTGGCTCCTCGAATTTGCCTGGATAGAATAGCTTCATCTGTGCTTCGCTCCACAGTGTCACCAATCCATGGAACTCAGGAGGTACGTGGGCGTCGAGCAGCTGCTGAACCGTCAAATCATCGGACCAAATTGGCAAATCGTTATCCTTCACGTGCAGCAGAAAGTGGATGTTGTACTCTCCGCCAGAACTGAGAGCCAACTCGTTGATCATAGCCCGGAGGTTGAGTACTGTGAACTGCGTCCACTTGAAGCCTGTATACAGTCGGAGCACTACAGCAATCCGATTCTTCTTACCCTTTTCAATCTTGAGCACTTCAGTCTCCGGGTCTGGCTCTGCGAATCGGTGCTTGTTTGCGGTGGCACATCGCTCCTGCACATCGCCCCAATCAATCTGGCTATAGTTAATTTGGCCTGTCTCTTCCCAGACAGCTTCGCTTCCTGAAGACTCTGTATCGACTCCCAGGCCAGTGCCACCATCTTCCATTTCGTAACCAAAGCCATACGGTCCATAACGACCAAATCGGTCGAAACAAACGTCATCCCGCAGACCAAACATAGAGTAAGATCCAAAGGCTGGGTCAGGCATATATTGCGGAATTCCTTCATAGGCATATAAGCTAGGAGCCGGGATCTTCTCGTCGTTGTCGAGATAACAAGTTTTGATGCTCGAATCAGACGTGGTGTATGGATTGTAAGGTTTGGGTTTGGGGATCTTTTCACTAAGTGGTGGTTCGCCGAGAGGAGCTTTGTGGGCAGGATTGGGGTATTCGGCAATGTGCTCAGATTTCTTAACCAGAGCCTTAAGACCATGAAAGTAGCCGTTCAAACTAGCAAGAGTAGTGTTAGTGGTCCGATGCCTCCCTAAAGCGGCTGACAAACTTACTGAGGGAATTGAAGCCATGGCATCTTCTTAATGTCTTCGTCCCATTTCCTCTGATTCTCTGCGTCCTCTTCTGCGCTCAGTTCGTCTTTGTTGTCCGTGTGTAATGGGCTCTTCTGGTCATTTTTCTCTTTCTCTTGCTCTGTTGTTTTTGCCTGTTCCTCTTTTATGATCTTCTCTTTGTCCTGATCACTGCCCTTCTCTTTCTTTTCTCCCGCTGCTGGCGTCTTATCCGGTTTCTTGGCCTCGGTAGATTCTTTCTTCCCTTCATCTACCGTCTCTGATGGTTTATCCTGGTTATCTTTATTCTTGCCCTCCACAATCACTAGAACAGGGCCACCATCTTCATTTCCAATTATTGTAGGTTGTGGGGGCGAATACTTTGTTTCCGTAGCGGGTTGAGTGAACCGGGAGCTTGCCTCAGTGATAATACCATCGCCAGTTTTGAAGAGGGCAAGTGATACAAGAATCATGCTTGCGACAGTCCATATCAGAATTCTCCGATAAAAGCCTCGGCCGAAGATAGAAAGCCCTCGAACTGGTTTCGTTTCCATGATGTTTTCTGCATACGGCAATAAGGCCTCATTGTTCCTATTTGTCGAAGCGTGGGAGCTAGAACGGCTACTGAAGCTGAGAAGTGAGGCCGTGCGCTCCATGGCGGAGGCAACGAGGCAAGGTGATGAACACCAGCGGTGCGGAGGGTCGTAGGCGTCGCAATCGCAAAGATATACGTGCGGTCTATTTCGAATTTCAAGATTCCTCTGGCCACGGGCAAATAGTCGAATAGGGAAAGGAAATCAGAAGAATTAAAATATAATATAAACCAAAAAGATGCAAGATAAAAGCAAACGAAAAGCCTATTGCGTGACTCGTGAGATAGTGGCGACTGCTGCTGTCTCGGAGGGCACCGTCGAGTGGGAGAAAAAATAAAAGGAAGAGAAAAGGAAGAGAAAAGGAAGAGAGAGAAAAACTACGGCAGGCCTACAGAGAGGCTTCCTGAGGGTTCCGCAAAAGGAATCAAGATAATAGAGGGGAGATAAGAAGAGTGCACGTAAGGGTATGGATGTACAAGTTTTTGGTGATCGACGACGGCGAAATGGCCGGTACAAGGACTCCGTAGTCGTAATAACCATAAACCTTGTATAGGAGGCCAGGCGAAAAAGCGGCTGTCCAGGGACCCCAGAAAAGACCGCTGGTCAAGTGGGAACAGGCAGGAGCCGCTGGGCACACGGTTCAACCTTGCCAACTGCCCAGGCGCGCGCAAAGAACGATCGACTGGCAGGTGCAGGACAGAAGCCACAGAAGAAGAAAGAGGGTAAGAAGGTAAGAAGATAAGCAGGTAAGAAGGCAAGAAGTGCAGACAGAGGCCCAGATAAGATGCCGGGCGGCAACTTCGATAGGTAGACTTTTTTCTCTTCCTTTTAACAGCCACTAAAAAAAGAACGGTTGCGGCCTGTCAAGCCTGATGGATCCAAGCCCGGCTTTCTTTTTACTGCATCCTTCGTCTCCAACCCCGATAAAGGCAGACTCCATCAGGCAAGCCCTATTTTGGATCTGGAAACGGATTTATTTCAAGAGGGCAAATACTAATCCGAACCGCTCTCACCATGCTGGGCGTATCGAATAGAAGCGCGCGGCGCATGTGAGGCGATGGGGAGCTGCAGCCATGATACGAGCGCATCCACACAGACACACAGAGACACACAGTCAGCTTTAAACGGCCACCCAGTGGACCACTATAGAACTGGACCATGTCGTGCTTTCGGCCGCCTCCTATGCATTAGCAACCGCGCTTCAATCTCTCTATTGCCTAGCCATACCCTGTTGAACGGTGGGTGAGCTGAAACTCCCATGAACATATTTGTCTAGTAGCTGACTAAAATAGGACCGGATCAGCCACATATCACGTTCCTTGCTAAGAGATGAGTGGTTGCCGCCACAGATGGATTTCTACAAGTTCAGCTCTAGGAAATTGCGGCTCTAGCAAGATGATAAAGAAGTTGTCGAGCGAAACTCAGCTTGATGTCGTCGGCCGCGCGGCTTTGATGCAGCAACATGCAACAAGTCCAAATGCGATAGCGTTGCGGCTAAACTTGTCAATCACATCGTTGCAACCGCATCGTGCCCTTTTCGAAGCCGCCACGACTAGGCCCTAGGCGGCCGGGCTCCGCTAGCCCAATACGTCTCCCAAAACCTAATCAGCCCCAGTCCTACCAGCCTGGTTTGTCTATCCCTAGCCAATCAGCGCAGCACGAGCCTCAGCCGGGGCCGCATACGGCTGCCCCGATACTGCTGCCACAGTACGTACCCCTGTGAGCTTTCCACCAGCGTTTGGCCTTTGGCCTGTCGATCGGCCAGCTATTGCGTCATCACTGCTTTACATACAAGCATACCAGGAGCGCAACTGTAACGGACGACATAGGGAATGATTCAGCCAAAGTTTAAGGCTCATTTGTTAGCTTGGGGGCTCCTTGAGGAGGGGTTAAGGGGCTCAAAAACTGCTTAACAAGCCGTGTTCTTCCTGCGCCCTATCCCGGGATGATCGGGCTTCCTTGCTGCTGAAAGTGGAATTCCGTTGACGATGGAGAAAGGAAGAAAAAAAATAGGCGGGACGCAGTTGACGTGGGCCCGTCGTATCCTTGCCGTCCAACCATCCAGCCGGCACAACATGAAACACGCGTTGACGGCAAGGGTAGAATAGCGCAGTGCACATTCTGAGCCTCCCGAAAACCGATGCTGCTACTACTTCTTTACAGCCTATCAATAGCCACTCAGCGTGGAGATGCATCATTGTGCTATCAAATGAGATGGCAGTGGAAGTCGACCACCCCATCATCCATCGCGCTCTCTCTTTAGACAATTCATGATGGCACTTGCTCCCCAAAACCTACAACTCGTGCTCTACCGAGATTCTCCTTTTCCAGACTGGGGGGCAAGCCATCTCATCAAATATTACGGAGCACAGAGTTCTCATTCCGCTACCACTCGTATCAACATCTTTGTGGAGCTAGGTTTTCAATGTCATCTCGTTCGCTCGCGCCCCATGGAGAGCCTCTTGGCGTAAGTCATAAAAGTGGCCCACTGGTTGCATAGGGTGACAAGAATCAACTGCCAAGACTCTTCTACGCTAATTTTTGGTCAACGGAAACGGACTGTATGCCCGCCTAGCAAATCGGCGTCGCTCGTCAGGTCTCGCCAAATCCCCCTCCCCAACCAGCTGTTCATTCGATCACTCGTCATGATCCTGCATAAGCATGCAACATATGCCCCAGTGTTCAACATGGCTGGCATCGCATTTTAAATCTGCCGCTGCCGAGTAGAACTCGCTGCATCTCATGCCGACAACTGATAGTCGCACACCAAAGGCGGAGGTCAATCAGCCCTAATTGATTACCACCATCATCGATCAGTGCCATAATTGGCGCTGGCCAGGGTTTAAAAATAGACTCACGCTCGGGGACTTTACGGGGGACTCGACGGAGCACTGATATTGCTACGAACAAGGATTATGACAAGCATCAATGCCAAATAAAACAGGATATCTACTTGCATCCCATCGAAAAAAAGTAGACAGTCTATTGATGGCAACAACCGCCAAGTCAATACCATGAGACCATAAGGGGCGTATAGCTCTTTAGGACGCTCATACCTCTAGAAACAGTTTGCCTCCCATCAAGGCGGACGGAATATCAAAAGAAGAAAAGAAAACATGACATTAGATCTATTTACTTCTATATCCAGATATCCCAAATTTCAGCCTCATAAGGAGCTACCGCTTCTTGCTATGTATATACAAACCATTCCAGCCCATTTTGGCGCTTCGTTCCCAGCATCAGGCTTACTTACGCATTACTATTTACAAGCATGCCATCGTGGCATATCAAACTGTTTCTTTTGGCTTTTCATCGCCCATACCTTTAGTCTCGTCGTTTTGCTGACCGTGATTGCTTGCTTCGTCTTCCACATCAGTCTCCTCGCCACTCTCGTCTCTGGCTGAGCCTTTCTTTTTTGCGTCAATACTTTCCCTCCACTCTTTACCCCATCGAATGGTAGCCATGACGCCGAATGTTGAGAGGACCATTAATCCTGTTGAAAGAGTCGAGAACCAGCCGACACCAATTCCGTCGATGGCTGGCAGAACCACGGCGGTCCCCACGCAACCAGCTAGATACCGGACGAAGTAATTTGCTGCCGTTACTTCTGCACCACGTCCGGGCATTACGTCCAAGCAGTACGTATTCAAAGAGGGGAAGGCAAAGAGCTGCCCAACGCCTTGCAGGAAGAGCATAATGACCGGCACCGGGATGCCACCTACAGCTTTGTCTACCGTCCACCCATACACAAGTACACAGCTTGGCATGAGAATACCCATGAATGGTAGTGCAGACCGCAAACGATCCTCTGGGATTCGCACACCATTGCGCTTCTTGATCCACTGTTTTACCGTTCTGTCTGCCCACCTCCCTCCCATGAATGTACCCAGCAGATAGCCGCTGCCTGGTGCCAGGTAGAAAAGTCCTGATAGCATCGGCGATTCCATGTGAAATCGTGGATTCAGCACGTACCGAATTGGAGTGAGCAAGCTATACATGTTCCACACGAGTGCTGAACTGGCGAGTGCTACCAGCACCTGGTTCCAATACCGGAATAGCCGAATTACTCGAATCGGATTCGTCATACGAAATACGGCTTTGATCTTTTGATTCCTGGATTGGCCTTCCAGATCTTCGATTTGTTTGTGGTGGATTGTCTCAGGAACGAGAAAAAAGACGCCCAAAACACCGGTGCCAGCCAATGCCGTCTGGAGCCAGAAGATAGACCTCCACGTTGCATAGGTCACCAAGATGCCACCGATGAATGGGCCAAGTGCGGGCCCAATCAGTGTTCCAGACATGAACCATCCGAGAGCAGTCGCTCGCTCCGTAGGGCGATATATGTCTCTGCTATTTGTTAGCCACTTCCAGCTATACGCCAGCTAATATTGCTCTTTAAGCCTATGCGTTCTCAAGGCCATTCACTTTACCCAAATTTTTCTGGTGTAAAGATCATGTATTTCAATTCTCTCAGTACCGAGATAGCTATGAGCTATACAGGGCAGTATGAGAGGCCTCTATCGATTCGGGCAAGACAATCATTCTGCATGCGATACTTATCGGGTGCATACTCAATTGTGTAGGACTTTTCTCGAAAAAATATGCTCGGTTGCTGGATTACTTACCCCAGGCAAGCTGCTCCCAATAGGATGAAGGCTGTTCCTTCAAAGGCTGAGAGCGCTCTAAAAACAAAAAAGGCTGCCAGATTAGGAGCAAGAGCAGTAGCCATGCTCAACAAGAAGAACAGTACGGCTGTTAATAACGTCATCTATATCACTTAGCATGTCTGCCGCTGCAAGTTAAAAGCTTCGCCTCTGGGATGATGTCCAGCAATGTGCAGCGTGTGCATAGCCAAAAATCATATATGGAGGGACAAGGGACAGCTCAACTTACAGGTCGTCTGCCGAATACTTGGCTCATAGGTCCCCAAATAACAGGTGACACACCCATCAATGCCATATATGCAGCATTGCTCACGTTGATGATAGAGCCGGTCGTGTGATATGTCTCTGCTACCTCGGGAACAGCAGCCAGGATGCTAGTGCTTGACAATGGCGAGAGAAAAGCGCAAAAGGACAATACTGTCACAATGATATGTTTGCGGTGTAATGACACGCGATCATATATTTCATCTCCTGTCTCGTGATATCCGCCATCGCTATCTTCCGGCGGCTGCGGTGAGGATGGCTCAAATGCGTCTGGCCCAGACACATGAGACGTCGATCGATAGAATACTCCGACTGGCTTTGTCGGTTCAGTCATTCCCTCGGTGTCATTCTTATCCCGAGACTTCTGAGGCAGCTTGGAAATCTCATTGGTCTCAAGAGCCCTCGGGGATGATTTCTCTTCAGCGGAAACCATGATTGCGAGCTACGATATGTTCGATCCCCAAGCGTTTCCAAGATCACAAGGCTCGCATGTCAACCTTGACTTGGCCGAATAGGATCACTCTTTCAAAGATGAAAGACTTTTAGCATATGAGGAAGAAGGTTATATGCAAAACGTCACAAGTTGCCATGGAGATGCAATGATTGTGGCTAAACTCTTTGATTTCGCAGCTAAAGAATATGCCAGTACTTTTCCAAAGCAAATGAAAGGAAGAAAAAAAATTCACCGATACAACATGAAAATCAAGTACAAAACGAGAAGCAGAAACGCCGATAAGATGGGACCTAAAAGGAATTTATTATGGTATCGTGCCCACCAGCAGCCGGAAAATTGGTCAAAGAGTATGTAACCGAATCAAGAAGCCGCCATATAGCCTTCTCCACAAACCCGTCCGGTCGTCTTATCGGAGCAGCCTCTCCCGGGAAGCGGAGCCGCTCCCGGCCTTACCCAGCTTACCAGCCAGCCAAACTCTCTAGTTATGCTCGCCAGGGACGACCTTGCAGATCGAATCCGCCATCGGCCCGCCTTTAGGCCCTCGAAAGCTTCGATTCTTCCCGGTTTTTATGTAAGTTAGGTCCAAGATGCCTACGCCTTTAACCGTGCCTCGGCACAGGAGCGGCCGCCCTGCAGCTTTTAGGGCAAGACTGTTGCGAGAACCGGATTCCTTCCGTGGTGTTTGTTCCGAAGTGGGCTTTTTTGGATCGTTTTAGGTGATAGAAAAGCATGGCACACCGTAGCTTTTGCTCTTTTCGTGCAAGTCCGTGCTATTGCCGGCCGTGGTTCGGGCACTTTTGGCCTGGGAGCGATAGGCTTCTAGATAGCCAGTAAGTTGCTACTCCATCATAAGAAAGGCGCACTACGAGCCGATTTGCCGTAAATAGAAGTCGGCCCCATCGATGATAAGAGTCATTCTGTAGAAGCCGATTTACTTTGATGTAGAGTAAGCGATTGTAACGGCAATATCGGCCAGCATCCGTTTGTAGCCCCTTTTTCTTGCATAGACAAAAGTTGGAGCTTTTCTTTTTTTTTCAACACGTCACTAATAGCCGGAAGGTAAATGGAAGAAAGGATATTGTTCAATTTTCATTACTCTCTTGGAGCTTCTAACGTACATCTATTCTAATGCGGCTTGAAACTCGAATCCATCCGTTATACAAGAAAAAACCAACCCGGTACTCCAATGCATGCATCGTGTTCTACCTTTGCTCTGTAGACTTATTTTTTTCTTCGTGGTGTAAATATGTAATACCAACAAAAACGCAACGCAATGCAATATTGAAAACAACCAAAATATTCTTCAGAGCCTCCTTTGATATAAGATATACAATGCCTTTCGGTATTTGAGCAGTGCCGTCATGAAATTTCGAGACAAACAAGTGTTGAGACAAACTGTTCTCTATTATGCCAGCAGCTTCTGTACTCGTTCTTGAATAACACGATCGACAGGCTGGAGGCCTCTCTGGATCACAACATTCTCTCTCCCGCCAATGGTGACAACCTTGAGCCACTCCGGGGCGATTTCATTGGCAATTAATCGTATACAATTCGTTCCTTCTTCTTTTGAAAGCGGGACTCTCAAAGAGTCCTTGAGCTTGTCTGAGATGAGTGCCATCGTAAAGGCTTGTCTGGGAAGGGAAGCTGGGTTGGACAAGCTGAGCATGGAAATTGTAGAGCACACATCAGTGACTCGGTTCAGAGCAGCTCGGCGCTGAAGCTCTGGCCCTGAGGGGGGCAGTGGTCCGTTGGCCTTGGCGAGCTGCTTGAGTCGTAGACGATCCAACAGGCTCATTTTGGTGCCGTCGGGGTTTACCATGGCGGTAGTAGCCTGCTGCTTGACCTCCTTTTCCTGCTGTTTTGCAGCCATTCCTTTCTTGAGCGCTGATAGAGCATTGTGTCCCTTGTTCAGGATCGGGTTGATATTGATGCTGCTGTCCATGTTCCTAATTTCAGCGCGGGGGAGTTCTTTCAGAGATAAGCTGGCTACATCGTCCTGTGCTCGGTCAGCGCAGAGCGCTCGAAGGTTCTCCTCAAACTGCCTGCAAAGTCTCTCCTCGTTGATGGATACTGCGCCATTGTTGTGGTCAGGATGCAGCTCTATGCAAATCTTTCCACGGCCATAGTCGGACACAATAAAGGGAGAAGCCACTTTGGGGTCTCGTGTTGATGTCTGGACGGCAATGCATGTTTGGATGTCGTCGACCGTGACCTTTCGCTTGCCCCAGGTACGGGAAATGTGTGGGGTCACGGATGAAATGTCAATTGGTACAATGGTTCCGTTGTGGACAATTTGGAGAGCAATGGTCTGGAGAAAGGCCTTATGCAGGCGGAGGAGGTCGGCCAGTTCTGGGCTGAACTCGCTTTCAGCCTCCTTTGTCTTCTTCTGGCTAGTGACGCGATACGCCTCAAGCTTCGTCTGCACAGTCTTGCCGCTCTGCTTAGACTTTGCGATGATGGTCGACTCGCTTGCCTTGTGAGCAGAAGCAGCCCGTGAAGGCGTAGACTTGGCAACCTTCTTACCCTTGGCCGGGGTCTTTGGCGCAGGTTTCGCAGCGGGCACTGCTGCTACCGGAATAACCACTTCGACGGTAGCTTCTCCTCTCCGAGCACGCTTTGCTGGCGTTGCAGGCACTGGTTCTTCCTCGCTGCTGGGGGTAGATGAGACGGTCCTTCTTGTGACCCGTGGATGGTGGCTGCTGTCGACATTATCGACTACGGCCTTCCTCTTCCGTGAAGATGTCGGCTCCGGGTTGGAGACGACCGCCTTCTTGGCGGCTGCATCCGGGAAGGCCCGGCTCTTGGATACGCGAGTGAAGTTGCTGATGGATTGTGTTGTTGAGGGAGCCTCGGCCGGGCGCTTTCTTGTAGTTCGAGCCATGATATGCTCTCTTCCCTTCTTCTACTCTGTGTGATGTACTTTTCCTCCTCCTGCTCCTTCCCTGAGAGCGCGCCTAACCTGCAGTTCCAAGAGATGCAAAAATTCAATTGGCAAGAGCTGTGCGTGCAACCCAGAAGCACGATCGTAGCTGATAAAAAAAAAAACAATAGCTAGACAGGAAAGAGATGCCTGAGAATCTGAGAACAAGCCGTCGTCGCTGCCTGCAAATCGAAAAATCGAAAACGCGGGAAGCTGCAAAGTGCCAAAAAGCTAAACCCTGGGAAAGAAAAGAAGGAGCCGAGTTGAATTGCCTCGACAACGGAATTGCTGCTCCATAGTGCCAGGGTGGAAAGATTTCACGACGCGACCCGCAGACGCGCCCACACGACGCGGTTCCATTTTTCCGGCCGGGCTGAGATATGTGTGTTTCTGTGCGCGTAAAGTGGCGGCCGGCCCTCCCCCACACTGAGCCACACACACACACGCCTCGACCTGACTTGGTTTGGCTGCACGGGCACTAACAAACAGAGCTGTACTCGTATGGAATAGTGGGCACCTCAATAGCAGTGTATTTCAATATCTAGGTAGCAGTAGCGGTACTTCATCCTCGGTGCGTGCGTCTGGGAAAACATCATGACCAGGATTCCGGTTAGCATATATTATACATATGCAGCTAAATATATCATCTGCCTGTACTTTCACGCAGCGTCCAAGAACTGCCAATGGCCCCCTCATCTGAGCAAGTAGCTTCGTCGCTAATGATAGTGGCAGTGGCAAGCTTTTTGCTGATGCGTCTCGTGTAAGCCAATAGCGATGGCAATGGGTGCGGTTGATTGGGTGCATGCATACTATAGTTACATCCTTGCGACGAAGGATGGAAGCATAACGGCCAATAGCTACTACCTATACTCTGACCGCTCCTATGAGTCAATTATATCCAGCTGTCTTGTATCACATCGAGGCTGAGGGTCACTAGTTCTCTTTTTGGCACGCATTGCGAAATTCGCATGCTGCAGTGGTCTTATTGCTGCGCAGAAGCGGGAAATCCATGTAGTACAGCATCAAAAGCTTGGTTATAGAAGGAGAATGACTCGACCGAAAAAAAGACAAACTGAGCAGAGAAAAGCTCGTAACCGTAAAACTATAGCCACCACTCGCCCTATGTGATCTGCCAATTGCCCGTCTTGGGCCAGATGGCCCAATACTAAGGCAAATACATGCAACCCACTGGATTTGTGTTTTGTGATTCCAAATTTCGCCCAAATCCCACTGTAATTAACCATTAACCATTACCGTCCCTAGTTCACCAACTCCAAGCCGGAGAAAACAAAAGAAAAGAAGAAGGAAAAAAAAAGGCAAAGGCCAGCCGTCTAAACCATAGTGTACAAGAATGACTGAAGCGAAGAGTAAATGATAGCAGGGCTAGTCTGATTACACCCTACAATCAACTATGCGTCGGGCCTTTTCGAGTCTGATGAACAAGGCTGAGCATGGTGTAACAGGACTCGGCTCCTTTAGCGACAAGCTGACGTAGGCCAGCGATCGACCCTGAAGCTAACAGGGCTCGGTGGTGGAGGAGCTGGAACTGTATAATCATCCTCAAAGACGCGATGGGCGGCGGCTGGGGAATTGCTGCCGTCCTTGGTCACGGGCGCATGATCGAAAGGGATGATGGGACGTTGATGG
The DNA here is from genome assembly GCA_000331835.2 of Trichoderma hamatum GD12. NCBI lineage: Eukaryota > Fungi > Ascomycota > Sordariomycetes > Hypocreales > Hypocreaceae > Trichoderma > Trichoderma hamatum. Next base: position 391,188 of record ANCB02000010.1, read on the forward strand.
CCTTTTAGCGGGCTGAGAGAGATGCTGAGTGAGGAGTAAATGTCTTCGGATGTTGCCAGCCGAATGTTGGCCCGCTGAGAAGGCTTAATGGGATAAGGCATTGCGATTTGTCCACTTGACATTTTGTTGGTGTTGTTACTGGTATAAGCCGTGTGTTTAGTTTATTGACGAAGTAGAGAGGCAGTATAGCTCTGGTGGCTGATGAAGCGAACCAATATATGTTAGAATAAGAGAGAGATAAAGAGCAGGTGGGAGAGGTGAATCATTACTAACGCTTTGATGGCTGGCAAAGCCTGACTAAGAGCAGCTCGCAGATGGAGATTCGGTGGATTCGACTAGATGCTGGAAGCGGTGGAAGAATATCTGCCGGCAGAGAGCACCAGCTGTTGTTTGAAGAAGAGAGGAAGGTGGAGAGTGTGCGAGGAAAAAGCGTCAAGTATGGTCAAGCTGATATCCCAGAGGAGGCCAAAGGGCAATAATTGCTGTGAATGGAAAGGAGCTTAAGAAGCACAAGCCAGCCTAGATGCGAGATTGGAGACGAGAAAGGATCTTGGTCTTTTTTCTCTTGAACAGCCGAGACGAGCAGACGGGAGGAAAGGTTGAACTATAAAAGCAAGAGGGATCGGGGCCCTAGGCCGCCGCACACAAGTAGCCAGGGAAAAAAAAAAGGAAACAGGTACGAAGTACGAAGCAGATGGAAGGCGTCGACGGGGCTCGGAAGGGCGGCTCCAGACGAGGAGGGCGTGTAAGAGGGAAAGAGTAGAGTTTGTGCTGCCGCTGTTGGGACGAGAGGGGTGTGTGGTTAACATAACAACGTCAACATAAGAACGTCCTTGGTCGTCTGGGACGGTAGGAAAAGGTAGATATGCCCTGTTACGCAGCCTCAGAGAGCAGACTGGTACTTGGCAGGCATGTCGCAGTACCCAGGTACCTTTGTCGAGGGGTGTACAGGTAGCACGATTCAGTGCTGGATGGGCTACGTCTACTTGTAATTTTATCATTTTGGGTACACCGGAGAGGCTCCGGGGAAACGCTTGGGGGAATCCGGGGATGGTCGCGCGTCGTTTGTGGCAAGCTGCATAAGGGACTCGGTCGGAGGTAGACAAGCCTCGGCGAGCGACGCATTGATGGAGCACACCAGGTCAGACGTAGCACCACTAGAGAAGGTATTTGTTTTGGCAGAGAGCATAGCTGGTGCTTGTCTGCGACGGAGTACCGCTAGCACTGCCTGCAAACACGCTTTGTCCACGTCAAGGGTTTTGTAGATGAGGGTTTCTATTCCAAGGACCTGCTGGGCACCCAGTAGCAGTAGCAGTAGCAGTGCCCAGTCCATACGGGCGTGCAAGAAGGAGAGAATAAATAGAAAAGGGGGAGGGGTGGGCATAGGCAGGTCTGGGGAAGGTGGAAGTACCTACCTCTATAGTGGTAAGCTTCGGAGGACCCATGGATGTTTGACTTGTACCAGCTGTTTTGCTGCTTGCTTTTAAATTTTGCCATTGCTCTATAGGTGGCTACCTAGGTATGATACCATTACTACATTGTGGAACTAAGCTGAGAGACCCATTGGTAATCCGGCATCTGCGCATTTCATGTATTTGTACACGTCGCCAATGCCGCTAATCAAAATGACACGAAACCACCTTGCAAAAGGGCTCAAAACAAAGCGTTGGGCAACCCGCCATCAATGCTTGCTAGGGACTAGACGGCAAACAAACCACACTACCTATCATTGCCACTAGCAATAGCCCCGACGTCCCGATTTATTGGGAGATTTGGGGTAATATTGCGGGGACCAAACAAACTACAGGGGCCCGCCCCTTGGAGAGCTTCGAGTCAACAAGGGACCCAGGAGGCGCAAAGCAAAGCTGAGCGCCGAGGGAAGCTTACCCGTACAAGCTCTCTTGATACACGGTAAAGCTACTAGTAGCAGGCAAAGTTTCCTGGGGAGAGTTACTAGCATCGAAAGTTCGAGGTACTCAAGCTTAGTCGTCGTGATAGGCAAGGTACTTCATCTAGACGGCGGAACACGGCGCTCCGTATAAGACTCATACTTTGAGGGCAGGTTAGGCGAACATTGGACCCAATGATACCCACTGACCGCCTTGATAGTAGGTAGATGTTACAGCCACCTTGCCACTCAACGTTGCCCTGCCGCTGCTGTTGGCACCAGGAACTAGCGGGTTAATCAGCAGCTCTAGACGGCGGTGTCTCAAGCCGTGATTGCAGACGAGGCAAGGCACATGGGCGGGTACGCAGGAGTATAGACAGACAAACCAGGCGGCCGTCCGTGTGCCCCCAACAGCAGCAGCAAGAGCATCGAGATGAACAGGAATTTCTCCCCTGGGAAGCGAATCGTGCCATTTCTAATAGGGCATCTGTCCGTCTGTCCGAAGGCATCAATGCGTCTCCGACCTGGGCCGTGATCCACCCAGAGTATCACCGCCAGCATGTTTGCCTCGCCTGGCCATGGGAAAGAAAAAGTTACTTTACAATGCTCGTACGAGTACTGCTACCTTAATACTACCACCACGCAGATGCTGCCCGGCGGGAAAGCATGGGCCTGACGTGGCAGACAGGCTTTTGCGACTACATGCATCCCGTACCAAAAACGACGGGGTACATGATACAATCCGGAGTGCGGACACGATACCTCGCAGTTCATCCATGCAGCCATGTGTGAGAGCATGCACGCAATACTGCTAGCGGTGCACATTACCCCGTTGAAAAACAAGAAAGAAACCAAAGGGCTGCTAGAGCCTTACGTTGCATCGGACGACAATAAGGTGGCTCCACCATTTGACAAGATACCCCCGGTTTGCTGGTCAAGCAATTTGTACTGTATATGGCTTTGACGAGGGGGGTTCGCTTCCTACGGCATCCCCGATGCTGACCTTGTCTCTCTCTGTCATTTCTTGCTATTCGAGAACTCCCATGGAAGCTTCGTGTCTGGCAAAATTACAAGGAATGGCGGGAATCCTATATACCTGCAACAGCGCCAGGATGCCTTGACGGCGGATTCTGCGATTCCCCAGTGATCGATCCTGAACAGTTCCGCCGTGTGCTATTAGTAGCAGTTCGAATGCCATTTGCCTCCTTTCTGGAAGATTGCCTTTTATTTGGGCGGAAATAAAGGGCCAGGGTGTCGCCAAACTCGCGAATCGACTCATCTAGCAACAATATCGTCTAAGGCAAGATATTTTAAACTACATGAACCTCCCTGGCAGCATTAGCCCAACAATGCGGCTCTACAAGATGGGGGGGATTGTTCAAAGTATGATATAATATGTGTACATACTTTCAAGTTTTTTTTCCCTAACCCTCCCTTACACCCACTCCTCTTACTCCTCCCACCATATTTTTTTTTTCTTTGCGTGTCACGACATATCTTCAGCTTTTAATGTAATTGTGCGTAACGCAGACCTACCCTCCCCCGGCTTATTCTTCCCAACAGCAGGGAGGAGGGGTGCCAACAGAAGCTACATGGATGTACATGCTAGCTTGTTGGTATCTGAGATTCCTTGCGGTTGCTGATTTGGCATCTCCAAGTAAGACAGTTGCCAATTCTGGTCGTCTCATCGCCCCCAGAGAGCTTGTCAGCAAGTTGAGCCGATTACTTAAGAGGCTCGGCACTGCGTCGTACTCGGGTACTCTTTCCCTCCGATGACTTTGATGACTTTTGTTTCTGGATGAGCTGATGCTCGGAGACAGAATAATGCCGTTCATGGTCCTTTGTAAGGCCAATGATGAAGTAAGATTGGTGCAACGCATCGATGGCTTACCTCGTATGGAGCTGAATTAGAGGAGCTTTGTAACATGTCTACACACCGCTGCCAAGAGGTTCTACGAAACTTCGGAGTAGGACACAGGCTATCGTCTGCTATTGGATGGATATCTCCCTGCGACATCCTGGCCAAGATGAGCCGCAAGAGTTTTTACTGGGCTGGAGAAACGTGCCATCAGCCAACGTTGCTAGTAGATGGCGTATAGAATAACCCCTTACATATGCTCTGCGCTTATAGGTTTCATGATAAACTATCTGCCTAGGTGCGGGAGTTACAAAGATTGGTGCATTAGCCTATTTACCCCATGTCTTGTTTAGCTTCCCTGCTGCGAGACACAGTTGGTCTAAACTCGCTGTGATCAAGGAATGTAATCGTATGTCTCCTTCTCAGCTTCCACGGTAGCAAAAATTACTGGACGACAGCCTTCATCTAGGCTTCCCCTTTCCCAACCCATTTGTCTCCCTGCTTATACTCCAGGCTAACACCACTCTCCGAGGGAAGGTTTTCATTCCATGCCATGTCACTCCGTGCAGGCCTGGCGTCGATCTCGATGTGCGAGGTGCAAGGGCATCTGTCTTGTGCATGAATATCCAAGACATCAAATCGAAAACAAGAAATCGAGGTAAGAAATTGAGATCTGGAGATGCACTAACGCAAGGCAGCAGCAGCATCGACTGGCGGATAGGAGACACATTATGCATATGCGAAATCACATTGCGGATTCTTCTTCTTCTATTGGACGACGTATTTTTTAAAAAAAAAATTTTTGTTATACGAGCATCTCGCACTAGATCGTATTTCCAACCAAAGGTGCATTTTACTCTAGTGTCTCACGCTCAATTGCTCCGCTCGAGACACCATAAAGAAGTCCCCATTAAGTTAATCAAACGTATCATATAACATCATATCATGCCTCCATCGCAGCTTTTGCTCCGAAGACCATTCAAAAAAAAAAAAATTATGCTAGGCGCCACATGCGTCTTGCCCTTCTCTTGTTTTCAGAGACACACAGCACCTGGATATTTTCTCCTCCTCCCTCCCAACAATCTGTCCGTACTCAAGGCTTGGGCGTATTCGCCGGTCCTGCTGCTGCTGTTGCTGTCGACGTTGAAGCTGTCTTGGACTTCCTCCTCGCAGGCTGGTACACGTCGTTGAAATTCATGGCAACACCCAAGAACCTCATGTCGACATCTGGCTGATATGCCAAGTCTCCTAGTAAGATTTGTAACCTGGTGCGGAATGAAGTTCCGAGCTGTCGTAGACGTTCCTGCAAGGCGGGAAATTCGGATGGTACGTTATCAGATGCTGTAAGACCCCCATCATCGTCGCGGCGTGTTATGTTTCTAAGTTCGGCTTCCTGTCGCCGAGTATACTCTGCGCTGGTCCACGAATATAGACCAACAATGGTGTCGCGATAATGTAGCATGAAGCGAAGGATCTCGCTCAGCTGGTCGAGATATGTCGTCCTTTCCTTGTTATCGGAAGGGTGATGTCGGAGTTTCGGCCCGAGCAGGCCTTTATGGGTAATGTCCTCGAGGTATCGTCTATGTGCTTCGATAACGTCGTCCAGTGTGCAATCTTCTTTGCGAATCCGCTTCTGCAGCTCGCCCCATGAAGATTCAATGACCTCGAAGAGAATATAGTACTGTAACTGTCCCACAAAGTGTATCATTTCGGCGAGCACGCCTCGTGTTGACTTCCACGTCTGAACTACCGCAGGAATAGGGCTCTGCAACACTCTTCTGGATCCTGTCATGCACTCCCGCCATGTCGATAAAAGAACAAATTCCACCCGCTTGATTCGCCATAGGAAATTGAAGACTTTGAGGTATTGCCGGTTACCCCACTCGGTAACAACGACGTCTACGGGAGCATCAATCTTGTATTCCAGAGTGAAACAGTCCCAGCCAATGTCACCGTGTGATAGCTGAAGCATTCGAGCATCTAGTCGTCGCAGCACCTCTGGAGAGTCGTACTGAGCGTTTGAGCCGCGAATTGCATGCTCTAGCTGAGCTGTGAGTGTATGTCGGTATTGAGAACCTGAGGGGCGATCCAAATTCGCCGCGAGAGATTCCATGAGCAGTGCGATAAAGTCGCCCTGCCCTAGAAGGATATAGTCCTTCAAAGCCTGAAGATGGGCAAAGAGGCGGAACTTGGTTTCCATCAAGTCCATCAAGCGCTTCATTGTTGTCTTGTATGCCTCATCAATCCATACTTCCACCGTTGCGGTATCGCCGTACCTCAGCTCTTTCGAAGCAGCTTTGGAATAGTCTTCCACCCATAATGAATCTCCGCAGCTGTGACGGATGAAGTTCAATGATTTGCCAATGAGGAATATCTTTTGAGCAAATTCTTGTGAAATGATGCTCGGAACCATGTCCTGGGCTATCTCGTATTTATCTTCCCAAACATTACCCTTGATTCGTAAAGTATCCTCATTGTCGGTTTGTTCTCTAACAAAGAATTCGAGGGATGGGTCCGACAGCTCTCCGTCATAGATCCATTGGCGAAGAATGCCGTACCAGGGCCGGGTGAAGCTACCCAACAGCCGTTCTGCGAACGCAGCAACAACGGGATCTCCATTGGAAGAAGCAAAGTTATGTATCAGAGTAATAATCTGACCGCCTTTTTTGTTTTCTGACTCTTCAGCAATCAGAGATAAGAGCCGCAGTCCCATTGTTGCCTCTCGTGTCCACACCACGCATCTCTTTAACGTGACACCAGTATTCCCAATGCCACCCCTCGGCGCATTTTCGTCCAAAAGAGATAAAGCTTTCCGAATCTGGCCTTCCAAAGTCGCAACCAATGTGAGGTAGGATCGTAACTCGTTGCTGATCGCTGATCGCAAGCTCTGAGCCAAAAGACCGTTGGCAGGGGTTTGACAGAAGGCATCCAGTCGTCGGTAAAGTAGCGAAGGCTCGGCAAGGGTGTGTAGAATAGATACTAGCGGTAGAGGAAGTGAGGAGGGGAGCTTCAAGATATCTTCTCTCGTAAAAGGAAGAGTCGTAGAAGATACCCCTTGGAGTGTGAATGGAAGGTCTCGAAGGATAGCTGTCTCTGAAGGTTCGATCTCTGCATAGTTGCTGGATAGCAGAGCTGACTTTACCGACACATCCCTTCTCACCAGCTCATTCTGCTGCTGCCTTTCTTCTGCAATGCGCCTCTGTTCTTTCGATGGAGGTATCTTGTGCGGTAGCTCTTCATGTATCGGGGACTCTCCCATCGGGTCGTCTTCTATTCTTGTAAGGGGGATGGATTTTGAGCGTGCCCTAGCACGCTTCTTAACTGCATCTCGGGCAACGGCCTCACGATAGTTTGAAGAAGAGGGCTGGATTATGCTGAGAGGAGGAGGCGGCGCTTTCGGGTCAGGGGAGTCGGCCAGAGCGTATAGGAGGTATAAGATTGCCCATTTTGACTTGAGAACGGGGACTGCCAGCAGCCTAGAGTAGAGGTCCGAAAATCTGAGCGCATGAGAAGGATTACTCTGGATGAGCTTTCGTTTGATCGAGTCGGCTGCCCGATCGACGTCCGATAAGATGTCGGGATCTGGCGGGCTATAAAGGAGTCGCCGTTAGTGGAACCAGGTCTCCATGATGCTCACCAAAGATGCGCCGAAGTCATATTTACCTGTTTATTATGGCTCTGACAAGTTCATGGCTCAAGTTATACCGTGCTTGCCAAGAATCCTGGCCTTCGTTTGGGCCTCTGGAGGGGACAATTTGGGTTATCAGGTTGTCAAGGGCATTGGCGACGCGATCTGGTGCCATGGCTGCATTGTTGTGACCAGCAATAATTTGGCTGGAGCTGCTAGAGATGGAGGGGAGAAAAAGAAAAGAACAACAGAGAGCTGCTCCTAGCGACAAAGAAAATACCTTTAGCTGTTTCCTTACGCAAAGTCTCAGGCCGCAAGAAAGCTGCTGAAGACGCGCAGAGGACGCGATAGCTTTAGGTGGGATGTAACAGTAGATTTTCCGGCGGGGAGGTAGCGGTAACCTTCAACTCCGGTGCGCTTGGGTGTGTCCAGGGAGTACCCAATACTTCTTCAACCGCCCTACAGTAGCGCATCCCTCTGAATCCGTCACTCTGTCGGCAAAAGTTAAGACTTCACCTAACCATTGACCCTTTCCCACCACGCCATCGGAACGAGGCCAGGACAGTTTGCCATCAAATTTGCGGCCTCACAATGCGGTTTTCATCAAGATAATTCCACAGAAGCGATCGCATAGTATCCCTGATCCCATATATCGACTCATGATTGTTCTCTCGCGTCGCGCGCCGCTCCATCGCTGCACGCGACAACTGTAGTTGACTTTCCGCGATCCACGATGCCCGATATCGACCCCGCGGCCTTGAGCCGCCCGTCTGTCAGCGTTTCGACGCCTATTTTATCGACAAAGACACTCACACTTACCGCACCGGGCTCCACGAAGTCTGTCAAGACTAGCCAGATAATACCATCTCGAATTGACCTTGAACCGCTGTATACGGCCCTGAAAGCCGCCATCAGCTCTGAGCAATGGCTCATATATAAAGAATCCACAACTGAGTTTCTAACTGGTATGGATTAGATTTTTCCAGGCTTTTCTTCTTCTTTCTTTTCTTCTTTCCACGAACGTATTGTGATTTCAAGATCATTCGTGGTGTACTATAATTATAAATCCAACTTTATACTTATCGTTTAATCAAACAGGGCGACTCAACCAGTCTGAATACTCCAACCGAATCGATCCAATACTATCATCACCAACAGGAGAGAAAGAACATCTACACAACCAGCTTATTGCTGCAATCTATGGCAATGTCACTCGAGAGATGCCCGATATTGGCCTTGCGCCATGGGTCAGTGCCAATGACAAACCCACGACGACTACGGGCAGTAAACCTGTGTCGGGTGACGCAGCAGAGCGGAGGTTAAAGGGAGAGGTGATGCAACTACCCGCACGGGATCGACGGCGCATCAAGGAACTTACACAAAACGAGGTTCGTTGCTGTTCAGATTTTCTTTTCAGATGCTTTTTCAAAGTATTAACCAATTGCTCTTTTAATACAGTATGACCCCCTCGAGAGCTTGGCAAATATGTTTACGGAGACACACCGGAAACCACCAGTGGCTACCGATGTTCCACCAAGTGCAGCCGGTGGCATCAACAACATGAGTGGGTGGCCTGCCTCATTTTTTTTCTTCACACTTGCATGTTATGTCTAACCCTCGTTCCAGACTTTGACCTAGAGATTCGAAAACGATATACACAGCCGCTTGCCATCGAGTCCGGCGAGTTCCCTGATATGAGCCTAATAGCGGGACGAATGTTGCCCTTTTGTTACGAAGCTGGTCTTGTCAACGGGCATGTTTCAGATGCGCCGAATCTCATGTCTGTTGCTACAGAGACATTCATCAAGGAAGTCTTGACGCAGATCTTTAGTCGTACTCAAAGCAATGGCCCGGGCGAGTCGGGCAGTGCAGGCTATGGAATAGGCACCACATGGATTCAGACACATAAATACAGGCGACAACTTCACCGGGAAGAAGACGCGGCGCAAAGGGGAGAGATAAGCCGAGATAAATCAGGCTTGTTACCCATTGAATCCAAAGCTGCTAGCGAAAGAGGCCCGCTGGGCATAGCGGACGTGCGAATCGCCCTGGAGATGGCAGACTCGGGAATCTCTCAGTTCCCTATAATTTCGGCACAGATCTTATACGGATACCGGGAAGGCGAGCTCGAAAACTGGAAAGATTATACCTGGGCCGATGGCGAAGCCCCCACGGCACAAGTTGAGGAGATCATAACGAATGGTGGCGCGGAGCTTACCAATGGCACTCTCCCAGACGCAATGGATATCGACAGTGATATTTGGTGGGAGGGAGCAGAAAAATTAGACATGGATATGATAGACAGTGCCTTGGATTCCTGTCTCGCCGTCGGATCATGAAGGGTGCCACAACTTTCCCGCTCGCTAGCTGCCGTTCTGGAACAAAAAAAAAGAACAAACAACATTGACGGCTATGCCGAATAGAATATTCCACCCAAAGCGCTATAGAGGGAAGGGGGTTTCAGAATAAGCTGCTTTGGATAGATTAAGTGGCTGACAGGGCACCTATCGTTATGGGAAAGCCCGGGATTTTGACAGGACACCCACATCAGATAGAGTGGATGGATCGCTGTTGTGTTAGCAAGGGTTCAGCCTTGAACGCTTAGCATCAATCGGTTGCTGCTATACACGTACGGCTTTGACCAACCCTGGATATCTTTGCCTATATTCTTTTTCTTTTTCTTTTTCTTTTTTTCTTTTTTGGTGTTGTCCAATAATGTGTTTGAACGGATGGGATATCAAACGGCGTTGCCGGGCCGCGATTATAGTCATTACAGCGTTGTTGTTTTTTTATTTCATTTGTTTGAAGGGGCAGGGAGGTCTATATGGTTTCACTTTTTGGCTTCTACGAATTGTATTTGTATGGAACGATACCCTAGTTGAAGGGGGAAAAGCAAACCACCATGAGGCAGGCGAGGTCGAATGGCATGTACATACAGATGGATGGATGCACGGCAAAAAGCAGGTAGGCTTGGCTGCACGCATATCCCAGGGCAGCACGTCTTACCTGAGATAATATTGATGAGTACCAAAATAGCAGATAGTACTAATGCCAAAAGAAAAAAAAAAATATCTATATATATAAAGAGAGGAGCTAAACAGGCCTCCAAGACTTGGACTGAAGTGCACACGCACGCCGTAAGCACCGTCTTGGAGCGCTGATAATTGAGTCGATTCCGGCCTCGCCTTGGGACAACGCACGACCTCGGAAATACTATTGGGTACCAGGCAAAGATGTTCTGCAGTACCTACAACCTATCCAAGGCACCCAGGTTTGCGAATTCAGTTACTCCTGACTCTGGCATGATGGCCACTAGAAGCAAACTTACCACTGTTGCCACCAAATAGCCACAACGTCACAAAACGGCCGGCAGATGGCGGTACTTCAATACCCAGCGCACGCGTGCAGGGTCGTGGCGCCAGCTGAACCCGGAAACAGCCAAATGAGGCGGGATGGTGGACAGGGGAAACAAATCATGGGAAACAACAGCTCGTGTGAATGCTACCTAGCAGTTTGCGGCGGCAGCGAGACGCATTGTAAGAGTCATGGCATGATTGATTGATTGTTTGGTTTCCTCTCTAATATCACAAAGGTCATCTCCGAAAGGAACAACCACCACAGCTGGTCGTTTAGTGCGCCACTTACAAGGCATTCATCTTAGCCCGTGCCGCACGGTACGGCGTACTCCGTGCTAATGGCGTGAATACGGTACGAAACTCGGCGACATCCTCTCCTGTATTGGGTGGTAGGCACTCAATAGTGGGAATCAGGGCCTGCCTACACGCTGTACTATCAGACAAGGAGCAACTTGAGGATGCTCGTGCACGCTGGATTTCTGTGTATAGCAAAAGATTAAGTGCTTATCTTGGTAAGACGCGTGCACGCTGAGGGATTACTATCACTACTAGTCATGTCTAGTACAGTAGCGACTTCAGTCTTATTGCTCTAGTCTTTTCTGAAATAAGGAAAAGAAGGCCCGGAGAAGACAGAGGCCTGGTCGTCTGGCACCCAGAAGTTCTGCATCCCAGACAAGCTGCCCACCAAACGGGCCAGGCGCGTATAAGGATCCGAAATTAGAAGAAGCAATAGCACCACTGCCACGAGATGAGAGCCCATGCAAGTACGGGGTACTACGGTGCTGCTAGTAGTCATGTTACCGTCTGGACAAGGGTGCTTGAGTAAGTTGGTAAGACATGTTGGAGATTGGGGCCTGGAATGGGTGTGGAATGGGAAAAAGAAAAGTCACCCTATGGTCATCGATGGTGCGTGAATGGGGGAAATTTGGGAATTTGGGAAACTTTTGGCGGTTGTGTTTGATTCATGCACGCTGGTGATGCACGGCAGAAAAAGGGGCTGGTGTGAAGGAGTTCATGTCCCTTTGTTAGATGGAACCGGTGCTAGCGGTCTGCTCAGCAAGCACATGTACAGCATTGGTACCTGCAGCAGCAGCACCATTAACGCACGCTGCTGGGCACACCGACCGCTACAGGTGGCGAACGACCGCTAAAACATCCTTCTGCAGAAGGGCAGCAAGGCAGCTGCACAGAAGCCAAAGAAGCCCTGACGGAACAGCCACGACGAAGTGTGGAAGGGGTGGAGATGGGCGTTGGGGCCGTCTGGTGGCCCGTGCGACGCTTCTAGAAAGCTTCCGCAGGGCCCTTGCCTCGCTGGCTCTGGCGGCCACGCCAACCATAGGCCGCCCTCCCTTCTGGCTGCCTTCCAACCCCACCCATTGCATTCGCTGGTTAATTTGCCTTTTCTGCTCATTTCGACTCTACAGAAGCTTGGGTCGTGCTCCCGCCCGCTAGGCAGCTGGTGCTATTGCTGCTACCGCTGCTAGTTTGCCATTGGACTGAGGAGCTTCTGGTCGGTGGCCATTGCGTTTTTGCTTTCCAAGGTTCTTTTGCCAGCCCTCCCGCCATCGCCGCCACAGCTGCCACTGCTGCTGCTGCTGATCAACCGTGCTGTTTCTGTCACTGCTGCTGGCTGACCTAGCACTGACTTCCCGTACCTACCCAGAGGTAAGGCACCTGCTGCTCCAGAAGCGCCGCCCGGTTTTCTTGCCTTAGGACCAAAGCTCCAGAGCTGTGAACCAAACGCAAAAGCCTTTTCCCATCCTGTGCCCTTTCATCACCACTCCCGCATCCTCAATCTATCACATCAACCCGCCAAACAGCATCGCCAGCCACCGCGAGCATCATTGATCCGGGCCCGGCCCACAAACCTCTTTTTTTGACTCGCCATCTATCTACCCTTCCTTCTTCCCCACGTCGTCTTCCGCTGTCCTTCTAGGCTCGGCCCCTCTTCTCCTTTCGTTTACCCAGCATCCCGTCCTTGTCGATCCAAGGCAAACGCTTTGGTCTCGTCGCACGACCCCTCCTCTCTCTCAGTCCAGTCCCCTCGTCTCCCTCGCCGCTCTTCTCTTCATCTCCTCATCTAATCTCGTCCTGTGCTGCCGCAGCCTTGTCCCTACTCGCTTGACCTCTGAACCGCTTGCGCCCCGCGTGCGCCGCTACTTGCGACCGATAGAGACAGACGACCTCGCTGCTGTTGCTGCTGCTGCTGGTAAGTTTCAACGGGTTTCATCTTCTTTGCCTTCCTGTGCACCCTCTCCTTTTTCAGCCCACGGCATCTTTGTTTCGATGACCGCTGCTTGGGACGGGGGTTTGTCCTCGGCTGGAGTGGTAGCGTGCTGGTGACGTTTCTTTTGGCCGCCACGTTTCTGTGCTTCGAGAATAGCTTCCCACAGAACAGAAACGCTGCCGGTTGGCGCTGCCGCTGTCACTTTTTGTCTCCGTCTGTGTCTCGTTTGGCGCTGGCCTGGCTGCACACCCCCGTCTCACCAGTCTGGCCTTCTTTTTGCCTTTTGCTTTATTTCTCTCATGCCTGCCCAACCTCTGGTCATGCCGCCCGATCGGGTGCTAGCAGAGCCCTTGTCCTTGCTCTCCCTCTAGTCGTTCGCATCTCGGCCTCCCCGGTTCAACGCCGTCAGGCCTGGGGGGCGTGCAAATGGCCACGACCTGCGGCCCTTGTCGATTGGCCCCTCTGTTTGAATTTCCCGTCCTCTTTTCTGCGATGGCGGGCCACCCGGTTCTGAACCCCGGCCGCCTGGTAGCGTGCTGCTAATTATCGTCGCGCAGCTTTCGCGGATACAAAACGGCTCTATATCCCAGACCCGCTCCCGCGCAAGCTGTAGGTCCAACTCACTCCGGTCTTTACCTTCTTCAAGACGCTCTTTCTGCGAGTTGCTTCTTTTCTGCGAGTTTTACGTCATATCTGTTTAATATAGTTATCACACAAACCCTTTGCAGACATGTCTCTCCCAGAAGCTTACCAACTTGAGATTCAAGCTCTCAACAAGCAGGTTCTGCAAACCTGTCCTTCCGATATCTTGCAGTTCTGCGCCGACTTCTTCAACTCGCGACTAGCTACCGAACGAGCAGCGAGCATTTCCCTTTTCCGCGACCGAGGCACCCCGTCGCCGAGATTCCCTCCATCTCCTTCCAGCCATCCCTTTGGAATGATGTCTAGTCAATTTTCAAGCCCTTTTGGGGCCAACGCCAATCCTTTTGGCGGCAGCTCATCAAACAACAATCCTTTTGGCGGCAGCGCATCACCAATGTCATCCAGCGTGATGCATCGCGTCGTTGAGGAGGACGAGAACGATCAATTGACTCCCGGTGGTGCCCCCTTGTTTTCAGGAGCTTTTGGGGGCGACGCATCTACCGAGGCTCCACCTACTTTGAGAGCCCCCCCTACCACCGATAGTTACCCGGCCCAATATAACTTTTCACGTCGGACATCCGTTTCAGCGGAGTCCCTGAAGCCAAGCGCCGATAGCTACGATAACTGGACCCCTCCGTTCACCGAGAAGACTCCCGAACAGGTCGAGCGACTCAAGTATGCTATCGAAGGAAACTTCCTCTTCAGCCACTTGGACGATGAACAGAGCGCACAGATTCTAGGAGCTCTTGTAGAGAAGCCCATCCCTGCCAGAGGCATCAAGGTAAGAAGAGAAAGACAAGACACCCCAAAGAATAATCACGTCGCAGTGAAACTATGATTCTATCAGTTCGATAACTAACAGCGTGACAATAGGTGATTAGCCAAGGAGATGCTGGTGACTACTTCTACGTTGTTGAGCGAGGCTCATTTGACGTGTATGTCAACGACTGTGGCTTTATTGAGCCTGGCCCCGATGGATTGGGCAACAAAGTCGGCACCATCCAAGCCGGCGGCTCATTCGGTGAACTTGCCCTCATGTACAACGCACCCCGCGCGGCTACCATTATCTCAGCTGAAGGAAGCTGCACGCTGTGGGCCTTGGACCGAGTGACATTCCGCCGTATCCTCATGGAGTCGACATTCGCTCGCAGACGGATGTACGAAAACTTTCTGGAAGAAGTGCCCCTCCTTTCCTCGCTCACTCCCTATGAGCGATCCAAGATCTCAGATGCCCTCGAGACACAAAAGTTTGCTCCTGGAGATGTCATTATCCATGAAGGCGACCCTGGCCACTCCTTCTATCTGCTTGAGAGCGGAGAGGCAGCCGCATACAAGGGAGAGGAAAAAGTAAAGGTTCTGGAGTACAAGAAGGGCGATTTCTTTGGTGAGCTGGCGCTGCTCAACGATGCTCCTCGAGCCGCTAGTGTCATCGCTACGTCGGACGTCAAGGTAGCGACGCTAGGACAGAACGCATTCCAACGACTCCTGGGCCCTGTCGAAGGCCTCCTGCGAAGGACAAGATATCAGGGCGTCAAGACTGGCGTTGAAGAGATGGATCCCCTGCAATCTTAATGTGTACGCGTGTATCGATTCAAGGGGTATGATGTGTGCAACGGGCATAAGATTAAGTTGTGGTGATGACGATAGCGGTTTAAGACGCAGGATATTATTCTGGACACGAAAACAAAAAGGTATTGAGCATAGATAGGCTCCACAGATCGGTTCTATGGGAGTGACTGGAGCGGATTGAGGCATTGGTAAAACGGTTGCATTTTGTTTTTCTTTTTTTTCAATGGCCGATTGCGAAATCGTGCAAACGACTGCTCGCTTCATCGGAAACCCATTATAATGGGCGCGGCTTACCGGCGTTTTCGGGATACTTTTGCTTTTACTTTTCTTTATTGTCCTACTATCTCCACCCCCACTTTTTTTCTATCCCTTTGAGAGGAATATGTCTATTTGAACAGATGCTTTGTTTCATACCTTTATCAATGCGACTATTATCTCCTGAGGGCTGATTAAGAGTGAATCGCTCATTCTAATACTGCTGTAATTCCCTTTTCCTCTCTCCTACTTTCATTATTTGTTACAGGAAAAGAATATAGTGTAATTCATATGAAGATGTCAATGTATTTTATTTTCATGTTCATATCTATAGTAGTCAAGGTGATTTTTACGCCAGTAGTGCTCCCGTGTGTATTGTAGTCCCATAAAATGCTTTGTGATTAATTATTGATCCTTTCTCATAAATCGAAGGGAGGGAAAAGATGCAATAGTTGGAAAAATAGAAAAAAAGACAAAATGATAACAATGATAGATGTTGTTCCCTTATTATTGTGTAGGATTTTCAGTGGCATTGGCCCTGTTCCTCAGCTCTTGTCGAATCTGCTCCTTTAGCTCCTGGACGGCGATTTCAGTCTCGAGAACCCTACCCACGCCGGCGCGCCAGTTCTGCTCCAGGCCCTGCATCTCGCCCTTGACGTCGTTTTGGCGAGACGCGCGCGCGGCGTTGACGAGGTCAATATCGCGCTTGGTGTCTGCGAGGTCGCGCTCGAGGCTGCGCAGCTGGTCCTCGAGGTGGTAGTTTGAGAGGAGCCAGGCGTTGCGGCCGTGGGAGTCGAGGAGCTTGAGGTTCTGGGCGCGGGAGGAGAGGTAGGAGGAGGAGACGAAGGCGTTTGATAGCGGGGCCCTCAGCGCCTCGACATCGGAAGAGGATGATTTGGGGGGAACTTCTTGGGCTTCGTAGCGGGAGAGGTCGAGGATCTGGGAGGGAGTTTTGGAGGCGATGCGGTCGAGTTCGGCGGCGATGGCGGGCGAGAAGGAGGGCTCCTTGGGTGTTTCCGTGGGTGAGGGGGGAGAAAAGGTTTGCTGTTCGGCGGAGATGAGGGCGTGGGCGGCGGAGAGGGCTTGGGGGGTGGGTTCGGTGTCGATGTCTGTGAGGAAGAGAGATGAGGTTAGCTTTTTTGGGGGGGTTTGAAAGTTTTGAGTTTTTTTGTTTTTGATTTTGAGGAGAGGCGTACATGGGAGGGATTCGTGGTAGGCTGGGACGGCCATTGTTGCTGATTTGTTTTTCGTTTAATTGATAGATGTTTATTGTGTTGTTTGGACTGTTGTGCTTTTGGGATGAGTGGCGTGTGGTATTTGGCTCAATTGGTCGAGGTGTCGCAAGATGGTGTCGTGGATGATCGCAAGGCTGAGGAATTTCGCGATAGTAAGTTTTGTCTGTTTTTTTTGGAGATTCGTTCGCAAAAGGACTTGCGCAACGACAAGATAAAAATAGATAATTTCTCAAAAGTGGGTGTCAGTTGAGCTTTCCCGTGACCGTCAATTTCGTGTCTCAGCTGTTAACCGGTTTAATTCAAACAAATTCGTCATTCGATTGGCAAAGGGGTGATGATTCAAGAAGAAAAATAGCCAGGTCTTGGGAGACTTCGCGACCGCCAACAGGCACGTGTTTTGCGCAACGCAAGGCTGAGAGTTTCTTGTTTCTTGGAGCTGCTTATCTAATGGGCTGCTGCTGCTTGCTGCTGCAAAGTCCTTATTTCTTTCTGTTCGGCGCACGGACCATGTGGGCGGTAAAAGTGGATGTGGGTGGGTTCCGGGGCCTGCGGAGAAGGGACAGACCAGAGACCTTGGTATTAGTGGTAACAAGAGGGAGAAGGATGAAGACGTGTTGGGGGCGTTGTTTGGAAGCATTAGAATGAACGGGTTGATAGAATAGAGTCATAGACATAGACATATGTAAATTGCATATATGAAGCCAAACTCAATGATACTTTTAAGAGACGAACTGGAAAAGGGCAGCCTAGAATCTGTCTGCAAAGCCATGACATCGGTTGCATTGGCCCCCATTCGCAGGCCCGTCCTCCCATTACTTCAACTCCCCCCGAGCTTCCTTATCCATCCAATGAGCCCTCCCTGTCAATCCATTGATATACATGCATATTCTTCCGTATACAGCACAAGCGCTGCAACCACCAGAGTGCTGTCATTTGCAAGTTCCCGAGCGCTCCTTTTGCGCAAATCTACGGTGAATATCAATGGTATGTGGTGCGGAGCGCTGTAGGCGCGCTGCCACTCTGACCACTACTAGTATGATTGCGACTGCCGATACCTCCCCCATTCATCTATCGATCTGCAGCTTCTCTCCTGGGGCTATTTTGGAAGTGGGATTTAGCCCGAGCGGGGTACGCTGTCGCATCGGCGGCCACCGACACGGTGAGTTTCTGGGGGGGGGACGCTGTCTTGGCGGTCGAGACTTGTCTCGTTCTGATAGTGGCTCGAGGAGAAAGGAGAGCGTTCTCTCGTAGCGTGTCGCCCTGAAACTGTTGGCGCCGGAAGGCTTGGAAAAACATGCCACTATTCCTGGCTCGCTGTATGTAGTGTTCCAAATCATACACGGCAAACAGTTTTCACAAGAGAGAGGAGAGGATTCGTAGTAAAATGTTACACGGGCTTAAATTGGTTCTATCTTAGAGCCGGAGCCTTCATATGGTTTTGTGATGAAAGAAAAAGAAAAAAACTAGATATTATACAGTAATACACTTCGTCCCGTCGCTTAAAAAGCAAATGTGACGGCGGGGATGCATCATAAGTTATGGCCTCAGATGAGTGTTGTCATGTCCGGTTTCCATGGATATCAAATTCCACTGCTCCGTTCCTTTGATAAAAGGAAAAATAATAGAAGAAGAAAATAAAAAGGTCCCATAGCTAAAAGTAAATATGAATCATCATCATTTCCGTGGTAAAATGCAGGGACATTGGACGCTTCCAGGGTAGGACATGAATATCAGCAGCGCTCTCTGGGCGGGCGAGACATGTCTCGCTTAAACGGAGTGGACGCTCTCCGTGGAGTCGGTCTTGGAGAGATCATCTCCATTCTCCTCTTCAAGAGGACCGTGGACGGACTCGTCGAAGAGAGGGTCCATTTCATTCACCTCGAACTTGGTCTTGAAGTCGGAGAGGTTGTGATGAGAGAAACTGTTGGAGCGGCGACGGGCGTTGGTGAAGCGGAAGTTCTCATCAACGACTTCCTCGCCCATGCTTCCCCTGTTGCAGAATATTGTGTAAGTCAAAAGTGAGACACGATAAGAGAGATGCAGTTGTAAAGATGTGAAAACAGGAGGATACAAAACATACCAGTTGCCTTTGCCACAGCCGTCTTTCTTCACCTTCTTGGGATCAGTATCGACGTAGCCGCTCTTGGCAAAGAAGCGAGGCAGCTGTTCTGTTGGAGAGACGCTGCCATCAGCGAGACCCTTGTGGTCACGTTCGCCATACTTGTGAGAGCGAGTCACTGTTACAAGGTGTCAGGTTAGTTACCTCTTCATTCCGGCAAAAATGGGTAATATCATGGGGCATCACTGGGGTATGGGCTGTAAGCTGACTCTTTGGATGTAATGGGAGCTATCAGGTATTTGAGGGCAGGATGGGGAAGAAGACGACAGATGATGGACTTCTTTTATCGTGTATGCAATGCAATTGTATACGATACGTGAGAATATGAGAGGGGCGAAACAGATGATGAAGGGAAGAAGAGTGTCGATGCAACACCGAAGAGTACGTGATACAGATGCGGGGATGCGTAGCTGCAGCTGGGCAAACTTACTTTTGATGGATGGATGGATGGGAGGCGACAAAACGAAAGCTAGGCGCAGAAGGGGTAAGACGGAAGCAGTTGCGGGGGGAGGCTTTTGGCGATGAATTGGCCGGCGTAGGGCAGCGCAGAGACTGGTTGGTACGAGGCAGACAAAGTTGGAGTAAGGTGAGGAGGCGTTTGCCGGATCAGGGTGCCAGTGGCTTGCTGTGTGGGAGGCCCTTTATTCCCTCTGCTATGTGTATACGCGGCGGTGGCTGGTTGCGAGGATGTAGATTGGATGGATCTGGCGAGTGATGGATTGAAGAGGATGGATTCGCAAGATTGGATTGGATTGGATTGGATTGGGTGATGGTGAGTTGTGTGTGAGTTGTGTGTGAGGGAAGAGTGCAAGAGAGATGAAAGATGAGAGATGGATTGATCAAAGGTGAACAAGATGGAGAGGAAGTCGAGAGCTGGGCAGCTTGGGCTTTTGTAGCATTATTATATCACAGGGTGTCACGCGAGACGTCTGGGGGGTGGCGCCAATGGCCGGGCAGCAAGGAGGAGGAGCGGGCCAATCGCGTACTGCAGGCAGAATGCAACGGTGAAAAAGCAGCCGGTCAGTCAGTGAATGGATCAAATGGCCATGGCAGCGTCAATCAGGGCCAGTTGCAAGTTTGGGGGCAGCGAATACGTCCATGTTACTGTTACTTGCTTCGTCTGAGGGGCAAGGGGGGTGCATGCATGCAGCTTGGGATGAATTGGATCGAGACCAGCCGTTGCACGCTCTGCCGCTAAAGCATTACGTTGACACAGCAATTGCAGGCTCCGGGCTGCCCTGAGAGGCGCCGCGAGCATCCTCCGCGCATGTACTCCGTGCGTCGACGTTGCCGCGTGCGTGCTTGCCCAGAACATCCAGTGGTGGCTCAATAGCATCATATATCGCGTGACCTGACGCAACAGACGCTACAACTGGCCCCATCAGCGAGCAGAGTCATCAGTTTGCGCGGGTGGACTGTGCACAGTGCGTGGCAGCAGCTCCTTTTTTTCTCGATACTTGTTTCTGCCGTGTTTTTTTGCGTTTGCGTTTGCTCTTGTTCTTGTGTACATGTTTTTTGATGTTCCAGGTCGCGCAATGCTGCCCAATTGACTTTGTTCCCAAATGCTCAATTGCCCTGCTTGCGGCCGCTGGACCCTCTGCCGAGCCCCGTTTACCCCAGACTTTAGTGACGCTCTGAAGTGGACATGTTTGTGCTCGGTACCTGGGTACACCGCAGCCGGTGACGCATCCACTGCGCGGCGGGGTACGGTGTACATGCAGAGGCCAGAAATGCTCCGTGCTAGTGCACAACACCAGCGATAAAAATGGGGAGCAGCTGCAGCGCCGTATTACGGAGCGCAGCGTCACCACGGCGCGCAGCAGATGGGCTGGCCGGCCAAGAGTGACTCTTTTGCTGGCGCTGATTATCGGTGATTCGGGGGTCTAGGCCTCCCGCATGGCAAAGAGGCTCTCGGCGGCATCTCATCGCTGAGCCCTGCTGGGCTCGATTTCTTTGCACGGGGCGCCGGCGGTGGAGCGTCCGTGGCGAAAGTCTCAGCCGAGCGCTTCCGTGTCCGGACGGTCGAGACAAGTGGTGGCCAAACTAGTTGACTTGGGCTAACCTGCATAGCCCGCCGCCGAATTGCAAAGCTCCCGCCAGTTTCTCGCAATTGCTCGATTCGCAGTCATCTTTGCGATGTGGAACGGTAATATGGAGATGGAATAGGCCACGTTTATTGATCCAGTGTTTGCCGATGTCGCTGGAATGAGGTAATACGGGGGCAGTCGAATATACGAAGGCAATAGGCAGCATCTCGGAGCTGCGTCCTGGCCAATTGCTGTACTAGGTAATACTCGTCACGCTAGGAGGCATCGCAGGAGAAACGGCCTCTAAACTGCGCGTCAAAGACGACTCAGACTTGGCACATGACTGGAGCTGCAATATAAGGGTCCAGTAAGTGTCTTAGCCAAGGCTCCAGCGATTGACGTGAGACATTCCAGAGAAGCTGCCATCGTCATGATCCATTCGCACGTATGCAGTAAGCAATACCGAACCTTGGTTTGCCCTGCTCATCGAATGCCATTATACTCCTCTGGGTTGCAGGTTCTAACGGGGAGAGCCTAATCGGCCCATTCTCGACACAGCTTTTGTTACATCTTGTATTGACTTGCGACGATGAGCCAGCATTATTCCTAAAAGCAGAGTGTAACCGGCACACCCCCGGTTCGATCGACGAGAATCCATAGCTTAGAAAGAACATCTGGATTCCAATTCGTGATTTCAACGTAGCCTACCGCCCTGATGTCTCTACAAGTTTCTTTGACCAAATTTTAGCGAGCTGTTGCGTGATGAAGTCGAGGTATTTGATAGTTTGCTGTATTAGAGCTCTTGTCCAAGGCCACTTTTAGAATTACGTCTCTATAGATGCTATTTCGGATCTAAAAGCCTACTCAACGTAAATGATTGAAGTTTTGGACAATTACCCTGTCTTCATGTCCGCCTCTGTCAGAATATACATCGTCAACCTCGATGGAATAGTTTCCTCATTCAAACGGCAACTTACCAATCAATCGTAAAATGGCTGACTTTATTAGGCATAAGACAGCAACGCCCGTCAAGCCTAGGAAGGGAGCTTCTATGAACCGTAGAATGGCTGTGTTTATCAAGCGTAGGACAACAAACAGAAGCAAGTCTAGACGAATGAGTTCATTAGATGAACATGTCGGATATGCACATCTTCATAGTCAGTGGTGTGAATATTGCAACGGCAGTTAGCAGCAACCGGAGGGGAAATTATACCGGCTTTTGACCAAGATGGGTTTATGCGTAGCTCTAACTTGGGATGTCTGCCATACATGGACGTGTACCCGCCTACGAGACATCTCAGTTGTTGAATGCTAATAACGGCAAAATGAATCAAATAAATAGCAATTCAACTACACATTCAACTACATACGGCCATGGGTAGTGGAAAATTCGGGGTCCCGTCAAGCACTTCTCTTGAGTGCGATGTCTTCCATTTTTAACCGCCCAAGACTCCAAATCTGCAGTCGCAAGATTCCAACTCCGCGCTAAGACGCTCACTACCTACCGTTCATATCCAATCAAAACGACCACCCCACCTATAACCTGCGACTTGTTGTAAAGGAGAGAGTATTAATGCATTGGATTTTTTTCCCGGATATTTTATCAAATGCTAATATAATATATCTAATCAATACATTAATTAAACTCTTATACCCTTAAATATCATGTAAAAAAACCAACATGTAGAGGTAGTATGGACTTGGATGCTATTTCAACACACAACGCAAAGGGCTATATTAGCTACCTGAAGCATGTATTCCATAGAGAACTGGCATCAATCACTCATGTCAACGAGGATTTGGGCTTTCACAGCCTTGGAGGCTCAGCTTGGCTGCCAGCCCAACCCCGCTCCGGAACCAGGATTTTCCAGCCTATATCGAATAGAAATTCGTGATGCAGCTGATAAGCCGAAGCGAGGGCGGTTAGAAAAGGCGGCTATGGTGTCGAGCCCGTTTTCTCAAATTTTGCCTGGAGCTGACAATTCGGAATCGTCAACTCTACTCGTATAGGATCCGCGATGGCCAACAAGGACCTGCTAGACTTTGCACAGACCGCCATAAGCCGGGTTGCAATAATTGCCATCAATTTAGGAGTCTCTCTTAAGAATCCGACGTGCGCTTCTCTTGGAGCGGAATTATGGCTGGTGGTCGACTATCTCGGCTCTGTTGATCCCGACGACGACGAACTGAGGTTGCACATCTCCAAGTTGGTGAAGGACGTTGAGAGGATATGCAGAGTAAGTCTAGGAGCCCAGTACCCGTAGTTTTGCTTCGCCTGCCTGGCCGAAGTAGCGCCTGACATGTTGTTAGTGGCCAGATCGGCTCTCGAAAGACGCAACCTACGAATATCCAATCTTGGAGGCCGTCGCAGAGAAGCAACAAGGCTCGCGAGAATATACAGGAGTTAAGAGGAAAATCGAACAAGGAATTCGAAAGCTCGTATCAAATGATGAAGATGGTACCAGGGCTATTTGCCGCCTAAAAAGAACCGTGATGCGAGCAAACGAAATGAGGCGTGGGGTCGATGAAGAGGTGTTAACGAAGCGTCGAAAGGATAGGCCGGTGGATCCTCATCCTCGTGAAATACACGCACATGCTTTTAGTGTCCTACGAAAGCATATGTGTTGCACATGTGATGGTTCAGTCCAGGGTGGCTTTAGTAGACGTAGTCATTTGGCGAAATTGATGTTGCAGCCAGTGCTGCAAAACACAAACGAATACGGGCAAGTTCAGTTTGACATGTTATTTTCATCCAGTCCTGGATGGGGAGAGCAATTCGATCGCTGGCAAGATGTAGAGCAGCTCGTTACACAGTAAGAAATTTTCTTTATTTCTTTCTTTCTTTCTTTCTCTTTTTCTTTTTTTCTCTTTTGGGGGAGGGGGGTTGAAATTCTTATCATCGAAGCTAACAAATAAATGTAGGCCACAAAAGAGGCAAAAGAGTTCAAACACACCAACTAAAAGCGCAAGATTCTTCAAGAGTGATGAGGATTCCCGACGACTTCCACGCGCAGAAGATGCTATTGGAGTTGTTGGCCAAGGGGAACTTTGTAGGCTCATAAAGTTGGACAATAGCTCCCGTATCCGTTTGGCGGTCCAAGACGAAAAGCTTCAGAAGTATAGACCAACTTTATTGAAGCAAATGGTTCGGCACCTTCCAGGCATCTCACTCGCCAATATTCTAGAGAACTACCATCTTTCAGCCAAGATGAAAACTGTGCTCGCATATATACTTGCCCATTCCGTCTGGCAGTACTACGACACCGACTGGATGACAACTACATGGACGAGTGAGACTATCCAATTCGTTTGGGAGAGTGATAATAGCCTTCCTGGTCATCAAGGTCTCTTATTTCCATCCAAACCTTATCTCTCTGTTCAATTCGACAACAAGGATCCCTATTTCGACGAGTATAGCACCGTGGAAGGCTTGATACATTATTACCCAAGGATCCGCACGTTGGGAATTATGCTGGTCGAAATTGGCATTGGGTCGCCGCTTCCCAAGAAAGATCGCGAGCATCAAGCACAGTCATTAGCGGCTACTACCAATCAGTATTTGACGCAGGCTATTCGGTGCCTGAATGACGGGAAACTCTGGGAGAACTTTGAGTTCCCTGACTACCGTGATGCTGTCAAAGACTGCTTGGATCCCAAAGCTTTTACTCTTTATGGAGAGGCAGAAGAAACTCAGCAAGGCCTAAGACAACGGAGGGATATGTTATATAAAAAGGTTGTCTCTCGACTGAAAGAGCTACTAGAAGGGACGAAGTGGATGGAACAACTAACCAACAATAGAATTGACCCTCTGAATACTTCCATCAGAAATACGCCCGTTCAGCAGGTTGAACAAGGATCTCCTAACGCTGGCCTTCGGGGGCAACAAGATAATAAGAAACCCAGGAAAACCCGCGCAGAAGTGGATAAGGATGAGAAAGAGGCCATGAAGTGGCTCTCGCGCATGCAAAAGCTGAGCGGAACCCTGGCAGCTCCCCCACGTCATTCATTCACACGTGTTCGGATTGCTATTCTGGACACCGGTTGCGACGATGACTCCCCATTCTTTCACCTTTCACCCAATATTTCTCGCCTCAAGGGATGGAAAGATTATGTCGGTGGCTCTGAGGAGTGGGTGGATAGACACGGGCATGGAACCCATCTGGTCTCTCTTATCATGGACATTGCGATAGATGCCGATGTATATATAGCACGTATCGCAGCAGATGCCACTGAACTCTCGACTGCAAGCGAAAATGTTGCCAAGGTAAAGTCGTTTTGCAGCAAGTGAGTAACAATGTGCTAACAACAAGACTTTAGGCCATCGTTTGGGCGAGTAAGGAGTGGAAAGCCGACATAATCACAATGTCATTCGGATACGCTGAGGAGCAACAGTGTATCAGCGACGCTATATTTGATGCGTTAAACCACAGTCACGGATCCATCCTCTTCTTCGCAGCTGCTTCAAACTCTGGGTCAAACCAGACGGAGATGTTTCCTGCCCGCCATGACTCGGTGATATCTATCCGCGCCACCAATGCGGATGGTCAATATGAAGGCTTCAACCCACCTCGGAGCGATAACGACACCGTTACTTTTGGAACCCTGGGCTTGAAGGTTCCGGGCGCATGGTTGAGCGACCATATAGGCAAAAAGTGCCAAACTGGCACCTCTGTTGCAACCGCAATAGCGGCAGCCACAGCAGCCCTTCTAATAGGATACATCAACAGAATAGAAGTCGGTGCTTCTTCGGATTCCACATTGAAGAATGTGAAGAGGAAGATGCACACACATAGGGGAATGCTAGCCTTATTCAAAGCTCTTTCCACTAGGACCTTGAATCAGCACTCTTTGTATCTGACACCATGGCAGCTATTAGATAAACCAGAAGATGAACGATGGATAATAATTGCGGGGGCACTAAAAGATGTTTAGGATATTGTGAGTAGCTAGGGAAACTAGGTAGACAAAGAAAAAAAAAAAAAGTCACATCATCCACTCCATGCTGCGAGTATGAGTATGGCCATCTCCCAGTAGTCCTTATACGTCAACCGCTGATATACATGTTATCCTGTGATTGCCTTCTTTTAGTTCCACCTGCTCAATCTCAATCCCTCCAAGGCTTGAAGGTGATAGATTGTTTACACCCGCTACACACACTGTAACTTGTCCTTTGATTTTGTCATCTGCATCCTCTTCATCAGATTCCGAACCAGATTCCGCATCGTCTTTGCTGAGATACGCCGCATTGTGTCTAAACTCATCATATTCGACTCTTGTCCCCCTCCAACCCTTGACCTCGATCTTGAGAAGTTGATATGCAAATATGATGTCCTCTGCCGTTTTCCATGTATCGCTCTGTCCAGCGGTAGAGGAGCTAGTGGTGCTTGCCCCGAGCCCTACGTCACCTGCAGGCGTGAGGATATCTCCACTGGCGCTCACCTCGCCAGCCTTAGTCCTTGCCTTTTCCTGAACAGCGGCAAAGCCCTTGGCGACCATCAGGCCAGTAACCATGTAAACCAGATGCCGGAAGCCAGGCATGTTACTGGCCTTGATGACTGCTTGAACACGCGGGGCCCTGAGGCGTGCCTCGATTACTCCCAGACTGGGGTCGGTGACAAAATAAGTCGTTTCGAGAGAGCCCATTGTATAGGTTGTTTGCATGCTGACACTCCGCCCACCAGATACTTTGGCGGAGACGGTCTGCAGGAATTGGGACCATATAGCCATCGAAAAATCATGGCTAGTACTTCGAACTATACTACGGTCCTGATCGGCGATCGTTTCGACTCGAGGATAATTTGTCTTCAATATCTCCTCCCCGACGGTAGTTAGCGCTCGATGCGGCCGCAGCGGGTCAGCAATGATATTTCCCAGGGCTATTGGGCCCGTACCGGGCTTGAAACGAAATCTGGGTGCAAGGAAATAGGTAGGCTGCTGGGCCATTCTGGGAGCTGAAGTTGTCACGACGCAAGCGACTTGTTTATATGAGAAATCTGAACTTGCCCTCGCGCTAAAGCAAAGGTCGAAAGGTACATGTGTTAGGTATTAATGAATCAACAGATGCCCCTCCTTACGATGGACGTATCTTGGAATAGACGTATGCATCTCTCAGCCTTTACGCAATCCACTCCCACGCATCAGACGGGGGGTTCTGGCCAATGGCTTCCGATGGCACCACGTGAAGATTCATCTCCCCTCCATCCACGAGCGGAACAGAAGAAGACGTGCAACAAATGAGTTATTTTCTTTATAAGTGTAGGGTCTGAAATGCCTATGCAAAAATGGACAAGACAATTTCTCAAGCAAGTGCAGAATGTTTGCAGAGCTTCACGGACTGCTTGGCCGTCGAGTCACTGGGAAAGGATGAATGGGCTGAAAACCGCTTGGCCGACTTTAACCTCTGGGTCTCGGGTACAGGAGCATCTGCGCAGAAGCGAGCCTCTCTGGACTCCAGACTAGCCCTTGAGCCTCAGGCGCGAGAAGTTATATTGACCCTCTTGAATCAGCTCACCGAAGCTGTCGATCGGTGCAAAGCGTTAGGTGAGCGACGAATCATCATCCTGTCGACGTGGTAGCCGCTAATTTCAGTTACAAACTTCCCTTAGCCCTCTCTAGGATTATCAACCAGGATGAAGGACATACAGACGAGCAACCCGTTGCGGGAGCACAAACAGATCGATCGTCACCTGTTTGGTCGGACGAATCCACCGACGAAGAGTTGGAGATGGAATTAGGATTGCTCGCTTCACGCAGCCCATTGGGCAAACAAATGAAAGCTATAGAGCTGATGCTCGATCAGCTTGTCCGAATCGCTCTCGCAGTGCGAAGATCAGGTAGACGTTCGCGGCTGCAGAAAGCAGATCAAAGGTTCAAACCGGAAGACCACAGCGACTTGCAAACGCATCTTGTTACAATTCTGCTTGCCCACCCCGAGTCTTCTGGTGGACCATTACATTCATTCGATCTGAATAATCCAAGCATTTTAAAGGAGCAAACCGATCCTGCCAGACTGAGCGAGATTCAGCAACGCCTAGTTAGGTGCAATTTGAAGCGTCGAAACCGCTTCTTATATGCGCAACAACATGCTGAAAAGCTAGGTACAGGTATTTTACAGCACCAATCTCACACACAGACTATAGAGGCGACTGAAGCACCTCCGGTTGCTTCTAAAGAGTCTGTCAAGGTAACCTCGGCACCACTGCCTATCAAAGAGAAACTACCAGATCGAGAAGAGAAGGCGCCAGTAAATCCAACAATAAAGACGGGCACCAGCGCATCCGCAGTTAGTAATAACCTGGTTCTGCAGCAGATGCATGAATCAGGGCCGGCCGCATCGACGGTCATGTCAACGACGGTCCTCTCACTCAAATATCCTCACCCCCCCAAGGTGGGGGAGGACGTGTTGATATTCAAGTGCCCTTGTTGTTGCCAAGCACTTCCTAGGGTCTTTTTAGAAGACCAAAAGTGGAAGTAAGTCGTTTGACCTGAAGTGTGGATTACACACGATTCTAAACTGAGACAGAAAACACCTTGCTCATGATCTAAGCCCGTACACTTGCATACTACCGGATTGCATTAAACCCGAGACTCTCTTTGCCACAAGAGAGAGCTGGCAAGCCCATCTCCTCAACGAGCACCATACTTCTGAGCACTGGATCTGTTTTTCCTGTCGAGACGATACAAGATTCCACGAGGAAAATGCCTTTAGAGAACATATTATGGGAGCACATGCAACATCCATATCACAAGACGATATTCCGCTATTGGTTGACATTTCCAAGCGGTCAATGCCGATGAGCATCAAAGCATGCCCGCTCTGCAATTGGGTGGAAGTTCAAGGATGCAAAGTGGACGAAGATATTCTCCTCGATCATATTGCCAAAGATATCCACTCTTTCTCGCTGAGATCATTGCCATGGGCAGATGACAACGGCGAAGAGACTGACAGAATAATGAACCGGAGCAAATCCAAGGTTGACAGTTGGCTTATAAATATAAACAATGATCTACTGAATGAAAACCTTGAGGAAGCCCAAGAAGCCCAGGCGAAGAAAGCCGATGCCTCCGAGTACTTTCGGCACAATGCGTATTTCGCAGATAGTTCGGCAACTTCAACCTCTAGCGAAGACGAATCGGTCATTTCAATGGAAAGAGAGCTGGAGAAATTGAAGCAAATGGATGGTTCTCTTTCCTTTAGAAGCATAGATGAGGCGAGATCTGATTACGAAGCCAACGCTATGGATGTATCCGATACGAAACCTTGTCAAAGTCAGGTGGTGTCTGACGAGAAGATCACCCAGCCATGGCGTATTAATACGGCCAAGTGTATTAAGCAGCTTGAGAGCAATAGCTTTTTTCTTTCAGTAACCTTCTCGCACGACTCGTCGCTTATAGCATCAGGTTCAGATGATAAAATAATCCGGCTATGGCGTACTGATACAGGCGAGTGCATCCAGACGCTTGAAGGTCATCGTGGTTATGTTTGGTCAGTGGTCTTCTCGCACGACTCATCGCTTATAGCATCAGGTTCAGGAGATCAAACAATCCGGCTATGGAGCGCCGATAATACTACATAGTGGAGAGCTTAGAGGTTGCGTATCGTGTGAATACCTTGAATAAACTACTAGAATCTTGCTCTGCCGGAGAGCAAGTGTCCAATTCATAGCACAAGCCAACGCGCAGACCTCCCGTCTAGTTCAATGCCTATGGGATAAGATATAATACATGCCATTTTGACGTACATATTGAGCACCAGAGTGTAACTAGCAGTTTGAGCAATTTCATGCCACGGAGGATGGAGCAGTATCATGTACATCCACTAAT
Organism: Trichoderma hamatum GD12; assembly: GCA_000331835.2. Classification (NCBI taxonomy): domain Eukaryota; kingdom Fungi; phylum Ascomycota; class Sordariomycetes; order Hypocreales; family Hypocreaceae; genus Trichoderma; species Trichoderma hamatum. The sequence goes on from ANCB02000010.1 coordinate 420,815, forward strand.
AGGCTAGCGAGCATATAAAACCTCCACCAAAACTAGTTATGTTGGCCTTTCATCAATCTTTTCTTCAAAAGATTTGGACAATTACTTTGGAAACCGCGTCCGTCGTTAATTTTTGGGGAGGTCCTGCAGCTTCATCTACATATTGGCGCCCTTCTTAAACATATAACATGGAATTTTCCAAGTCACTGAGGCGTTGAGAGAAGACTCCCGCCTTCCCACAAGGCAGCTTCCTTTCAAGCAGCAACCGATGCCGAATCTATATTGAAGATCAGGGTGGCCAAAATACTACCATTCACACTGGTATGTTGGTATTTTATGCAGCCTGAAAACTGATTCAGTTGCTTCTAAAGGAGGTCTGTAGCGGCGCCAATATAGAGTGTGCATTCCTCATGCAACCACAAGTTAATAAAGAATCCTAGTTCCATACATAAACACATACGACCATAGGTAGTGGAAAATTCGGGGTCCCGTCTGCTCCCCCATAGACAAGCCACTAACCGGCAGATTAGTAGTTGAGTGGGTGACCATCAGCGAACACCGGCTGTTGTATGTTTTGTTTTTTAATGTTCTTTTTCTTTTTATCTTTTTCTTTTTTCTTCAGGCTGACTTAGAAAAGGCACTCATCAAACATTCTTCGACATGTTTGTAGAATACAAAAGTAACAAAATGCAGCTAAAGAAGCTGTTATTGCAAGACTGAGATGGAATGTTGAGCTAAAGCCTCAAAGTTCAAAATTATATCCCAAGCTAAACTGACTTTAGTTTTGTGTCGATTCGATTAAGGAGATGATAAAAAAAAAACGAAAGAAAAACTACACGGTTATAGCGCACATATAAAACGCCTCAGCCGGGCATCTGGTGGTGGTTGTCATCGGTTTTGTCGGTGTTGTCGGGTTTGCGGTTCGTCGGGTTTGCAGTTTGCCCGGTTTGTCGGCCGAGACAACTTTACGCAACTACCAGCCGTTTACCACGGCCGAGATTATCAAGGGTATACCAACCGTAGCCAGCAAACCCGTCGGTTCAATATATTTTAGATTATTTGAAGCTACAGTGGAGACATCCTTGATCATGGCTTAGCTTCATCAAGTCTTCCTTACAGACGGAGGGTGCTGCTCCGCGTACATACATGTAACTCCGACAGCACAATTTACAAATAGCTCTAAAAACAATTAGGAGAGGAATCTATTCTTATCACTCACCACCGACTTAAATACTAGCTGCACAAGGTTAACTAGTGCGTTGAAGATAGTGAGGAGTGTATGCCCCATCCACCCGGAAACAACCTACAGAGCTTGTAAATGCTTGCCCACCACAGCTACGTCCTTAGCATTGCTTTATTCTCATGTACTTGCATGGAAAGGAGATGTCGCTTCTGCAATTATGAATGAGTACTGTATACCAGATTTTAAACTCTTCGCTTTATTCGCTGTATTCGCTGTATTCCGTCGGCTCGCTGCAATTAGGTTTACGTAGGCAGCAGTGCAAGTTCCAGGTGTATTCCTTCCGACCACCACTCTCGCCCCGCAAATTTAGCTGCAAGTGGAGTGATCCTTCCATACCGAGTACTTATAGGGGAGATTCTTGGACTCTTTTCAGCACTTGCACTGCAATCTTAATACGTACAGACGGAGTTTCTCAAATTGCAAGTATTCTGGTAAGCCAATCTATACCGTGTTTCAGATCAGACAAGTTGGACGCAGAGAGAAAAGGGGCAGCTATACGTACGACGTTGGCTTATACTTTCACTTACACGCGTACTTACATGTACTCTTCTCACAGAATCGTTTGCGCGACCAAACTACGAGTTCCTCCAAACACAGTCTTGCAAGATGGATCCATCTCCGGAAAAGGTTGCTGCGATGACTGCAAAATGCCCTTCGTTGAAGAAGGTAGCTGAGACAGGCATCCAGGTAAATATCTCAAGTTTATATGTTGAGCAATGGATTCACTTCTAACTATGCTCATCATCAGACCGCCGACGGCCGCGAAGAGAAGCTACTCTCTTTCATCCTTTCCCATCCCGACCCAGAAACCCTTAGAGGATCTCCTTCCAAGATTCTCGAGGCCATGGATGAATTCTCTGGCCAGCACGATTTCCTCATCAACATTGGTGACCACAAGGCCAAAATCCTGTCCGACCTGCTCAACGAAGAGAAGCCGCAGACACTCGTCGAGCTGGGCGGCTATGTTGGGTACTCTGCTATTCATTTCGCAGACACCATGCGCCGTAATAGCAAGCCGGACACACAGCCCCGCGTTTTTAGTCTCGAGTTCAAGGCTGAATTTGCCACTATTTCCAGGCAATTGATTGAGCTTGCTGGGCTTTCAGATATCGTAACGGTCGTTACGGGTCCTGCGGAAGATTCGATTCGGAAGCTTCATAAAGAAGGCAGCCTGTCCAACATTGACTTTCTATTTATTGACCACGTCGAGTCTCTATATACCCCTGATTTCAAGGCCTGTGAGGAACTTGGGCTCCTCAAAAAGGGCGCGGTTATTGCAGCCGATAATGTTGTGAGGCCTGGTGCGCCCGAGTATCGTGCTTTTGTCAGGAGCCATCCCAGATTGCAGAGCACTGGAGTGAAGGCGTTGATTCAGCCTGGAGACATTGATGTAAGCAAGATGTTTACTATTGGGCCAGATTGACCGCTAACTTTTGCAAAGGACGAGATCGAAATCAGCCGTGTGATCAACTAGCATTTACTACTACTCTAGTGCGTACAGATTGGAAGATGACGACGGGGATTTTTCATCCCTGCATCTCAAATGTAATGTTGATTTAAGTGGCGTTCCCCTATGCCATATATATCGTCTTAACTATTATGGCAATGTATTTTATGACTTGACCCCTCTCAAATTTTATATACATAGTTGCTTCATAATAACTGCTCATGACTGCTACTACTTCAAAATGCGAAAAAGCAAATATTTTATGAATCTAATGAGCGGCCAACACCATAGCTGGCCCTGTATGTCGTATTTTGTATAACCATTCGCTGGCACTTGGCCCCTCATTCAGCTGCCCCTTTGTTCTCCACAGGCCATGTTAAACTGGATGCAGCTAGACTACCGAGCAGTGAAGACAATTGACGCAGAACAACAGTACACTCGATGCAAATCTTTGGACTTTGGGAGGGTCTGGTAGGTCAACTTGACTCTAGGGGTTGCTGCTCTTCATCCATGACAAGTAAATTCCATTGCGTATTTATAGTATTTATACATTTCCCAGATAGCAATCATGAAAACCGCAAGCTGGAGGCGTATTGGCCTGTCTATAAGCAACATGAGATTGATGATATAGAAGAGTCGCCGTATTTCAGAAACAGTACACTTCATACATAATAAGAGAAGACCATCGGCAGGAAAGGCATGTTTGTTTGCATTCAAAGTAAATACGCAAGAAACAATGAAAAGAAGAACAAAAAGAAACCATGCAAAAATTGCATAAAAAAAGAATTGAGCGACACCTGCAGGATTCGAACCTGCGCGTGCGAACACAATGCCTATGATACCAATTGATAGCAGGGCATCGCCTTAACCACTCGGCCAAAGTGTCTTCTGATTGGTTGCTGTCTTTTACGTCTTATGAGCTACTTTAATAAGATAGTCAACGCTAACCAGGCTTGTAAATTAGTTACTAATACTAGTATTCCTAGTACCAAATACTAATACTAGTACTCCTAGTACCAAATACTAATACTAGGATTTTTAGTAGCCCTACTATGAAATACTAGAATTCTTAGTA